>OY744533.1:87463321-87483321 GCA_963556195.1 Sepiola atlantica
ATTGTATTTGATTAGTTGAACATAAGTCAATGGTTTACTCATAGCTGGGGTGAGAGTGATTATGGGTTCATACCTTTCCTCAATGGTATTAGTGTGCATATTTGAATGCAGTAGTCTGCAACTGTATCCATTACACCAATCGCGCACTCCCTCAAAGAAATTGCATAAACGAACTTTCTTATAATAAATGATAATAAACACTTTACTGCACTTTCGATCATCAGAAGTATCTGTGTCTGGCATCAATTGAAAAGCAAACCAGACGAATTCACACCACTTATAAACATAACATTGCATTTCACACATTTTTTATCCATACGTATTATTGCAAGTAGTGGCTTCTATTTTTTTTTTCTTTTTTGAGTGGTTAATTTTCTTGTTTTATGGAGAAGTAATGATGGTTTCCGCTTGAGCATGAAGCAGAATTTTTATGTAAAAGAAATTGAATCCTCTGAGGTTATCAATATCGTAAAAAGTAAACAAATGAATACAAAACTACATGTAAAAGCGATATATATATATATATATATATATATATATATATATATCTTCCATTAATAGCAGCAGGTGAGTTCGAATCTCTGGGTTGATGCACCTGCTGTATTTAGCCGCACTGATGAGTCTTGAAAAGATGAAACACATACCTGTAGATGACTCTCTCTCTCTATCTCTCTTTCTCTCTCTATATCTTTATATATATATATAGTCTCGGAAGTTTCTCAACCATTAAAACTATATTTTAAAAAAAACAAAAAAAAAAACAAACTTATAGTCCCAAGTCTTCCAGTGGAAAATCACTCATGTAAGTCAATTTATTTTTTACAGTTATTATATTAGTTTATTTCTAACACTATTTTAAGGGATCATCAGTTGTTTACCATGAAAAACTGTTTCGGGAATTTAAAAACAAGACAGTATTTAATTTCATGGCTTCCCAGCAGAGTTGATCAGACCCCACTTCCCTTAAAAGACAAAAACATATATTGGAAAATGTTTTTGCATATACTTTCTATTTTTTTAATAGACCCGCCTTTTCAAGGTAAAAGCTCGATGATTGTTAAGATAAAACAACAGAGCATCTATAAATAAACAATATTAGGCTACATTCCAGTGACCAAGATTGTATTCATTTTGCTGATCATTTTTTCAAAACAAAAACTTAAGTATATTTTGACGGGCCGTTTCATTCACAGAAGAACATCCAACAGTTTCAGTTGAACACTGTTGATGTCGACTGCTTATCGTGCCAGCTTAGCGTTATAGGTTTAGAGTTCTCATCGATTTATATGGTTGTTCAGTGTGGCCGCGTGGGCTAAGGCGTCGGAGTTTTAGATAAAAACTTGACTCGTGTTCCGGGGTTTTGAATCCTGCGACCGGATCGAATAATTATCTCTACACTGATGATTCCGGAAGGATGAAACGTATACGTATGTAGATAAACAAATATTTATAATTATTTGAGGATAGCATACCTAAAGTTGGCTTAATCCTAAGTCATAGGATAATTAAAAGTGATCAATACAAAAATCGCAGTGTTCATTTGTTGTAAATATTATCTTTGTTAGTTGTAAAATTCAACATTAATGCAGTCCATGTGTTGTAAAACAGAAATTGATTCTGATCATCCATTTTTCATTCGTTCCACATTTTCAAATTGTTTTCTTTTTTATAAAATTTTGATTGGCTTCTTTAACTTTATATTTGACCTTTCATGAACTTCAAGGTTGACAAGGATCAATGTTATGAAGCATATGCCACTCCATGGATCATAGCATGTCTGTATACCAAGTTTGTTTGAAATCCAATCACTAGTTTCTAGCAGACAGACAGACTCTTCATTTTATTTATTCGATTATTATTTAAAGTAGACAAACTACCATTTTGTATGCTGGGGTGGGGTGGGGGGGGAATAGTCTCTCCTATCCCATCTCATAGCCCCCAAGGGTGTACAAGAAATCGATATTCGTTTTTTATATAGCTCGACGCACATGACTGACTCCAACTAAAACATTTCTCTAGTTTATTTATTTACTAGCGGGACCCATGTCTCAGCGTTAGTGAGGAAATCAAGAATCACAACCACCGGAAGTAAATTGACCAGAAATACTTTTTTCACACGAAATACTAAACCTTTATCCATGATATAAAAAAAATTTGTAAAAAAAATTATTGGATTGGGAGAAGGGGTGGGGTACTCTTGAACTTGTTTGTTTGGTTGTTGTTGTGTGTGTGTGTGTGTGTGCTGTTCGGGGGGGGGGGTTGTATTTAATTTAGAATTTAACAAAAGAATAAAATGTCTGACTACTGTACAAATGAACCGAAATGCATTATGGTGGAATTTAATTTTGTAATGAAATAAATGTTGATGTAGGGATACTCACTGACTTGTTTGCTTGGCTGTGGTGTGTGTGTGTGGGGGGGGGGGGTCTTAGTTTTTAATTTACAATGTAGAACTAGATCATACTCCCCAAAAGTAAATCAACCTGAAAAGAGTGGAAATACTCTTTTCACGCAACACATTTTACTTTTAGTATTAAAAATCTGTGTTAACAAAACTATGAGTAATAATAAAATGAACGCAAACATTAGATTAGAAACCAATAATAACGAATAGTGAATTAATGAGATGTCCTTTTTGAAAGCAATATGCTAATTAGTTAACCATAGGATGCTGATCACATAGACATGCTCACTATATTAGAAAGCTAAATTTCTTCGATCTTGAATATGACTAGTATTTTAATCTCGCTGTCAGTGTGATAAATGACCCAACTTTATAGAGATTTTATTAAATGTAATCAGTCTAATTAGTTAAATGATTTTTTTTATATGTTCAAGTTAATAATAATAACCAAGAACCAATTGTTCCTGAGAATTACAAAATAAATTTTAAAAATTAAAAATTGATACATATTTTTGAAATCGTACATTTTCATTTATTTATTTTTTTCAACTAAAAATATATTCACTATTTTTTTTATTTTAATTTGATTGATACATATTTTTTAAATCATAGATTTTCATTTATTTATTTTTATATTTAAATTGATACATATATTTAAATTTTCATATTTAATTGATACATATTTTTTAAATCGTACATTTTTATTTTTTTCAACTAAAATATATTCACTATTTTTTTATTTTAATTTGATTGATACATATTTTTTAAATCATAGATTTTCATTTATTTATTTTTATATTTAAATTGATACATATATTTAAATTTTCATATTTAATTGATACATATTTTTTTAAATCGTACATTTTTATTTTTTTCAACTAAAAATATATTCACTATTTTTTTAATTTTAATTTGATTGATACATATTTTTTAAATCATAGATTTTCATTTATTTATTTTTATATTTAAATTGATACATATATTTAAATTTTCATATTTAATTGATACATATTTTTTTAAATCGTACATTTTTATTTTTTTCAACTAAAATATATTCACTATTTTTTAAATTTTAATTTGATTGATACATATTTTTTAAATCGTAGATTTTCATTTATTTATTTTTATATTTAAATTGATACATATATTTAAATTTTCATATTTAATTGATACATATTTTTTTTAAATCGTACAATTTTATTTTTTTCAACTAAAAATATATTCACTATTTTTTTTACTTGAACAATAATGTACTTTATACAACTTTTATAAGAAACGAAGACAATATCAAAAGAGAATTAAACTACTTTTAAGAATTTTGATAGATCTATAGTGAACGAAATGGTTTTCGTTTATTTACATGTGATGCTGACAGGCAAATTTGGTGATGTTTTGTTTACTTCATCGTTCGATGTGGGGGGGGGGAGTACGTTCACTTTTATTCCTGTAGAGTCCTGATTTAATAGCGTATCACTACGACCCTGACAGATGCGTAAAGACAGGATATTTCTTAACAAAATGGTATAATTTACAGAATTTTTTAACCTGAATTTCTTTATTATTCCATTCATTAAAATTTTCAACGTGAACATTTTTTTGTAAAAGACAATTTAAAACCTTATATTAGGCCCGCCATATTGACGAGTGTCCCTTTTCTTTAAGCTGGAATTATTTTTACATGTAGAAACGCGTAAAACCGTGCAAACCAAATTTGCAAAAATAAGTACATATTTTTCACGTCAAAAATAAAATGCCTGTCACCGAAATTAGTGACCTGGAAAAAATACTATTAAATCACACAAAAGAAAAATGTATATCTTTATCAAGAGAAAAGATTAAAAATTTTATTACATTCAATTTCCAAAAATAAGCAAGATATTGCAATTTAAAATTGAAAGGAATTTCACTATATATATATATATATATATATAATATTTGTTATTGTTTATTATCTATGTATGTATACGTTTCGTCCTTTATAATCGGGACTCATCAGCATAGAGATATGACTATTCACTACCGGTCATGCGATTCGAAACCCCGGATTACAAATATTTTGCAACTCAAATTCGACGCCTTAACCACTCGGCCAATTTTGAATAGTGAATAAACTGTGATAATTTTAACACTTTATATGGTGATTTAACGTCTAGAGCGTTCGACTTTTTTAATGAAAGGAACGATGCATTTAAAGCTAGTGACGTCATGCTGTGTTAATACTACACTTACAGTGCTCTACTTTTTCTAGGAGCAACAAATAATAATATATATATATATATATATATATATTACTTATGTAAAACCATGTGCCGCTCCTCGACAACGGCCGACCCCAACGCTGTGCATGCCGTGTTTTTCTTCTCCTTCATCTTTTTCTCGTTCTGGCGATCTACGAGGTAACGTGCACTGGTTTACAACTTGAGAAAAACAAAACAACACAAACTCACAAAACAAAACACAAACTCAGATACACTATGTATAAGTCAGTTATACTCCGAGTGTGTATGACACCGTCGCGAACTGTTGAGGCCTGCATTATCATTACTCAAAGTCGTCTGCTCATCGTGTTCTTAATATCTGCCTGCCGCTCTGTGCTTAACTCTGCAAAACTCATAAACTGTCGCAAACAACTCTCACCTAAATATATTTAGTCATATCGGAAATCCTATGTCCGGTCTTTTGTCTCCTTGCCCACTCCCCAGCTGACTACCCATCCTATTTTCCAGTCGCTTTTGTATGACTTGGTGAATCATTTACTCGGCTCTGTGGGGGTGGGGGTGGGCAACCTATAGTATCACACTTATATTCACCCCAAACAAGGCGCATTGCCACTGAGATGTAAGGGACTATTGAGAATTAGGGGCCAGATGTATCCTAAGTGGGGAGTTGTGCAATAAGATGTTTGTTCACATTATATTTAAATTTCCGCATGTTGGTACAGTCGGGGAAACAGAGCAGGGAGGGAATATTTACCAGTTTGGCACCCAGTTTCACTGGGTTTTGATACTCACTGTCATGCAGTGTGCCCTTCGCAGATACCTACATCTCAGGTCCTTGATGTATGTGCTGCTGCGATGTCATCTCTGGTGGTCTGTGCACACAGCTTGTTGCCTGTACGGAAGAGTTCATCAAGTCTGCCTAGCTGGCCCAAACGTGTTGGTGGGCAGTTGAATACATGTGCAACAACCATCAAAGAAAGTCTTGCAATGCCCTCTGATGCACAAATGATTTGTGAAATCTTACATGGCTAACCATCTCATGTTACCTTTTCAAGGACCGCCGCATGTAGGCTGCTATGATTTGAGACGTCGTTCACCCGATGGAGTGAATATGCCTACAAGTACAGGTAAAGTCCCTGGCAGAGCTCATTTCTCTCTAGGTATGTTATTAGAAGAAGGTTAGCAATGCTATTCAATCCATTATTAGGGGGTTCATCTTTGCTAGGGATATGAGGCTGATAGTGAACCTAATGGTTCAGGCTGAATATTGAATTTGTCGATTTCATTATCTGTGCCTAGAACCAGTATGCCAATTGGACATCTTGATTCACCATAATTGAATGGAATAGAAATGATGAACTTGGAATTCAGTTTGATAATCCCATAGTCTGTGCCAGACACCATTGAGCCACTCAAACTTTCTCCTGCCTTAACTAAATTCTTTTTTCATTGTTGGTGTATCTTTTCTGGAATTTCTAAATCACAGCCACTAATCTTAAAATAAGGTGGATTTGTGATATCATGTATAGAAAAAAAAATTATGAATAAAATAAAATATATAAAAGAAAAGGGGAGAGGGGGTAATGAATCTTTCCTAGGTGAATATTATGTGTTGGCTCATTTCGCTGGAGGAAATAATGTCTTCCATTTTTTTTTCTGTAGATACATTGAAGAAGATTTAGGTTTCTTCATTTCTGATAAAAGTCAAAGAAAAGGAAAAATATGAAGAAGCTTAGCAACTGCTCATGTGCAATTGAGGCATCATGGGAATAAAGACGTTTCTTTTCTGTGTGTAAAGGCCAGATTTTAACGTTTCTGTATTAATAAAACTATCAAGACAGGATCTCGTATGTCTGTGTTTTTCTCGCCTATACATAACTTTGATAAATACACATTGAATTATTATAATTATCAATCGAATATTTATTGAAATAAAAAATAAAATAAGGGAAAACTAAAACTGTTAAAAATCCCATTTAAAAAGTAAACGTGACTATATTTTTAAATTATTTTTCTCTAAACCCTCCACCCAAGCAATGTCTCCCCACTCAGCGAACACCGGTTAAATACAGTTAGTTTAAAAGAAAAAAGAAACATCTCAAGGTTTCTTACTGACATTCAAGTGTTAGAGTTAGTCTTGTATATTTAAGGATGTGAAACTGTTTAACATTTAGGAAAGGTTCGATAAAAAAATTAAAAAATCGCCTCCGATAGATATTGGCAGTACTTGTAGGTATGCCCATTGAGCTGAGGAACTTTCAGGCAGTGCGTCATCAAAATAGGGTTGAAATGAAATACCCTAAACTGTATGAGGACTAAAAATGTCCGCTCAAAGTCTGCTCTCGCTAAATGGAGATATGCACGTGGTCCACTCACTTGTGAATATAGAAATGCTGTTCAAACCATGGATCATGTTGTCGTTGTCTGTCCCAGTCTGACAAACTCATGCAATATTGCATATTTAGCAGCATAGCTATGGATTACATAGATGGGTGAAAAATTTAATTTGAAAATAACATTTAAAAAAAAAAAAAACATGAAAAAACAAGGCCATAAAAATTTAGTAATAGTAGTATTGATTTACTCCTCTCCAGGAGTTAGGCACAAGGCCAGTTTTTATCTTACTCCCACAAGGTAAGATGTGACTCAAGGTCAGGTCGGGAAAGTGGGGTTTAAAAATTGCCTGGGCAGCCCCGTCGGCATTCCCCGGTAGGGGCGCCTCAGGCAGTAAGCAATAAACTTACTCCTCCCCAAAGAGGGGAGGCGAACCCTGGGAGGGTGGACCTCCTAGAACTGCACAAGACAGACCCATAGATCGGCGTAAATCAAGACCCGAAGGCCAAGACAATACCAGTCTATGGGGTGCAGTAGCCATCGGAACAGATACTACACTTTGATCTTAGCCAAAAGGCCAAGAACCGACATCATTTAGTAATAGTAGTAGAAAACAATTTAATTCGTTAAAGCAAAGAAACAGAAATTTTATGGTTGGCTGGTCAAATTTTTTACGCTGCAGTTTAATCTAATCATCAAGTGCATGCTTAAATGGGATCGATAAGCAGAGCCATTTTTTTTGTTGTTGTATGTTAATGGGTCACCACCTACCAAGGCCAAACGCCACTCGAGGATAAAAGTTAATGAAATTCTCAATTGGATGATGAACAATACTATGAGAGGATTGGAAACAATGACTTGATACAGGATTTGATTACTTAAGAGGACAGCTTGTTAAGTATTTGTTTTACATTATACTTGAAGACGACTATGTTGTAGTTAGCAGGGAAGCAGTTCTGTGGTATTGTGTTCCAAAGATGGGAAATCAAAGAGCATTCCTATAAATTAATTTGATTTTAGGTATATAGAAGAAGAAAGTAAAGTTCTTTGTTATTGGTGGTAGAATAGACGAGTTCTTGCTGTGAATGTTTTACAGGGGATGGGGACCAGAAATTGGAGCTCAGTCGAGCACCTCTATAAAACAATTGTAGATTTACAGAACCTTCTATCTGAGAACAGGCATTAAAAATGACTCTTTATTAAAAGATCCTTTTTAAGAGGATCTGTTTTACAAGTACTTCAATGGATTGTGCTCTGATGAACTTGCTGCTCTGGTGCCCCCACGACGTAAATTTACTAGACCAACCCGACAATCTACCAAATCCCATCCATACACTGTGGAGGTCCCCAGATGCCGTAGAGCTTTCTACTCCAAAAGCTTCTTTCCTCGTGCTGCTGGACTCTGGAAATCCCTCCCTGCTTCCTGCTTTCCTGACGCTACTGACATACAGAAATTTAAAACCAACGTAAACAGACATCTTGCTGCTTGGCTCCTAATTTAGGTTGAATCCCCCTTTTTTTTTTCAGTAGCCCCTTATGCCTACAGTGGCGGCCTGCCTTGTTTGGGGTGAACTATGATAAAGAAAAAGAAAAATTATTTAAAAATAGTCTAGAGATAAAAAAAAACTTTATTGTTGAAGTTTTAAGTTTTAGTTATTTTTATGTATAATATAGTTATATACATACTTTGTGTGTGATTTTCTTCAGACCAATCATCCTGAGGAAGTCTTGAAATAAAGACGAAATGTTGATGAACACATAAATAATATTTTTGGTTTTTCTTTTTTTCATTTTCCATAACATAGTTAATATTCATTTTACTATTGATCATATAGAATTGAATCTTATCATCTACTGGCTGTATTTATGCATCATTGCCCGGATGTCTTATGCATCATTGCCCGGATGTCTTATGCATCATTTGTCTTTTTCTTTTTAACTATGCTGTATTTTTGATTTTACCAAATTATTTTTTTAAGTAAATTATTAATTATTTTTTTTTTTTTTTTTAACAAATTATGCTTATTCATATTTACACATAATATCTGTTTAGATAATTTTAGAAAGATGACATTACAAGTAAACAACGTGTTGCACTGTTTGCGGAGTTGAATAAAGCTTTTAATTTACCCTCGCAATGTCTACAATATTTTTCAATGGTATTTTGTGAAAAAACTAAACTATTGGCTTAGTAACTATTGATTTGAATTAAAGGACTGATTCAGGAATTACAACAACAACAAAAAATACTATTGAATGAAGAGTTATTTTGGCTTTCCGGGCAGAATAATACAGTAATAAGATTATGATAAAGTACGGAAGGTCTTTATGCGTTTGGTTTTCTTGTCTAGAAGGAATAGTCGAAGGGTGCAGAAAACGTGGTTAAGAATATAAGATGATAACATATTATAGAGACAATACATGATAGATAATATTGTGCAATAGGCAAAGAAAATGTTTGACGAAGATGATTACTACTACTTCCATTGGTGATGATAGTAAGCTATTTCTAAGCATTATTAAGATTTCCTTTTTATTTGCAATGGCTTTGGTGTAAGTATGCACTCTTTAAGTGCTTTTTCATTTTGTATTGGAATTTTATTTTTACCGTATTATTGAAAATCGTGTGTAATTAGATGTGGAGGTTACAAGTAGTGTAATGCATACAGACGCGGACTGTTGAATCAGCTAGGTTGTTGAATCTATTGCATCCAATTACACTTTAATACCGTTGAGAAAGGTATTAACCCTAACCCTCTCGTGCTATGAGTTAAATAGCAGCTTGTGTTAATCGTTTCCAATGGGTATTATTTTTTTTGGGGGGGGGGGGAGTAAGACAAAAAATGTTTGATATACTGCAGTACAGGCGAACCAAACCATCCTGTGTAACGGGACTATTGCAGGTTTTACAACCAATATAAACGTCAAACTGATATATATTTTGTTGAATAAGATGGACACTTTGTGTTGAATAAGATGGACGCTTTGTGTTGAATAAGATGGACACTTTGTGTTGAATAAGATGGACACTTTGTGACTGTTAGATCTGTTGGTCATCCTTTCCAAAATTCTAACGAATGTTTGCAAGTCATCACGTGATGTAAATAAAATGCTTCCAAAAGTATTTTTGAGCTATCTTTGTTTCTTTAGTTTCAGACAACACTTTTGCAGAAGTTTGTTAGAACTTTTGAAATAATGCCCATCTTATTCGCTTAAATATGCTTGAAAAAAAACAAAAAAAATCAAATGCTGTCTAACTACACTATATAAAGTGTGCTTCTCGACTAAAAAAAAAAA
Organism: Sepiola atlantica; assembly: GCA_963556195.1. Classification (NCBI taxonomy): domain Eukaryota; kingdom Metazoa; phylum Mollusca; class Cephalopoda; order Sepiida; family Sepiolidae; genus Sepiola; species Sepiola atlantica. The sequence goes on from OY744533.1 coordinate 87,473,576, forward strand.
CGCATGTAAATTATAAATGTTATTATAATTTTTAATTTTAATATTATAAACTATATATAGTAAGATTTATTCTCAAATTGAATTTGTCAGATTTTTCAGATTAGTTTCCCTTTTGACTTATATTGGTTCTAACACTATGAAGCCAGATGAATCTGACCCTTTGCGATGTAAAATAATTCTTGGAATTTTCTTTTTTTATGTTAATCTATTATTAGATTGTAATTCAAATCAAATTGCTCTTTCATTCCTATGTGAGTTTTAGTAGGATCTTCTTGTTTTACCGTGAGTCACATGGGCACGTTTGCACAGTTTGGATTAGCCTATGTGATATCAAGTCCTCGTTATCCTCCTCCTCCTCCTCCTCCTCCTCGAGACTCTAAAAGTTTGCCGTTGTGGTTTGTTGGCTGTGATCATTCAGCACAAGTTCCGAAACATGGTTTTGGTTCTGACCTCCATAAAACCAATTTCTGTGTGGGCCACAGTTCTATTTGATCTTCTTGACTTGAAACTATTATTGACTTTGCACTTGCTAAATGTTTGCACCTCCTCCCCACTTCTCCTTCAATGTGCCCTGCTGTAGATTACCCCCCTCCCCATCTCTCTCTCCCTTCCTCTCTCTCTCTCCCTCTCCCTCTCTCTCTCCCTCTCTCTCTCCCTCTCTCTCTCTCCCTCTCTCTCTCTCCCTCTCTCTCTCTCTCTCCCTCTCTCTCTCTCTCTCTCTCTCTCTCTCTCTCTCAATGCATGGCAATGTTTGTATTGATTTGAGCTGCTTTTCTCACACAGTTCCAGCACTTTCTCTTTCAGCTGAATGTTGAGGTCTTCTTACAGACCGGAAATCCTTTTTATTTATTCTTTTAGTTGATTTCTCCTTTTCTTTCTTCTCCCTGCCCCTTCCTGTCCCTTTCCTTTTTTTTATCCTTCTCGATTTCTTTTTTCTTCCCCTTTTCTTCTTCTTCTTCTTCTTCTTCTTCTTCTTCTTCTTCTTCTTCTTCTTCTTCTTCTTATTTTCTTTTCTTTCTTCTTCTCATTCCTAACAAGAGATGTGATTGGTCTGATGGATATCGTCGCAGATTATGCTATCAAAAATCCCAAGTTCAAATCCAGGCAGATCTTTTGTGATCATTTAGGCATTAATACTGTTGGAAAATGTTATGAACCCCCCACCCCTTCCAAGTTTGGGTTAAAAATAACAACGTGTGTTCAACTAATCCTATACAATGACTCGTTTGCAGTAGGTGTTGTTCTCCAGCATTGAATAACCTAAAAAGGGTTGATATGCCGTTGTAAAAGTGACGAACTAAAGACATTAAGAAATATTAGAGAGTGGTTGAATCAACATCGAGTGAGAGGAGTGAAAAAAAAATACATAGACAGCTAAGACAGAGATCGGTGACTCGTTCAGTTAATTATAAATTACGGCTAATTAGAACAATTAAAACAGATTTTTTTTTCTTTCAAACATAGCTCAATTCAAAAACTAAGTATTATATTAACATGTACTTTGTGTGATTAAAGTATATAGGGAAAAAACCTTGGGGGAAACAAACATTGATTGACTCACATTTAGTATAATAATAGATAAAGTTATACACGTTTGTGTGGGATGACGTTCAAAACTAATTAACCAATCATCATGAATTTTAGAACACAACAAATTAAGCAAGATTCTCCGAGTGTCAATTTTTTTTCTTAAGCCCTCATAAGCTTAAACCCTCAATTTTAGACATTTTTCTAAAATTAAAATCATTTAATGAATTTTGATCGGAATTGAAAAAGGATTCTAGACATAAGGTTTAGTATCGTTGTTTGTTGATTTTTATTTTTGTAAGGGGACATATGTGTTGTGCAAAACTGTTCTGTTCAGTGAAATTCAAATATATATATATTACGAGAATACCCGTCTGCTGAAATATGTATTCTGCTAGTTACATATATATGCCCCCCCCCCTCTTTCGTGGGTTGAGCACTGTGGAAAGTGAAATAGCCAATTGTCATTAGTGATAATGCAAAGCTATTCATAAAATATTGCATATACAAACAGTAAAATTTCTCTTCCTTGCCTGTGCCGATGACACAGTGGATAAAAGTTTGGACTGTCGACAAAACACAACAGGTTTCAACTTCAGCCTAAAGCACTAGCATGTCTAGCCATACTAAAGAGCTGTGATACAGCAAAACACGCAGTCTGTGGATGACATATTTCATTTCTTTTTTTTTTTTCAATTTTCTTTTCTTTTTGTTATTGCAAGGGATGGGCATCTAACCAGATGCAAGACATTCACCTGCTATTTCAAAGACTCCAACCGAGAGATCTTTTGAGGATTCTAACCGTCTCTGTAAGTGCAATTGTTTGTATCTCTCTCTTGCACTTGGTTCGCCGGGTATATTAACCAGGTAGTTTTTGAAATTCTTTTTCATGAGCCCGGTTGCTCTTATGATTACTGGAATGATGGAGATCTTCCTAAGGTTCCAGTTTCTTTTCATGTCGTACATAAGCCCTTGGCATTTAGTTATCTGTTTTTCTCTCAGCTCTGTTTAAGCCAGCATCATTAGGGACATATATGTGTATGTGTATGTTTTGTAAGGAAGTGTAAATTAAAAAATCTTCCTTGGTTGAGGTGGGTTGTTTCTTTTCAAATTTGTTAAGTACTTATACTTTTTTTTCTGTTTAAACTGACTTATATTTGCCTCTGGTGTTCATCACATCTTAAAATTTATAGATCTCTGCTGATAATACTGACCAATTTCATATTTTTATTGTAATGGATCAACTGACGTGAGATGATAATAATAATTAGGAATGCTGCTTGTCTCAAGTCCTCTTCTATCTTTCTAATTGGTTCTAACTTAAATATTTTGCAATAGTGATGTTCTGGGAATAACTACATTCTGTAGCAAGGCTCTAATTTTCAAATTTCGAATCGACCCTTAGTTACAGTTGCTCCTAGATTCACTCTAACCCATCCGAGTCCTGTCTATGGGTTAAATAGAATCTGTTCTCATCATGAGATTAAACTACAGCCGGCGGCATCCGCCATGAAAAATGATTAGTTCAGACAAATAGCATGAATAAATGTTTGAAAATATTAAGAACTTGAAGCATAACAACTTTTTGTTAAGATTTATTTTAGGGGAAACCGAGAACAAAAAGCACTAAAATAACTTATCATTGCATAAAATTATTATTTTTTTAATGTTTTTGTTGACAAAAGTTATATGAAATAAAATTATTAAAAAGAATATTAAATTTGCTCGGTAATCAAGGTTACAGAGTTTGAGGAAGTCAGAGATTTTGGAAGAAGTCAGAGTCGGATTCGTAAGAATCAACGAACAATCTGAGTATTGGAAATACTTTAAAATACAAAGTCGGCCATTTTGGAATCCTAGGAGTCAGAAGTTATATCTTCTACTTTTTCAATGCTGCCATTAATAAACTTATCTGAAGAGCAAACATGACAACCTTTTCATACACTTTTTCCTTCTAAATTATAATTTTTCAATATTAATTAAAAATCCATGACAATTTATGATGCCTATTTTGTTTAGTTGCATTTTTTTGGTGTCAAAAAAATAATATTGTCAATAAATTAACCTAATAAATAGATTTTTTCTTTTAATTTTGCATGATGTAATGGAAGAAAAAAATAATCGCAATTTATAACGTTTCAACACAACAGAAAATTTAGGAAGAGGTCACCATATTTACGTTTCAAGTACTGTTATTAAGAACAACATTATAAATAATGATTTAAAACAGTAGTAAGTTGTTTTGAAATATTGCCCAACAGCATTTTTTAGCATTCCCCTAAAGTTACTGTTAACCAAACTTTTATCAAAATGGTTGGCTGGTTGTTGAATTTTACGGCTGGTCAATCGTTGTTGGGTCATTTTATGCCAAATCTGCACATTTGATTTCTAAATTCGTTTGTAGGTGTATATTTTGTAAGCAAATAACCTGTAAACATTAGTTTCTATTTGAGCCATAGATGGGCTCTGACAGATACCACAACTCCAGGTCAAAGTAGGCCTGTCAGTAGTGGTAACTAATGGATGACTCCATACTCCCTAAAACTCCCAAATTGGAGCCTCACCACTGGATGCAGTTTTATGTTATACACAGGACTTGTTCTATTTGACCTCTGGGGTCAGTGTCAACTTATGAGTGGTGGTAATCAAGAGGTGACTCCACATACCCCAAGGTCCCCAAATTGGGGTCTCGTCACGGGACGCACTTTAAAGGTCATACCCTGGACGCTTTTTTTCCGAAATGATCTGATTCAGTATTAAATGATCCGAAAAGGGTTGATATGCCATAAAACAAAACAACAAAAAAGCCAAGCAATAAAGTAAGTTCCTTTTGTTTCTAGGTCTGCGAAATGTGTCATCAGTTACTTTCCTGTATTATTTGAAAATAAAAAGTGTCAATGGAGAAGGAAAAGACAGACAAAAGAAGATGTCCGTTTGTTTGTGAGCTAATCCCAACCTGATGGTTGTCTGCATTGACAATGAGAATCCGTCAGATCTTTGGACATTTTGAAAGCTGCAAATACTCGCATGATTGTTCTCTTGGGACAAAGGTGGTCAGACATGACCATGCATCATTTATTAGTTACATTGCCAATAGCATCATCCGGTGCACATATCATTTCTATAGTAATAAAATTATGAGACAACTTCATGTGTGTGCGTGTGTTTCTCGCGTCAACGTAACTTTGATAATTACATGATGAATTATTATTTTCTTATAATCGAATATTTATTGAATTCATAATTGCAATAGAATAAAATGAAGCACATGTTTTTAACATCCTATTTAAAAACATAATTTATTACAAAATTAAATTCATCAGAATACATTTGGTTTCTTGATAAACAAGTCAGCCATTTTATCTTTTGTTAATAGTTGAAGAAAAAAAAAAAATTACTTTATGACTCTTCGAAATTTGTAAAGAATTTGGAAGCATTTAAACTGTTAAATAGAAAGTCATATCTGGCTTTAAAATACTTATTTAATTAAAAGATTGAACATTTTGGAAGTTGTTTACATCCAATAATTTTTACAAATAGAGATTAAGACAATTTTACTGTAACAAAATTAGTTACAGTTTTATAACAATTTGGTTCGATTTATAATTTAATGACCAAACGATATGAGAATAATTTTAAAAAAATCCTATTGCAATAATAGAAATCAAAATTAAAAAGAAGTGAAAAGAAAAAGTGAAAAATATAAAGATTCCCAGGGAATGACGGTTAGGGTTAGGGTTAGATATACTAGCAGGACCCCATGGAAATTCTGTGGTTGGTTTCTTCATTTATCTATATAATCTTTTGTTAATAATAATATTTGGGTGCTTATATAGATGAGGTCACATATGGAAAATGCAATTCAAAATGAAAACTCACGTATTAAGCAGTAATTAGTATACACAGAAAAAAAATAGGAAAAATTATCAAGTAGATTTTTAATTAAACGTAAAAATCAATTTGATCGTATTTTACATTGGGCAGACCGCACTTCAGAATAATTAGGTAAAACAGGGGGAGGTAACTCTCCTGACAAGTCTTACCCGTGGATTCAGAAATACGCTAAAATTGATTTTTATGTTTAATTAAAAATCTACTCTATAATTTTTCCTAATTTTTTTCTGTGTATACTAATTATTGCCTAATACGTAAGTATAAACGATAGCTTTTATTTGAAATTGCGTTTAACTGCGTTTTCCAATTGCGATCTCGATAAGCACCAATATTTCTCTTGAAATAATAATGTCTATCAGGGCTTCTTCTTCTATCGTGTGAATCAGATGATTCTGGTGTTGGCATTAGTTTCCCCGATGTTTTTCTAGTTAGAAATCTTTCTGGAAAGACATTGGGTACTTACGGAAAGGATCATGAGAAGGTTGCCAACATCCCTAAGTGAAAATGGTACTGTGGAACCGACTGGATTCGAACTTGGAACACCCAGGTCTTCAGTCCGTGTCAATATCTACTTAACCACCGTCACCTCTATCAGGACTAATGATATTACAAAAAACTGTAATTGTCAGTTAAATATTATTTAAATAAATAAAATGTCTTTTAAATAAGAGACATTTTATTTATTTAAGGAATATTTAGCTGACAAAATCGTAATAATTAAAAGAATTTTGAAGCAATAAATATTTTCTTTCTTCTCATAAAAATAATTGCTGACTAAATATTCTTGAAATAAATTAAACAAACATTTGAATCTTTTAATTAATTTTTTTCTGTAACAATTTAAATAATTTTGAAATAGTTTCTTTCTTTTTACCGCAAAAATAATTGTAAACCAAATATTCTTTAAATAAAGAAAACGAATGCCACTTTGTAAATGTATTTATTTAGAACTGTAATAATTCGATGTATTAAGTTACATAAAACGATTATTCGGACTGGCTAAAGGCTCGCATTTGTTTCAGCAGACCGTTTCGAAATCGAATCTGTATGTGCATGTATATATATATGTGCATGTATGTGGGTAGATGTTTATATATATCTGTGTGTATCTAGTATGCTGAAAGTATAAGTAAGATATACGTAATGGGTGTAGTTGTGTGTATTTGTACGTGGGTATATCTCTGCTTATAGATATATGTATGTGTCTGTAGTTGTGCATATGCATAGATACGTGTTAACACACGGGTAGAGTAGGTATGTATAAACTGTGTTTATGGTGAATTAACTCAATAACAGTTTGAATATTGGAATGAAAGAGGTAAATTTTAACCAATATATTTATATATATATGTATATATATTTATATATATAGAATACATTATACTGTACCAACCAGTAGGAGAAAAAGGGATGTATCTGTTAGTGATGTGTATATATATGAGAGTGGGTGTGGATCTGTATCTATATATATATATCTATATATATATATATATATATATATATATATATATATATATATATGTGTGTGTGTATGTGTATATACATATATTTATATTTTTGTGGGTGTGTGTATATATGTATGGGTGTGTACTTGTGTATGTGTTTATATAGAGATCGGAGTATGTAGATATAGATATGTATATGGTGTTATTTTTGTATGTGTGTGTACATATGGTTAAATATTGATACATTAACATGTATGTAGACAGGTTATGGCTTTGTTAATTTTAAATGTACCGAATCAAGCTAGCAGATAAGATTCCTAGAGTTGATCAAAACTTATTTCAGGGAGGCAATAAAAAATAAAAGTGAAGGATAAGAGATACAAAATACATCAGGGCATAAACGCGAGTCAGGCCAAATAATAATAATAAAAAATAGAAACGAATTGAAAATGTCAGCAAGTAAAAAAACGTAATTTGATACTAAGCTTTCCTGTTGAATTATAAACAAATCCCATCTTAGAAAAAATAATATACTTAAGAAAGATTTCCAATCTTATTTCAATTCCTTGTTTTGGTCTGAAGAGGTTGACTCTCTATGAAGAGTACAACCGAAACATGTATGCAAATATGTAACCAATAATGTTTGTATAAATAAAAATTTATACTAAAGAACAGCTCTACTTGTTATTGAGCACTTTTTATAAACACTGGATTAACATCTACAGAAACTAATATAATACATGTACTATATATATATATATATATATATATATATATATCAATAAATCCCCCACTAAAGATAGATGGTCTCTGACAAGATAAAGATGCAACAATGATGTTACAATAAGATTCCTGCTGCTTGTGTGCATAATTGTAACTGTGTGCAACCAACAGTTTATATCTGCACACTTTGACATTCTCCCATCACCAGAGGACTTTTAGTATATTTAGCTGAAAGATAAGAACACATATCATTGGAATATAGTGATAAATCCCTGTACAACATGAGCATTACTCTCTGAGCCTCCATGATTAAAATCTGGTGACATGCTAAGGCAAGATGACCGGTAATCACTTTGGCCACAGGTTTTATATCAGCGTTTCCTTCTAGATGGGTTTCCATAGACCTGGTTTAGAAAGTAGTGATTGTACTACTATACAAACAGTCAACCGAGACTAATGGAAGAAAAATGGTTTTACAGTGCCAGGATCGAGTTTTCAGAGGCTCTTTGATACGGTTATTGTTCAGGATATGTAAACAGATAACGAGAGCTTATCCTCAACAGTCATCCCAATTATAACACCCTTGGAAACATAAATGCCGTACACACACAAACACAACTATATGCTGAAGATGATCCTAGCAAAAAGTTTCATGTGTTCATAGCAGGATTTCGGAGTCAGACTCATAAGATTGCTAGGAGTCAGAGTCGAAGTCTGATTGTTTTGAATCTCTGAAGAATCGACAGACAGTTTAAATATTGGAAGACTTTGACTCCTTATTTTAAAGTCGGATCTTTGGGAATTCTAAGAGTCAGAGTCAGAATTTTTGGAATCTTCAGTCAGACCTAATGCCTTCCGACTCACTAATCCTGGTTCATAATTCAAATTTTGTTTCTAATATTCAATTTTCTACATTAAAGAAAATCTATGTTAATCTATATTGTCTTCTTGATTCTCCATAAGTAAAAACATGCCTTCTTGGACATGGGGTCGATGCAGTGCACAAGCCCGTCAGATGCATAAACAAAGTTGTTCTCATGAAATAATAATAATAATAATAATAATAATAATAATAATATCATCATCAGCAGCAGCAGCAGTAAAACGAGGATTAGATTCCACCCCCAGAGAAAAAAAAAATCCATATTCTTTGGTAGCTTGCCTTAGTTCTGCTGCAAGTATTGTTCTAACTATAAATAATCCAAATATTTCAGTTAATCCCCTCTACTAATCCATGAGTATATATATATATATATATATATATATATATATATATATATATATATATATATATATATATAATTTTTTTTTAGGTTTTTCTCAAATCCCTAAAGCCTTTTTTTTTTATCTTCTGACAAAGTCAACCTTTGTTAAAAAAAAATTTGAAAACAAAAATAGTGATCTTAACTAAAAAAAATTTTTAATTCATGGTCTGCCCAAACAATGTTTTGTCTTTACAATTTATTGCTTCTTCTGAGATGATTTTTTTTTTTTACAAAAACGAGCCTCGAGGTTTATTACAATCAATCGACATTTAAGCGGTTTTCTTTCATCTATTTTTGTTTTCAAAACAAACATCAGAAAACAATATTTTTCTGTATTTGTAGGAGAAGGAATTTTCATTGGTGTTTATAAATTTTTAGACAGGTATCCTGATCTTAATTGTCGTTATGACGTTTCGGCTGTTTTGCCCTCCGACCTTTTTCAGGTGCTTTGTAAGGAACTTGGTAACCATCATGTAATTTTGAACCTTAATTCGAGTCTTGAGGGTTAGTGTTAGGGTTAGTGTTAGGGTTAGTGTTAGTGTTAGGGTTAGTGTTAGTGTTAGGGTTAGTGTTAGTGTTAGGGTTAGTGTACTCAGTTCGTATTCTATTCTTCAGGTCTTTCGATATTCTCTCTCTTAATTTTGCTGCCTTTGACCCAGAGACACATGGCCGAGATGACGAGGACATTGGTTAAAAGTTTGCAGGTAATCTTGAGGTTCTGAGTTCAATCCTGAGCAAAGGCAGCAAGATGATTTAATAAGTATACTGAAAAATGTAACAAGGTCTGAGTGCGAACTGTGTACCCCTTCCCCCTCTAGGACTCTAATAAAGGGTAGGATTAAAAATTCCATGATGGTTTCCTGGTTTCGACACAAGGCATTTGAAGGCCAGA
>OY744533.1:87488321-87553321 GCA_963556195.1 Sepiola atlantica
ACAAGTCGAAAGAGACTAGCTAAGAAAGAGACAATAACTCAAGTTTATAAACATGTCTTTTTTAACTAGAAAATTATGAAAGGAAGTTATCATTTTACCCTAGTGATCATATTTCTATTTGTTTTTAAAGATGGCGACTATATTTCCGCCACATTTTCAATTTGACGTTTCACGTGGACAATGAGACTTGCCATTGTTTTTAATATTATCTAAATGAATAAATGTGAAAAGTTTCCCCCCCCCCCATCCTAACTATATTAACATTAAAACGGTTTATACTTATTTCTGTGTAGTATATTTTCATTCGTCATTATACATTCCTCCCAGACATTACCTCCTCTTTGGGGAGAGGGCAGTATAATATATGCTCGTTCCTCACAATACCATCCTCTCAGGATTACTTTCTCCTTTTTTTGTGAGAGGGGAGGGGGTGCTAGTGTACTATCTATTCTGTTGTCATGATATCATGCTCCCAGGAATTAGCTCCTACCTTTTTTTTGGGGGGGGGGGGTCGTTTGTCATGATGTCATCCTCTGAGCCTAGCAAAAATGTGACCGGAGGTGAGGGAGTATATATTTGCTAGCAAACAATAAATGTGAGTCATCTTGACACCTTACTGCAGTTTCATGGATTATCCAATCATGAGAAGTGTATTAATAAACTCCTGAAAGTTTTTATACATTTGAACACAAATTTAAACTGAGCAAGAAAATGAATCCTGCTTTTCCTGGTCAGTTTGAATTTGTATAAAAATGTTCATGAATTTATTAGTTCGCTCCTGGTGATTTGAACTGCAGTGTTGCCTGACGTTTGTTTACGTTCATTTATCTGAAGTGTTAAAGCAATGGACCTTTATTGAAAGGCTCTAAAGGTTCATTTCTACTGTTGAAAATGATTTGTTTTGTTTTTTAATATGGTGATTTTTTCCTGTTTTACTTGGGAAAATGTCCTCGTTCATTTATTGATGTTATGTAATGAAAACATGTTCTCGATAAAAAATTACTTGTTGCATAGTAAATAAATAGCATTTTTTTAAAATTAACTTTTATGTATATGTTAGTATGTTTTATTTGATTACCAGCATGTCTATCTGACTTTGCCTAAGAGACTTCCTGCAAAAGTATGTGGTTTAACTTAAAATAATAACGACTTCCGGGGTTTTTTTTACGTCTTAAAATTATAACTTTTAATTATAATGTTTGATTTCGCTTTTTTTTAACCAAATTATTTTTTTTAAATAGGATTTTGAACATTTTATTTAATTATTATGGTATTATTAAGTTATTAATTGGACCAAATGGTTATAAACCTATAACTATTTTTATTGAGGTATTTATGAATAAATATTAAATTATTAATACCTACAGACGCTAGCGTTTCAAGCTTATTGCTCTCATCAGTGCAGGAAAGTAATAATTTCAGACAGTCGGGAGGTGCGAACCCAGTTCACAGAGTCAGCCTAGAATCTGCAAGCAGTCGCCATATCCACTCGGCCACTGGAAACTGTCACGTAATTAAGATCTATATGTACCTAGAAATGGGCACAGATAGAAGACTAGTCAAGAGTGTTCTACGAACGTATTAGGAACTTTGCATTAGGGCTTTTTGACAGTCTATTTTTAACATCCCCGAGAGTGCTCAACTTTAATTTCTTAAAGGAGCTTAATATAATTCATCCACATACAGACTGTTTCGCTGTATCGCAGTTCTTCAGTGCGGCTAGACCAGTTCAAGCTGTCGAGCTGACAGTCGGCGCCTCTACCCCTGCGCTATCATACGACACTGACTGAATGTAAGTGATATCTATCTATATATATATATATATATATATATATATAAAATTAGTGCATGTAAATAGCTTCCAAAACTTACTACCTTTTAAGACATGAGGATTTGCTAAGAATTTTAAAGTCAGTTTAAATGACTTCCTATTCAACAGTTTATTCATTTCTTTGAAAGTTCGAAAGGTCACGAAGTAGTTCATTCGATTTTTCCAACTGTTAACAATGGAATAAAATGGCTGACTTGTTTACAAAGAAACTGAAATGTATTCTGGTGGATTTAATTTCGTAATTAAATTATTTTTTCCAAATAGGATTTTAAAATTTAATTTATTATTTCAATAAATAATCGATTAAAAGTAAATAAAAAAAAAAACATAATACTGTGTAAGTCACGTAGAGGCGAGGAATACACAAACACACGAGAAATTGTAACATAATTTCATTCATATAGAGATAAGGAAAACGACAATTGCATGCTGGTCGGTTTAAAAAAAAATTTTCATAGGACTTTTGTGAAAGTTGAATATTTTCGTATTAAGGTATCTTTTCGTCATGAAGTGTTTAGAATTGAGAGAATTTCAACAGTTTACAAGTCGCAGAGACAGACGATATCTGGTCTGATAAAATTATTATATAGATTAAGTTTGTTCACATGGAGAGGACTGTTTGTAAAGTTCTCCTTCACTTTAAAGTAAAAAGTGTCTAAACTCGTTTCGTTATGTGTAAAATATAGAAGAAAAATAAATCTTAATAAGAATCGATTAAAAAAAACTATCCCCTTTTTTAATACTTATATATATATATATATATATATATATATATATATATACATACTTTCCTTCATCTCTCCATCATGAAAACCCCAAATTTCAATGTACTTGCATAACATTTTTCTTCAAATTATCATCCTGAGGAAGTCTTACAATAAAGACGAAACGTTGATGAACATATAAAAAATATCTCTTGGTTTTTCCTTTTTCATTTCCTATATATATATATATATATATATATATATAAGCAAAAATGTTTAGTTTCAGAATTTGGATTTTTTCCGTTATTTTTAGTGTACGCATTCTCCCCCACCCCCTTTTTCCCGAGCGCTTGTTTTGACCCCCTCCCCTACTCCAACCAAGAACCATACTGAATCCTCGAATCCTATTGGATGAGTCATATGCAACGCAACTCTGAGTTTGGTAGAAGATGCGTTTAAATTATTTCGCAACTGACTCATGAAAGAATAGTAAAAGTGAAAGTGAAAGTAGACACCTACTGAATGGAGGGGGGGGGGGAACAAACTCTTTGGGTCTTTTCTGAAGTCGCTTTTTACGTTCATATTCGGCGAATTTCTACCCCCCCCCCTCCGTTTCTCTCTGTGTTGGTAGTCTTTTGCATAACATCGGCCGGCATTTCCACATATCTTCAACCTAATCTTAATTCTTACCGTTTAGATATTTATTTATTTATTTTTTACTAGAGTTTGTTGTTTCCCTGCTCTTTGGGTACACCATAAAATTTTTGATTTCTACAATTTTTTTTTCTTCTTTTCCTCTTCGTGCAAAAGTAGTAATTAAGGGGTTGGGGGATAATCTAAATATTGTCGACTGTTCTAGCATTTCCCCAAAAGCAACCTGGCTCTGGTGAGCTAGCATTGCATTGATCTGGTTGTCTGCCCCTGACTGTGCTACAACCTCTACTGCGAACACGTTATAATCACCATCATCGTCATCATCTCCACTATCATCATCATCGCAAGTGACGTTTACCTCTATCTGACGACTACTGCTGTGATCATTTAATTTTATCATCATAGTCATGACTACAAACAACATTGTCATCATCAATACAATGATCACCATTAGTGTTTCCGGTTTCGGATGACAACAAACTGAATGAAAGAAAGCAGCCGAGTTTTGCGGGGGGGGGGGTGAAAGGGGGGGCAGTCAGGAAGCTGTGGGAGAATTCTTTTAAAGTTGCACTTCTTCCCTCGCTCCCTTCACTATCATACTTAGCTCGCTCTCTCTCTCTCTCTCTCTCTCTCTCTTTTCTTTCTCTCCCTCTCGCTTTCTCTTCCTTTCTTTCTCTCTTTCTTTCTCTTTCTTTCTCTCTCTCTCTCGCTTTCTCTTTCTCTCTCTCTCGCTTTCTCTTTCTCTCTCTCTCTCTCTCGCTTTCTCTTTCTTTCTCTCTTTCTTTCTTTCTTTCTCTGTCTCACACGCATACTATCTACTTATTTTGCACACACAGATACTATCCACGTATCTCGCATGCACACATACTATCCATCTATTTCTCGCACACACTCACACACACACACACACTATTCATCTCACACATTCATACTATTACTTACTATCTCTCTCTCTCTCTCTCTCTCTCTCTCTCTCTCTCTCTCTCTCTCTCTCTCTTTCAAATCCTGTGTTTTGTTTTTTTGTTTTTTTTATGGTGAAAAGACCAAAAGTCTATGTCAGAAAAGGAAACAAAGAATAAAATCTTTCAGGGTGAAGAAAAGAGAAAGCGAAAAAAGGATGTATAAAAATCTGGCAGGAACCAATCTTGTATACAAAGAGCACCATGGGGCAATCTACACAATAAAAGTGGGGAGCACGGGGGGAGTAGGTCATGTTTTTGGAGGAGAAAGGGGAATCCTTCGAAATATGTGCAGGGTGCATGTTTCAAGTAAGAATGAGGGTGTCTCTATAAACTAAGTGGAAGGGGGATGTATATGAGAATCTTTGAAATGGAGATTTTCTGAAAAAGAGCGGGGGGGGGCGGTATTCATGAGAATTTCTCATAAAGTGCACAGTTTAAACATTTGAAAACAAAAGAACAGCAGCATTTCTCCACTTTGGGAGCAGAGTCACCCACAAATAATAAGTGCTCTTACTGTTTCATCAGCAACTTTATTACTAGTATTATCATTTAGTACTAGTATTATTATTTAGTACTATTATGATTATTTAGTACTAGTATTATTATTTATTACTAGTATTATTATTTATTACTAGTATTATCATTTAGTACTAGTATTATTATTTAGTACTAGTATTATCATTTAGTATTATTATTTATTACTAGTATTATTATTTAGTACTAGTATTATCATTTAGTACTATTATGATTATTTAGTACTAGTATGATTATTTAGTACTAGTATGATTATTTAGTACTATTATGATTATTTAGTACTATTATTATTATTTAGTACTATTATTATTTAGTACTATTATGATTATTTAGTACTATTATGATTATTTAGTACTATTATGATTATTTAGTACTATTATGATTACTTAGTACTAGTATGATTATTTAGTACTAGTATTATTATTTAGTACTAGTATGATTATTTAGTACTAGTATGATTACTTAGTACTAGTATGATTATTTAGTACTAGTATGATTATTTAGTACTAGTATGATTATTTAGTACTAGTATGATTATTTAGTACTAGTATGATTATTTAGTACTAGTATGATTATTTAGTACTAGTATGATTATTTAGTACTAGTATGATTATTTAGTACTAGTATTATTATCTTATAATGGAAAGTTTTCATCCATCTGTAACGAAAACTATGTCATATTTTTTTAATTTTGAAAAAATCTTATTGTCCTACTTAAATATTAATACTGTTTACTATCGACATAGACTGAGACAGAATTCAAAACTACCTTTAATGTATATTAACAGCCAATGTTTATTACTTTACGAGTTGCATCTTTTTGTTTTGCTCATTAAACACCTTTTTTCCGTTTCTTTTAATTTCTTGCAAGAAATTATTTGTTACATTTTTGCAAAGATAATTCAATAGCGGAATATACGTCATTAAAGAAATTGGTTTTGCAATAGAATAAATAGGATGCCTTGCGAAATGTTGGAATTTAAATCAAGGTGGCAGCGTCGGACTTTGAGTACAATTTTTTAATCTCTGAAGAATCAACAGTCTGAATATTGGAAGATTTTAAAATAAGGAGTCAGAGTATTTTGGAATTTTAGGAGTCAGTCAGTTGGAATTTTTTAAATCCTAGGAATGGGAGTCAGAGTTAGACTTTATACCTTTTAACTCTGCAACCCTGATTTAAATCCCATAAATACGTTCGAGTTTATTTTTTCTTTTAGTTATTAAATAGTCATGATATGAAAAAAAATTTTTTTTAAAAAACAGCTGTTGCATGCTGGTCTTTTTCCGTTTTTTTTTTTATAAATCTGATTTTAGTGAAGTTTAATTGAATTACTTACGACATTGTTTGGTCATTTACATTAATTGAATAAAATAGCTTCAAATTATAACATACTTAAAAAAAGTTAATTTAAAAAGTTCTATTTAAATGTGGATTGATTCAGACAGACGATAATTTGTCTGACAATTTTATTTTAGACTCGACCATGCCCAAAATGACAATTTTATTTTAGACTCGACCATGCCCAAAATGTTGATATGCATCACTGTTTCGTCGATCTCAAATAAAATGAGGGAGAATAATTTGCGCTGATTCAGAAATGTGCTGCACGCAAAGACAACACTATCCTGAAAATAGGATTTAAGATGGAGGCCCCTGAGAAAAGGCTTAAAGGATGGCCAATAAAAAGGTGGTTGGATATCCTACACCAAGATATCAAGACAGCCGGGCTTTACGTTGACCATGTCTTTGTGTAAGGTGGAGGGAGAAATATAGTGTGGACCTTGTTGCACGGGATAAATGATGATGATGATAATGATGATTATATATCTTCTATAGTATAAAGGAAAGCTGTCTGTCTGTATGTATGTATGTATGTCCGGCTAAAACTAAAAAAGACAAAATAAACAATCACAAAGTTGGTATTTTCTTGATCGGTGTTGCCCAGGTGAATAATATCTAAAATTTAGAAAAAAATATTCATTTTTTGACCCTAAACTGGCACAGATTTCGTCAAGGGAGGAGGGGCTGTTTTCCAGCCACTAACTAAAAGGGAAGTAACTGATTTTTTAATCGGGAAAAGTCAGTTTTTCCCCTCATACTTTTGTGATAAATAGTTTTTTTTACTACAAGCTACATAAATAAAATATTGGTTCGTGTTAAAAATTAAAAAAATATTTTCAATCGATTTCAGCGATTTTTATATTTAATCCTGGTTAGTATATGATTATTTTTTTATTAGCCATAAATAAAGGAAGCGGTTGTTTTCTTACCCTCACAGCCATAAGTCCTAATACTTCTACCCAAATCACTGGGCACTAACTTAATAACAGATAATTTAATTTGATATTCACCAGTGAAAAGGAGAGAACGGAAGTCCTGATTTGTCATTTCCGTTTTCTTTGGTTGACCGACTTTCGTCTCTAAATGAAAGAAGGGAAGGGGGGAGAAGAAGTTTTGTTTATGCATTTAATAGCGTTAATCTCATACCTGCCGATGTTGGTCAATTAGAGACAGTTTGTGCGTTTGAACCTCACTCTGGGCATAATTATTTTTATTCTGATTTTTGGCCCCAAAAGAATTTAGATATTTTTAATTACAATATTAAGCAGATTTGTTAGTTTTACTTGTATTTTTTCAATAATCTACATAATTTAAAGAAATTAAGGACCCTGGGCAACGCCGGGTATCTTTATTAATATATATGTATATATATATAATATATAAAGTAAAGTCAACCTCTTTCTCGATTTTTGTCAATAGCTTTCTTTCTACAAAATAAATATTAGATTCTGGTTCACCAGTTCCTTTTGCGAATCGTTGCCACATGTTGTTAAGAATTTGATTTAATTTCTTCCAGAGTCTGGTCAAAATTATTTTCATATGGACGCCATCTAAAATAAAAAAAATATAAAAAGGGACATAACTCTGTATTTGTCAATACAGAGTTACTGCCCTTGGTTTCGTACCCCCCCCCCCCCAAAAAAAAATATCATTAAAAAACGGCATAGTTAAAAAGAAAGAAAACATTGCAAGTAAAACACTACTGGGAAACACCGAATAGGTACAACTAGTATATATGTGTATGTGTGTGTGTATATATATATATATATATATATATATATATATATTAGCCTGGTGATTCGCTACGGGGATGAAACGTGGAAGCCTATGTGTGTAGCTTAATTGCCATAAATATATTTTCATAACTTACTACCTTACTCTACTCACGTATTGAGCACTGTTGAAGTAAATACTGCATTTTTTTAAAAATCTTACAAGATAACTTCATGTATTGAATGTCATAAATAAATCTTGACTGCAGTTAAAAAATTATACTGAAACGATAGGCTAACAATGAAAAAAAAAATAGTTACCAATAAAATTAATTAAAAATAAAATAGAGACCTACAACGGATTTGAATGGCCCAATGGTTACGGGTGTACGTCCACACAAAAACATGCCTCATCCTTCCCTCCCTCCCACCACTGAATGTTAGATGCTATGGCATTGAAGAGACTTAGCGCATATTCTAGCAGAAACCACAAATGCTCTCTTGCTGGTATCTTGAATATCCTAGTTAAAGGTATGAATCCGTCTTTCCTCCTATTAACTAAGGGTGAAATAGTATGTTAAACTAGACTCTGAAGCCTTGGTACGACAACTAGTTGGGAAAAGGAAAAAACTATGAAACATCACCAGCCCTTCTCCACTTATTCCATATGTTGCTTCTGATTGTCTTTGAATTCTCCATGTCATTGACTTCAGAAATGTCCAGTCAGGAGAAATGCAGTTAGATATTTTGCAACCCTTGCCTTGCTATAAGCACATCGCGTTCAGACACTCTTTCAGAAGGTGTCCATTGTCTTTCAAGAAACTGATGAAAACAGAACCTCCTCTTTGTTGGATACTCCTTTGTGACAATCTAGTGGCTTTATCTGAACCCCAAGTGTGACAACTGCATAATCATCTTCGAATTCATTCCTCATGGCTTGAAGACAATTCGCGATATATAGAAGAACACTGGGATGCTGAATATTTGCAACATCGATGTATTCATTGTGCTCGCCAATTCATCCATCTGTGATTAGTTGCAGAATAGAAATCTAGGAACTTATTTTTCTTAGGTTGGCCACGAGGAAAGAAACCTTAAAGGGATCTGTTAGTCACTACTTTACTTCAAGCCCTCTCTCCGACTTTGTGATCTCGCTCAACCAATCAAAGCCCCCCACCCTCCAGCCTACCTTCTGTATCTAACATGGCAGAGATGAATACTGTAAAATAAAGGCAGCAATATTTCACGATTGTTACTAAACTTTTCAACAGATTTTAATCAAGCAGTGTTGTTGTTGTTTTTTTATTTCTAATTATTATTACCGATGCGATTGTTGCAGGTTTTGTGTTAATTAAGACATGGATTAGTGTTCGATTTGTTTCAATGTCAGCCATTTTTAAATCCAAGTTGACTAGACTCATTGCTTTGCCATGAATAATGTTAAGCATGAAGACTGTATTATTTTATTACGTAAACAACCATCTGGATTGTGTGTAAAATTGGTTTTAGTCAAATTTATAACCAGAGGTGAAAAGTCTTGGTCCAGCATAGGAGTCGTTTCTTAAAAAAATGACTTGAGTTTAGAGAAATATTTTTCATGTAAAATGAGAGTTGAGGGTCGAATCGGCTTTTTAAATCTGGGATCAAATTTTTTTTTATATACAAATCTTAATTACTTCCGTCAAAAGGGAAGGGAGGTAATAATCTCTGCCCTTTTTGTTGATAGCCTTTTGGCTAAGATCAAAGTGTAGTATCTGTTCCGATGGATACTGCACGCCTGTCTTGTGCAGTTCTAGGAGGTCCACCCTCCCAGACTTTGCCTCCCCTCTTTGGGGAGGAGTAAGTTTATTGCTTACTGTCTGAGGCGCCCCTACCGGGGAATGCCGACGGGGCTGCCCAGGCAATTTTTAAATGGCCAGAGTGCTCACCTCTCAAGCGCTGGCTTTTCAAACCCCACTTTCTTGACCCGATCTTGGGTCACATCTTACTTGTGGGAGTAAGATAAAACTGGCCTTGTGCCTAACTCCTGGGGAGGAGTAAATAAAACTCGTTGTATCCGGTAAAACCCTGTATTGGAGAAATTAAAACGGTGATATTTTTTTCATTTTTATTTTTAATTTTCGTTGGTTTGATTTAATTGAGGTTAGGGCGAAACCATGATGTGTTGGTGTTTGAGGTCTGTTCTGTCGGATGTCAGCGAAGGAAAGAAGCACAAGCTTCAATGTGTGGCTCTTTTCTTCATGTGCAATCGTTTGACCTTTCGAAATCTTCTTGATGCTCGTCTTGCACTCTGCGACCCGCGTGTCTGTATCCTGTTTTAAAGATCAGTCTCATATTGTTTCAGAACAATATTCTGCATCTGTTTCAGCCGCTCTCTCCGGAAAGGGGGGGGGGGAGGACTGCTCTCCCCTTTGGCACGTGCATTTCATAACGGACGCATCTTATAGGTATCCCCCTGGTCACACGTGTCATCTGGTTAACCTCAAAAGGTCACTTGTATCTGCACGCTTTTTATGCTTATATATATATATATATATATATATATATATATATATATAATGGTTTCTATGTAATAATTTTTTTATAGGTGATTTTCAGCTCGTTCTTATTGAGCTTACTATTATTTTTAATTGTTTCACTTCCTAAGTGTTTAAGATGCAGAAAAACTGCATTATTAGTCGGCCTCATTTCAAAGGTCGTATTTTTTGTTTTTGATATATATATTAATTTTTTTACATACATAAAAGTAATCCATGGACACGTGTTTCTGGCTCACAGCCGAGAGCCAGGAACACGTGTCCATGGATTACTTTTATGTATGTAAAAAATTAATATATATATATATATATATATATAATGTCTCGGAAGTTTTTTAACCTTCAAAACTGGGGGGGAAAAAAAAAATTTTTTTTTCGTTGAAAGATTTTTGTCGAGTAAGTCAATCAATCTACTGCAATCACTATATTAGTTAACTTCCAAGAATTTACTCTAATAGAAATATATTTTTATATATGTTTTTTATATAAGGGATCGTCAGTTGTTTACCATGAAAACAAATATATAAATATATATATATATATATATATATATATATATATATTTATATATATATATATATAATAGAACTAATGTTACACGCCATGGAAACTAATAAGCAAATATATCTTTATCCCTGCACCTCACCCCCTAAAACCAATATTTCGATAACTAGCAGTGTGTGTGTGTGTGTGTGTGTGCGTGTTTGGTGTGTTTCTCAGCTAAAAATGATGAATTTCTTCATGTTTGAATATCTGGCCAGAGATGGGTTGGTTTGGAAGTCAATTTCTAAAAGCCGTCCAACACATGCCAGCATGTAAAACAGGCATTAAACCCGAATATGATGCTAATGATGATTGCAATATATATATATATATATATATATATATATATATATATGGAAAGCAAAACTATGTAAATTATTGTTGTTTATATAATTTTAATATTTTGGATAGTCCTCTCTCATTAAATATTTTTCTTCTTTTTTTTTCATGAAAAAAAAAAAGTGCACCTTATGCGGGTACGAGGAAAGATTGCCTTTCATGAAACATTTTTGTGGTGCAAAAAAAAAACCAAGAATTGGGAACCGCATCACTAGAATATCCAACATGAAGCAGAGTTTTCTTACTGAATAAATCTGAGTTTGTAGAGAGTTTAATTATCTTACCTGTCAAACGTAGAACCAAATTACAAAAGGGACATTATCGGAATTCATAGATTGTTCTTCGTTAAACCTCGGCATCAAGCCCCCCTTTTTTTTTCTCTCACTCTCCGACGTGTGAACACGCAGCCATAGTACAGACATTATAAATAATTTTCTTTTTTTTCTCTCTTTCTCTGTTAACTTCATATCTACATTTTATTTCCATTGAAGATCAAACCTTTATTGGACTCATTACCTACACATGTATATTCTTTTGTTAGACTTCTCTGAATGCTGCAATTGTGTTGTCTGCTATCTATAACTATCTGTTCAGGAAAAAAAAAGAGTTGATTCTGTATTACAGGGCCGGAAAAAAAATTTCTATCTTTTATTTTGAAGAGTCAAATGACAGGGGAGATAATTCAAAGTGTTATCCCAGGATTTATCTAAAAATGGATTTTAACGCTCTGAACTGGGAAGATATTTTATATTTAACCAAAGATAACGCCAAAATAATAGACTTCTTGCAAGCGCACAGATTAATTTCAGGTGCAGAATTTATTTCAATAAATCTTTTTACTTTTTATTGGTGCCGAATACCATAAAGTGTTTGTGTTGTTTGATTCCTAAATAATCCTTTTGCGCATTTATATATATATATATATATATATATATATATATATATATATATATATATATATATATATATATATTACTTTATTTTAACTTAATTAAAATGCATAACGATAAAATCCCTTTGAAGATAAATCCTTGGGGAAACACTTTGAATTATCTTCCCCTTGCATTTGACTCTTCAAAATTAAAGATAGAAATTTTTGTTTTAGCCCTGTAATACAGAATCACCAAAAAGACATCCTATTAGGACATGAACTTTCGGCACTTCTTTAGTTTAGCTGTGAATCAGAAATCAATTTTGAAGAGTTACCTTCACTCCTAACCCAATCAACCGGAAGTAATTCAGACTTTAAATTTTTTATCCAAAAAATGAATCTTTATTTTTACCATTATTTTTAAATAACTTTTCGTTTTATAAAGTTTTAAATTATACAAAAAAAATCAATGTTGACTGTTTGATAAAAAAAAATTAGACAAACTCTTCGTTTTATAAAGTTTTAAATTATGGCAAAAAGAAATCACTGTTGACTATTCGTTTTATAGAATTTTACATCATTAAATAAAAACGCTGTTATTATTGTTTGCTTTATTGATTGTTTTGGATAAAAACTTCTAATTCTACATTACTTCCGGTTGATTGTCTGCCCCTGTTTTCAAAATTGAAAACAAATAAATTCTGATTCACAGCTAAACTAAAGAAGTACCCAACTTTCTTTAAACCTAGGTTCTTGACACCCAGCAGTACACCTACGTTCTTTCCAGTGTTAAAGAAGGACCAACTATTTTAGTACTCCCTATATATGTAGTCACTCAAACACATTGATAAACATATCAATGTCCATGTACGTCCATATTTCCGAGTTAGATGTTGCTCCTCGCTCAGGTTGATAGCAACCCATCTAGGAAAAGGAAACTCGGATGTAAGACCTGCAGCTTAAGTGATTACCGGTCATCTTATCTTGTCATGTCATCGTGTTATAATTACGGAAGCTCAGAAAGTGATACTCATGTTGTACAAGCATTTGTCACTATGATCGAACGATGTACAAATGTTGCTCTGCAATCTCATGTGTCACCCAGGCATCATAAACGTCCTATGGTGATGGAGGAGGGGTTCCAAGTGTGCAGATATAACCCGTTGGAAGCACATAGTCACATCTATTTGGTATTGGGCACTATTATATAAATATGATATCGTTCACTTCATTGATTGTTCAACTTTTCTGGACAAAATTACACCTGGAATATATATATATATATATATATATATATATATAGAACAGATATTTATTATATTCCAATAACCATGGTTAGTTTTATTATTTTTATTTTTGTTTTTATTTTTTTCACATTTCCAAAAATTCCAAATTTCTGTGAGATATATTTAACGGTCCGTTTCATTTGTTTTGTGCCAAACAACATTTGTATGTCAATATCGTCTCTGCAACACTACAAAATCATCAGAAAAAGTTCACAAATAATAAGAGTTCTTAGAATTAGAGTGTCTTGAAAAAACACCCACATCATACATCAGTTTCATTTTAAGGTGAAAACAAACAAAAGAACAAACGAAAACTACAGAGCAGTCACTCACGTGTGTACTATCAAGTTAATCGGCCATTTTATATATATATTTATATATATATATATAGAAAGAGACAGAGAGTAGAGGCTAATGCAGTATCAGTGCAGTTCCAACGAGAGAAAAATGTATATTTAAAAAAGTGAGGCTACCAATATTTGTAAAAAAACTCTCTTCAACCATTGTTTATTATTTTATTATTTTGTGATTTTATAACGCGTTTCGAGCTTTTCTTGCTTGCTCTCTTCAGATATACACTCCATTTGGAAAAAATGTTTTATTTTTAAACAGTTTGATGTTTCTGCGCATATATATGTGTGTGTGTGCGTGCGTGTATGTGTTTTCATAGTTTTTGCTTCTCTGGGTAAAAGTTTTTTTGTTTTTTTTAAAGTGTGTTTGAGTTTGACTTTTATCTTTTCGGTCATCTTCGTGGTGCGCGGCGGTTGAGTACACTTTGTTCAGAATGCTTAAAGTTGATCTTCAAATTTTATCACTTTGTTGGCACTCTGTCTGTCTGTGTGTGTATGTCCGCGACCCGCGTGTACACATGTGCTTCTGCCTCTGTCCATATATACACCCACACAGACACACACGCGGCCACACACATACATACTATTGCCAATCTGTTTTTAATGAAATATAATGCAATATATGTAGGTAATGTTAATCATAGCGATATTGAAATAAGACAATAATTCTCAAATGTTTCTAGATTTAAAAAAAAAAACTTTTAGAATATGACGTAATAACTGATAAATCTGACATAGTTTCAGTTACAGACATACACCAAATCTCCATCATAGTAAGATTGATCTTTCCTTTTGTCTGTCATTCTTCCTTTTGTTTTGTCCCCCCCCCCCCCGACTCCCCCCCCCCCACACCTTCTGCACTTTTCATTATCTTTCCTGGCATGACAGGGACAGCATCCCCAGAAGCTGTTGGTGTTTGCAACTCTTCGTGATGGTGACGCCCATCTTTTCTTTTGTGTCTGCCCATCACCCTTTTCACGTGACCCCTTCAAAAGGGACACTCGCACATTCAGATGCTGCTGACATTTTTACACATATTTTCCCAATTGGGTAATCGACCATCAAAAAGGGATAACTATAGATAGTCAACCTCATGGCTTGCTGCCAGACCCTCTCTCCTTCTATCCACTGTTTTGAAACTATTAACATCTACGTAGCGCTTACATAAATTAAAATTCTATATGAGTTTGTATAATAATAGATATTTATTCCTGATAATTATATAAGTAGGAAGCTCCATCACTGAAATTGAGCACTATACTTGCAAACACTGAAAGCTACATTTATTTTAGTCATTTTAACCCTTTTCCCAGGATAATTATTTCTGGAAAAATGTGTTATTTTGAATCGACTTTTTGTTCAATTTAGGGAAAACCTCTAAGTGTAAACTGACAAAAGTAAAAAAAATAATTAAAAAATTAAAAAAATTAAAAAAAACAAAACAAAAAAAACAAAACACTGTCACCCTTCACTACCGGAACTATAAAATTCTCGAAGCAGCTCATGTATGTTTCAGGATGATGCTGAAAGCTAGAACAAACATGAGATATCATTACCAATCCATTTTGTTTACCTTTTTACAATATTGATAACCTAGAGAATTCAATTCTTTTCATATCATGTGTGTGTGTGTGTATATATATATATATATATATATATATATATATATATATATATATATATATATACACACACACTAAAAGAATACCTGTCCCAGGTCTAGTAAAATTAATTCCCAGAACAGTTTTGCATCACTTTTATGTCCCCTTATGAAGATTAAAATCAATATATAATGATACTAAACCTTATGTTTAGAATGCTTATTCCAATTTTGATACGAAATCCATTACATGATTTTTATTCTAGAAAATGTCTAAAAGTTAAGACTTAAGCTTAAGGGGGTCTGAAGAAGAAAGTGAAATTCAGGAAATCTTGCTCAATTAGTGTCTAATTACTATGGATCAAATTTAATGCAAATCTGAAATTATGGCCACTTACAACTCTTTAAAATACTCGAAAGAAACTTAAATTTAGGAAATATTTATTAATTTATATCTAATAACCGATTGTTAAAATTTCACACAAATTGGAGGAATCTGAATTTTTATGAAAGGCTTCCACCCTCTTTTTGGCTCTTTTGATAAAACTAAATTAGACTATAAATATAGCCCATTTTACCCACCTTTACGCCTAGCAGCTGTGTTCCAAAATTCATAATGATTGGTACATTAGTTAAGGAGTTTATCATGCACAACTAACTAAATATATATATATATATATATATATATTATATATATATATTATATACACACACATACCTAATTTTATATATCCACCCACTAAATGTTAAAATTTACAAAAAAAAAATATTCCCATGTTACTCACCATGTTGCTTAGAATATATATTCCAAAATTCATGATGATCGGTTCATTAGTTTAGAAGATTATCCTGTACATAGAAATTTACCTGGCATTGTCCTGTGTACTTCTAGGAGGTCCACCCTCCCAGGCTTTGCCTTCTCACCCTTTGAGAAGGGGTTAGTTTATTGCTAATAGCCTACCAGGGAATGCCAATGGGGCTGCCCAGCCAATTTTTGTCGGTCAGACTGCTCTTCATTCTCTAGGGCGCTGGCTTTTCAAATCCCACTTTCCAACCTTGTGTCACATCTTACCGCTGTGGGAGGAAGATAAATTAGAGAAATATATATATATATATATATAATAGAGAATGGTAGTTTGCTTGAAGCATTGCTGGGTATAGTAGTAGTAAGTTTTTGAAAGGCTGTGGGCAATGCAAGTTCCGGGTAAGATGCAAGTTGTAAGGAACAAAAACAATAACAAAAAATCGAATACGAAATATGACTTACTATTTATTTTTCCTTTTTTTCTAAAATCTTACATAACAGCAAGAGTGTTTTTAGCTGTTCGTGTGATGTCAGGGTGATTAAAAATCACTATTTGATATTTCGGGAAAAGACTTCCCTTTGTCAAAAATAATTAAACCAGAAGAAAAAAATTTTTTTCTCCGACTGTATAGAGATATATATATATATATTAATTAGAAGAAAAATAGGAATCTCATTTTATATTTCAAAATCTCTAAAAAAAAAAAAAAAAAACATTTGAAAAAAACAAATTTATATATGTATACAATATCTGTTTTGGCATTGAATGACCCAAGAGATTGATATGCCGTCAAATACCACTCCCCCCACCCCCAATCCTCCAGGCATTGTTTAAATAGCAACTCGAGTTCTATGAATCATTTACAATGAAGTGTTTCCAATGGGTATTTTGTTTTGGCATTAAATACCGCCTTCCCTACTCCATGGATTGATATGCCAAAAGTGATTTGTGGTTTACAAGATTTTCTTTGTTTATCGAGAGTTTCTATCTTCTTATTGGATGTCGGCCTTTAAAGCCAGTGATCATTTGGTATTTGAGAATTCGGCACCGTACTCTGCTGCACTGAGCCTGGACAAATTGGCGGAAGTTGACACCATCTTTGTCAGTATTCTTGACCTTAACCATCCTAGCAATGCTCAGTGCAGCCCAAAACATATCACCGCATGTCAAAGCCTACCGACTACCACATCAAAGTGGTGTATTTTTGGCTCGTAATAAACACATAGAGATTATGCTAATGTTGTCAAGATTCTGAAAAGACAATTTGAACACAATATCTGAAGACAGGTTTATAATAAGCGACCGACTTGCAACGTTTATTAAGTGCAAATGATCTGACCTGACAATTCTTCAAAGCAATTAAAAATATTGATCGGTATGCTAACAAAAAATGTGTTCAAATAGACATTACACAACTGAAGTTATGGACTTTGAAAAGTTTTAGTTTTGTTGAGTTAAGCTACAATAATGAACAAAATTTGTAGAATCGATGTACTGTTATATGTCTGTTAATTCACTGTTTAAATTTAATTATCGGAGTAAATGGGGTATCTAATTGGGGAGTTGTGCAGCGAGATGCTTGTTCACATTACATTTAAATTTTTACATGGTACATTCGAAGGAGAGAATTCCAGAGGCAAGCCGTTCGAGGAAAGCTATTAGAGTAGAAAGCCTTCCAGTATCTGGGGGACCTCTACACTGAAGGGGTGTGATTTTGCTGATTGTTGAGTTTGTCGTGAGTATTTACATTGAGGGGGCACAAGTACAGCAAGTCCGTCAGAGCATATTGCGTTGGAGCACTTGTAAAACAAGCACAGGGAATAAACATTGTGTCTATGGCACAGGGGCTGGAGCTTGGAAGGTAGTGTGGAGCCTATTGGGTTAGAGAGACTTTTTTTGGACTCTGTCCAAACGGGAGAGACTCGTGATTGGTGCACCAGCCTAGATATGGCAACAATACTCCATGCATGGGCGAATGGTGGCTTTGTAGAGATATAGGATACTTGAAAGTGTGAGGAGTTTTCTAGTTCAGTAGAGGGAGCCCACCTTCTTTGCAGCAAACTTGGTAGTATCTTCTATGTATTTAATCCAATTCATGTTACATGTGAATGTTAGGCTGAGGAGTTTGAACGTTGGACTTTCAGGAAGGGTGCTATTGGCCATGCCAATCTGTGATTGGTAAGGTTTCTTATAATTGATATAATTTCTTATAGTTATAGTTGAATCAAGCGATTCATATAATGATGAGGGCCGAATCGGGCATCCTTTTCACCAATCAAACCCAGTAGAGGGAGCCTGACCTGATTTTCAAGACTTGGAGTTCAAATAAAATCTTTTGACCTACCAAAGATTTTCCGATCAGCGTCAAAGAAAAACACGGGAGTCACGAGTTTCTCCTCCGTTGCTGAAAATCCCTCCAAGAAGGAATAATTTACATTCTTGTGCAATCATAGAACTTTCTATCTCGCAGGTTTCGTAATTACCTTAATTTAAGTTTCATACCAGCAACAATTTTGACCATTTTGTCTGTCAACGTCGCTCCTTCGGATTATTCTATCCATTTTCCATTTATAACTTTGGATTAACTGCTATTCTGAGATCTTAATCCTCCTCCGGAACCCACTCTCTTCACCTAACCCCTGCCTTCCCCATCTCTTTTGACTGCACCTATCTGAACATAGATTTTTCCCTCTCCGTTATCCGCATCAAACACATTTGTTCAGACCCCCATGATTATATCTACCATATTCATGAATAAACACAACAACTCTACCAGAGCCACTTCCCTATAAAACTAATTGAATAAGTCATAAAAAAGACAGCATCCACAGACAATAACTTTTTAGATATGAGAAAAAAATACACACGACCGCATTCCCAGAGTCTTCACTCATGACCAACATACGCATAAACTTAGCTATTCTCTTAACTAGAGATTTTACAATTCTTCGATTAGACTCCAGAAATAATTCCAGTTTTAAGAAACCACCCAATAATGCTAAAAGACAACCACCTAATTAATGATGCTAACCTCATTGAAAAAAGGAACAGTTATATTACACCAGACAACATGGCAACTATATCTGCAATAAACCGACAGGTCGAGTTTGTCAACATTTAATCACAGATTCCCCATTCACAGTCCTCAATACACGCATCCTAATAAAACCGCCACACCTTTGCTAAAGTGCATGGAATTCGTGTTACTGGGTGTTTTTATATATCCACGTGGTGTGTATTCTAGCTAACGAACCAATTAGAGTCATTGTTATTCCCTCCAACCGGTTAATTTTTTCATTAGTCAATGGCAAGGCTTCTCTCATGTCATATTTTGTATCTTTTCTACAAAATGTCCAAATAGTGGATGCATAGACAAAATTACCTTTTAGATTTCACAGAACACATCATAATTCTGCATATTCCCAAATAGACAAAAATTTCAACCTAAGCAGACCATACGCTCGATAACATCAAATGTATTTTAATAGACACCCAATTTCATCCACATACACACACAAACAAAATGAATTTTAAAACTAAAATCACAAAACAGGTCTGAACTCAGAGGTGCGAATCTTAAAGAGAATTCTTGTTTTTGTCACCTGAAGATGATTCAACGAAGACCCGAAAGTACTCGTGATACATATTAATCTTTTTGATTTTGAAACTAAAAAGATTATTAGGAAAATCGAAAATTTAAAAAGGTATAATTAAACAGAAGAATTCTGTTGTGTTTAACACTGTTTGCATAAAGTTATGTTTTTGAAAAAGTCCACAACGCCACCCACGTTACTGACCTCTTTAAGTGTGAAGATGCTGAAATGGACACATACGAGTCACATGTAAATATTTCTTCATTTCATTGGCTATACTCTTTTTCTCCTGCTACTACCACTCACCATACACACACATACCTCTCAATACACTGAAGAAGGCGAAAAGAACAGCCAAAAATTCCGTTCCTTGAGAAAAAAGACATTTTGTATTCCTATACGTCAACAAATAAGAAAAAAATAGAGAAAAGATATAAACATTTATATATTTTTCATATTGATTTTTTATACATACATACACATATATTATTATTATTATTATTATTATTATTATTATTATTATTATTATTATTATTATTATTTCATCTATCCACATAAAATATTATAATGAGGTATAATATATTATGAATCGATTTTCAGTTTTTGAGAGAAGCCTTGCCATTGACTAATGAAAAAATTAACCGGTGGGAGGGAATAATAATGACTCTGATTGGTCTGTTAGCTAGACTAAACACCACGTGGATATATAAAAACACCCAGTAATACGAATTCCATGCACTTTAGCCTGACGATTCCCTAGGGGGATGAAACATTAAAGCCTCTTTGTAGCTTAATTACCATAAATATTTCTTCATAATAATCGTGAGGTGTGCAAAGTCCAATGCTGAAAAACAAGTAAGATAATAAGTATTTTTAGTAGTATGAAAAGGAATACAAGTTCTTAAATTTTCCATCATAGTGATTTGCGAACGAGTGAAAGTTTGTGCTAGATTCATACATACGCAGTAACGTTTTTAAAACAATTTGTTGTTAGTGTGAAAAGCGACTCTACATAATTTTTACAATAACATAGTAAGAAGACACAAAAAATAATAAGGAGGCCTCGAGAGCGCAGTTGAAGCCCCCCCCTCCTCTCCAACAATTATGGGATCTCCTAGTTTAGGGATCAGTAGAGCCGGCTATGGCTCAAAGCTGTTGTTGTCCTATCAACCCACTGACCAACCAACCTGTCAGATCATGGTGAATCTTATTGGCTGGATGACAGCCAATCAGGACTTAACATCAAATGGCGTTTCATTAACTCTTTCAATGGCACACTGCCAAACACCCTTTACTTGCACGGGACATGCGGTCCAGTGGTTTCTAAAGCATCAGACAAAATTATTTTTGTATATTGATTTTCTTTGTATTATTTTAACTACACAGATTATGCGAATTATCACTTTCATTGTTTGTGCAATTTGAAGGTCTAAAAAATTTAATGACGAGTTATTCTCTGTCAATTGACGTCCATGTTTTAAATAAGTTGATAAAATAGACGTTTTGTGGCTTTAGCCGAATACATAAGAATTTATTAGTCTTGTATTAACTGGCATCTATATTTAAAAATGAGAAAAATAACCTTTCAAGTCGTACGTGTCTGCCCATGAGATATTCTCTATAACCTGATGATGACTTATGTACGTCGAAAGCTTGAATAATAGCAACATTAACAGAATAGATTTTGGATGGTTTCTTTTTTACTTTCCAGAATTCAGAAAAATCTGCTAGATCTCTGGAAAAGACGATATAAAAAAAAAAAACGCAATCGATATAAAATGTCTTCTGCTTTTTTTTCAACAATGTTTGTTTAAAAAAAAAAATTTGCATATACAATGATAGGTTTTTAATGTAGTAAATCCCTGGTAACCACAAGTGGTGATTTGAATGACACCTCGGGGAAATTCGTTGGATCTTGAATAACGTTTCTTAATAAATAAAAGTTTGAGGTTCTGTAGTTGACACTAAGTCCATATTCCGAAAAACAAGTTTAATTGTTCTGAATTATTTAAATTGACAGAACAAAGTTTTTTTTAATGTGTTGCGGTCTGTACCGCTATGTTTGTTTTTTAAGGTTTTTTTCAAAAAACAAAAACAAGTTTTATATTTATTTAAACATTCCCTATTTACTTGCCTCCCCATGATGTCAGTTAGACACCGGGGGGGGGGGGGGGTCAGTTTTTAATGTGGGGAAAATCTAGCTCCTTAAAAAGGGCTCTCTAGACTGGGACAAAAATAAAAGTTGTCTTAGTTTAGAAAGATTTCTCCTTCACTAACCGATGACAGAAAAGATTAAGTGTAGTTATCAGAACAGATACTACGCTTTGTTCTCTAGCCAAAAGGCCAATAACATTAAGAAACTATATTATGACAAAGTGTTAGGAGTTTGTTTTAAATTGAGAGAAATAAGTTGGGTTTTATATATATATATATATATATATAGGAAATATTGAAATGATGAAAAAACAAAATTTTAAAGTTTACAATCAGGTGTTCAAGCAAGGAATATAATAATTATATTATATTATTATTATTATTTTATTCCTTGCTTGAACATCTGATGATTTAATAAACTTATTAACTTTCAAATTTTAGTTTTTCATCATTTCAATATTTCCAATATATATATATATATATATATATATATATATATATATGCAAACATATATATATATATGCAAACATATGTATTAATAAATGTTCCATATGTTTCACTAACGTTTTCGATTCTTCATCAAGTGTCAAAAGCAAATAAACAAAAAAGCTGGAGAAAGAAGAGAATTTAAAAAAATATTCTAAACTTTCAAATTTTATTTTTTCATCATTTCAATACTTCCTCTATATATATATATATATATATATATATATATGTATATATATATACTAGACGAACTGTTTAGATGACATCATCCATTAAAACAGAAGGGGGATAACCGTACACAGTGGATGGTGTCATCATTTTGTCACGTCATCTATCAAGTCACCGGTCATCTATTAGAGAAACCGTCTAGACCCCTGAGAGGCGCTTCCTTGGCTTTTCTCGATCTGTTCTGATGGATACTGCACCCCATAGACTGGTATTGTCTTGGCCTTCGGGGCTTGATTTACGCCGGTCTGTGGGTTTGTCCTGTGCAGTTCTAGGAGGTCCACCCTCCCAGGCTTTGCCTCCCCTCTTTGGGGAGGAGTAAGTTTATTGCTTAGTGCCTGAGACGCCCCTACTGGGGAATGCCGATGGGGCTGCCCAGCCAATTTTTAATGGCCAGAGTGCTCACCTTCTTGGGCGCTGGCTTTTCAAATCCCACTTTCCGACCTCGTGTCACATACTCCTATTATGGGTAGGCGTTGAATAAATGCTGGTATACTACCGAAACTCTGTGGACTTTGCTTCTTGTCACTATGTTTGACATGGCATGATGTCGCAAAGCGAGATGGATGATGTCAAAGCTACTATTCACCCTTTATGACATCATCCATTTTCAAGTATATATATATATATATATATATATATATATATATATATATATAAATAATTTATTTGAAAACTATATTTCAGAATCGTACCGGCGGTTTCATCCAGATGGGTTGACTTTTAAAATTTTAAAAAGCCTATACTCAATGGACTCGTCAGCGTGCTAAATGAGGTCAAAACACAATGAGAAATCTTGACCTCATTCAGTACGCTGACAAGTCCCTTGGGTATAGGCTTTTTAAAATTTTAGAAGTCAGCCGATCTAGATGAAACCCCGCGGTACAATTCTAAAATATGTAACATAGTTTTCAAATAAATTATTTGTATTAGCTCTCACTCTTCTGCGATCGAGCACTTTATTGATTTCTTTTCAATATAACTTGACACACTATACATATATTTCTTGATAATAATGCAGAAGTGAGAGAGGGGGAGAAGAATAAAGAAATATTTGATAATAGATATAACAAATACGCGACCAAATTTGGTCACGTTAAATGTTTCCGTATAGGACTATGCAACATATGCGTTGAAGGCATAATACGAGGAAGCCGGTCGAAAGAAGAGACGGATAGACAACGTTTGTGAATGAACGAACAGGAACATAAACTAAGCCTAACACCTTGGCCGAAGATCGTAGGACTTGGAGAACATTCAGTCATGTTAGTGCGTATTCGGCAGCAGAGAAAACGTTTAATAATAAATAACAAATACTGACCCGACGAGTGACGGGTGGTCTAGTATATATATAAAATGTTAAGACATGTTGATTGACATAAACATATGTGATCTTCAGCATTATCCACACTCCTTGAGTCGCTCTCTATTTCTCATTCGTTTTATGAAGGGGAGGGGGAGGCGACTCCCAGAGAATTACCAACATTTCCTCTAGTCCTTGTAATCTCCTGTCAGACAGATTTGTGTCAAGTATTTCTTAGTCTTGAACCTTCACCGAGTGCGGACGGGTTGTCAGGGCTGAGTGGATTATAAACAGTAGAACTTCGGAAGGGTTAGGGAGAGAAGGGGGGTGATTTGATACCAAAGAAAAGTTAGCTTTTAACTGCTGTTCTGTTTTATGACGAAATGTGTCACGAATAGTGAAGACGCCAACAACGTTTCTAAAGAATAACCGTTTCTAAAGCATGCATGTCTCAGAGGCTATTGGTGGTGGTGTAGGCCCAGATTCTTGCATTGGAGAGGTCCAGTTTATTGATACCTTAACTAATGAATGCAGAGTTATATTTTTGTTTACATTGTTTTTCTTCTGGTGCTACCAGATCAGGCTGTCGGAAGATACCGGCTTCCTGACCAAAAATGCACCAAATATTGATGTTGTTGTTTTTTTTCCTTTCCCTTTGCAAAACTCAATCATGTTCTGCAAAGTCAAAAACAAAAACAAAAACAACAATTTTCCCCTACAAAACAACCAAACGAAACACCCTGGATAAATATTTGAAGAAATAAAGAACTTGAAGCATAAAAAATGTTCACTAAAATGACCGGATTCGGCATTAAATAACCTGAAAAGGTTGATATGCCGTAAAACAAAACAACCAAACGAAACACCCTGGATAAATATTTGGAGATATAAAGAACTTGAAGCATAAAAACTTTTACCAAAATGACCGGATTCAGCATTACATAACACCAAAAAGGGTTGATATGCCGTAAAACAAAAACAAACATTGTTTTTCTTTGGACATTTGTACTCAACAGTTATATTTTGATTTCTACAACGTTTCAACGGATGTGCCTTTCTGTTTTCTTTGGGTGTATTGTTTATTTATAACGTTGTTGGTTATTTGTGAAGTTGATGTGTTTTACTTACTATGAACTGGTGATTTAACGTTTATTTGTTTGGAAGGATGTTGTAGTTGGCTTGAAGCATTGTGCATAGATTGTAAGCAGTTGATTTTTTTTAAGCTGATGCCAATGCAATTTTGGTTTAAGACACTATTTGAAATAGATCAAATGACAACATTGAAGAAGTTTATTTATTAATTTATTTTTGATGTCACACTCTACATGGTACTGGCTTCCTGACCTAAAATGCACCAAACATTGATGCTATTGCTTTTTTTTCATTCGTTTTGCAAAACCTAATCATGTTCTTCAAAAACAAAATCAACAAATTTCTGCTACAAACCAACCAAACCAAACACCATGAATAAATACTTGAACATATAAAGAACTTGAAGCATAAATACTTTTACCAAAATGACCAGATTCAGCATTAAATAACCTCAAAAGGGTTGATATACTGTAAAACTAAACAACCAAACCAAACACCATGAATAAATATTTAAACATATAAAGAACTTGAAGCATTAAAGGTTTTACCAAAATGACCGGATTTTGGCATTAAATAACCTGGAAACGGTTGATATGCAACCAAACAACAAAAATGATATCAAAATACATAAACATTTTTTAAAAAATGATATCAAAATACATAAACATTTTTTAAAAAATGATATCAAAATACATGAACATTTTTTAAAAAATGATATCAAAATACATGAACATTTTTTAAAAAATGATATCAAAATACATGAACATTTTTTAAAAAATGATATCAAAATACATGAACATTTTTTAAAAAATTATATCAAAATACATAAACATTTTTTAAAAAATTATATCAAAATACATAAACATTTTTTTTTAAATGATATCAAGATACATAAACATTTTTTTTAAATGATATCAAGATACATAAACATTTTTTTTTAAATGATATCAAGATACATAAACATTTTTTTAAAAATGATATCAAAATACATAAACATTTTTTTAAAAATGATATCAAAATACATAAACATTTTTTAAAAAATGATATCAAAATACATAAACATTTAAAAAAAAATGATATTGAAATACATAAACATTTTTTTAAAAATGATATCAAAATACATAAACATTTTAAAAAAATCATACATAAACATAAAAAACGATATCAAAATACATAAACATTAAAAATAAATGATATTAAAATACATAAACATTAAAAACTAATGTTTCAACATTTTAAGAGGTTGATATGCCGTAAAACAAACCAACCAAGTGATAGCTTATGTCACATTATGCATAAGTCTTCTTCATTAAATTAAATGTGACGTCACCAGTTGTCAGACAGATCACCAGTTGTCTAGTTGTCAGACAGATCACCAGTTGTCCAGTTGTCGGACAGCTTTAAACCAGATAGAAAACAGTGGATAATAAAGAAGAACAATAAGAAATAGAGCAGAGATGTAGGGAAAGAAAGGTGAAACGAAAGTGTAGTATCTGTTCTGATGTTGCACTTAATCTATTCTCTTCTCGGTCAGTGAAGCCATTTTGATTTTTGTTCCAATCCAGAATGTACCTTTATGGGGAGCTAGAGTTTCCCACATTAAAAACCGACCTTGTGTCTGATTTTACTCTCGTGGGGAGGCAAGTAAATAGGAACATAGCTAGATCAAAAATCCGGTCAGGAGAGAAGGGCGGGAGACTGAGTAGGTAACAGAAGAAACAAATAAAAAACAAAAAAAAAACAAAAGAAAAACAAACAAAAAACAAAAGAAAAACAAAAAAAACAAAAGAAAAAAACAAAAGAAAAACAAATAAAAAAACAAAAGAAAAACAAAAGAAAAACAAATAAAAAAACAAAAGAAAAGCAAAAGAAGAGGAATAAAATTTTAAAGAGTGAAATATTAAGTTATGCAAAATCAATGTCACATTTTTTTTTTTAATTTGGTAATAGTTTTATATATTGACCATATAAAGAATGTATATTGTATCATGTTAAAAGATGTATCAAAGAATAGTGAAGTATGATTACTTTTGACAGCCCTAATATGTGTATTAATTAGATAACTGTAAAGAAATAAACAATTGCTAAAATGGGTTACAGGAGTTGGAAGACCACTCCTATTTAATAGGTCCTAAAATTGGGAGCAGCAAGGTTGATAATGCAAATTCCGTTGCCACCTGCATGTACATGGTTCCACTTTAGATCTGACTCTGTTGTATGCTGTCCGAATGGAAATTTACCTGAACACTTACTTGCATTGCTGTGTCTTCTTTAATTTCCTGGGGTAGTATTTTCTTATGTAAGAAGGACAGGGGGGGGGGGAGCAAAAGAAGGAGAAAAAAGGGGCGACAAAGGGAGGGGGAGCAAAAGAAGAAACATAAGGAGAGGAATGAAGAAGCAAAGGAAGAATATTAAGAAGAAAATTCCGAAATAGAAGAAATTCTGCCTCCCATACATGGACAGTTTTAGCAGAAACGAAATTCTTATCTCAAAATTGATTTAATTTCCAACGAACTGAATCAACTCCGCTCACAAGATCAAACGTCTAATCTTCCAGTATTCATTTTGTATCATAGCACAGTTTTTACTGTACAAAAAAAATAAAAAATATAAAAGAGTGAGAAATGTTCGGCATTTTTTTTTTCTTGCTTCATATTGAAAATTTGTCTAAATCAATTTCTAATTGTATAACATTATGTTCAGTATTGCGATTTTGCCGCCCCACCATTTCATTTGGTTAAAAAACAGTTTTTAGACGAGTCCTGGCATTTCTATGGTGAGAGTCTTTGCCCATTGGTCAGTCTGTCACACCCGGGTTTGAAATAGCATTTCCATCACTAAATCCTTACATTGAATAGATTCAAAACCAAAGATATTAAAAAAGGTAAATTTTTAAGACACCTGTGAACTTTGAACTGCCATTAAAAATTTCCACAATGCATAGTGACCGAAGGAACTACTTGTACACACCCTAAAAAGACTAAACGAATGAGATCATTATAGTTTTGGGGACATAGATTAGGTAAAAATGTTTTGTAATATAGATTGGCTGGGTCAGACTAAGTAATTAAAAAAAAAAAATAGTAGCAAATTATATTACCAATAACATGGTACAAGAATAACAAATGAAAATTGGCTAGTCAGAAACAAAGTTTGATTCATCAACTTGAAGCCTGTTTGGGTCTGATGTAGAAAACTCAACAAGATAGGTAAGATGTGACACAAGGTCGGAAAGTGGGATTGAAAAGCCAGCACCCTAGAGGTTGAGCACTCCCCGGTAGGGGCGACTCAGGCGATTAGCAATAAACTAACCCCTTCTCAAAGGGTGAGAAGGCAAAGCCTGGGAGGGTGGATCTCCTAGGATTGCACAGAACAATCCCTAAGACCGACGGAATCAAGGCCCGAAGACCAAGGTGGTACTGGTCTAAGAAGTGTAGCATCCATCGGAACAGATACTACACTTTCATCTCAGGCAAAATGCCGAGTCTTTATTATTATTTTATATTCCCATATTTAAATATGATTTTTGTTGATTCTTTGTGTATTTTTTATGCTTATGTTTCTAATGTAATTAAATATGATCAACTGATGATTATTTTTTAAATGCATGTCACACGAATGCATAGTGTTATATGAACATTCATTTAAACCGTTTCATTTAGATATGTTTTTCTTCTTATTATTATTATTATTATTATAAGTGTTATTTTAATCAATGGTTCTTAGATTGAATTTATATTTATTATTATTATTATTATTATTATTATTATTATCATCAACATTTGTTTCCACATTACTTTTTTTCTATATATTTCAATCACACAAAATACATACTAGTATATTCCTTAATTTGTGGATTGAGTAATATTTAAAAACAAAACTATCTTAATTATAGATAATTACTAGAAGGTTATTATAACAATGTGGAAATATATCAGGTTGTAAGAAGGAAAACTGCTGCCACACCTAGAGAAGCACCGCTCAGAGTACTGTTCGTTGGCTAGCCAAAGTTCAACATCTCCTCCACATCTAGTGGGTGATGATCTCTTCTCTTCTCTTCCTTACAGTCCTTTTCTCACTAAAGAGACGTTACTCGTCTCGCTTTACTCTATCGTTATTTCCACAGAAAGTGCTCGACTGAGCTTCAATCTCTGATTCCTCCTTGTAAGATATTCAGAGCAAGAACTTGTCTTTGCGATAATCATCTTTCGTTCTTGTTAGCTCCTTACATCAAGTGGCTTCATGTCTTGTCTGGAGCGATTTCCATAAAAAAATTATTTTTTAAATACCATTGCCACGATCTATAATAAATAGTGTCATAAGTTATTACCTTCCATGTTGGTGATGATCTCCCTTGAATAAGAACTCTCTATTCTATAGATAATTCTAAATAGTTATCTATGTTTCTACAAAACTATTTTAAGCTGAATAAAGCTTTGTAAGCTATTTCGTTCTCTTGTGTTATCATTACATGACCTACTTTTACAGCTTGTTGATATGAGTTCTAATTTTCTACTTTTTTGTTTTTATTATTCATGGCATAGTATAGACACTCTTTTGTCAGACTTTAGTGTGTGAAGGTTTTATGCTTTTCTATAATTCAATAAAATATTGGTAGTGTGCACAGCTCAATAGTTCGGAAGATGAAATCGCATTGCAAGTTACAAATTTAAATCTATTTTAATTCAATTTCATTATTTTTCTCACACTGCTTGAAAAATCAATTGAACTGCTAGTCAGAAAGATTTAAAATATTTCCTAAATGTGCGTATTTTTATTCCTAGATTTAAGGTTAGGGTTAGATTTATGCATTAACTATAAAGAAAATAAGTAAAACTTCTTGAAATTGATTTCCGATATTGGTCGCTTAGGATTTGCCGTTTTACACTGATTGCCAATTCCGACATGGTATTTTTTGTGGGGTTCGGACTTAATTAGAAAACTAATTATTTTGTCCTCATCAAAGCCATTAGTTCACAATATCCTTAACGGTACAGCAAATTAATTCTTTTTAGTGTGACTAATGAGAATGTTTTATTTCACACATGAAAGTTTGGGGAGGGAGGGGGACTCTTCTCACCCACATTTAAGTTAAGGATAGAGAGAGAGGGTGATAGAGTAAGGGAAATGGCGGGGAAGAGAAGGGGAGGGATAGAATAAGGGAAATGGAGGGGGATGGGAGAGATGATGGTAAAATAAAGGATGAGGCAGAACTTTAGAGAAAGTCATAGCAAAAGACTTCCCTTATTTTGTCCTTTAGTCCTCACATTCCATGAGCGATGTTTCTGACAAAGGGAGAAGAATTGCTGTTTTCTAGGTCGGAATCTATCCATTTAACACTTATCGTTGGCTAGTTTTTGACCTTGAAGTGTTTTTTTTGTTTTTTTGCAGTTCCTTACATCAAGTGGCTTCATGGCTTGTCTGGAGCGATTTCCATTTAAAAAATAAAATAAAATAAAAATGAATAGAAATTGAAGGATTCTATTTACCAATTCCTAAAACAGAAAAACGTATGAGGGGAAATATAAAACTACTTCCCTTTGATTTTTTTTCAATTCTCACAATCGGTACAAGTTTTCATTCTCTTCTTTCCGTCACCCTGACAGCCACAAAAACTTGTGTCTAGTCAACACTGACCAAAAACAAAGAAAGTCTTGTAAATTGAATCCTTTTTTTTTCTACCAATAAAAAATTATTTTAAACAAACATAAAAAAACAGAAAATGTTAACAAAAAGAGAACGAACGATGTGTGGAGGGGAAGAAATAGAAAATGAGAAAACAAAGAATGAAAAAGATAAGAGAGAGAGAGAGAGGGAGAGAAAGAAGGCATAAGAGAAAGATAAAAAGGAGATAGCAAAAGAGAAAAGGAAAAAAGGGGAGGCATAAGAAGAGAAAAATAAAAAAAGAACATCTAAGAAAGGAGGAAGAAAAGATAGAAAAAAAGAAGAAATAAAAAAAAAGAGAGGCAAAATCTAAGGGACAAGTCGAGAACGAGGGAAAAGGAGAAAGAGAAAAGGAAAGAAAGAGACACATTTTTAGAAGAAGATAAAATGAAAGAAAGATATTAGGATATGGAATTAGAGAAATTGGTAATGAGAGAATTCACAGAAGCCGAATTGACCATAATCTGATTAAAATCTTGTGGATTCATGGAATTGTGTCTGAGGAATGAGATTACACGCACAGAGTGTAGCATTGTAACTTGAGTTAAGCTCCTTCGAGCTGACTGTCTTTTTCAGAGTTTAAGCGTGTGGATGTGTGTCTGCTTGTATTTGTAGACTATATAGCTAATTGATTGGAAAGTACAGGATGGAGACAATATATTATTAACTCTCCTGAGAAA
The DNA here is from genome assembly GCA_963556195.1 of Sepiola atlantica. Taxonomy (NCBI): domain Eukaryota; kingdom Metazoa; phylum Mollusca; class Cephalopoda; order Sepiida; family Sepiolidae; genus Sepiola; species Sepiola atlantica. The sequence goes on from OY744533.1 coordinate 87,519,591, forward strand.
AAGAACTATAAAGCATAAACAAAGCCACAGAAAAAATATTGTTATGTATTCCTTCAATCATCAGAAGGTAGAAGTAGTGTCTTTTTGTGTCCATTTAGAGTTAAATTGATATTTGGTTCAAGTGATTGTTCATTTCTAGCTTCTCATTCAAACATAATCTACACAAGTCGCCTAGATATCTGCACGTACTAGTCCATCGTAATATTTTTCACTTGATTATTGATGATATAGATATATATATATATATATAGATAGATAGATAGATATGTAGATAGATAGATAAATATTTATGTAGATAGATAGACAAATAGATAGATATGTAGATAAATAGATAGATAGATGAATATTTATGTAGATAGATAGATAGATAGATAAATAGATAGATAGATAGATCCGCTTTCTACTCTTCTTGATTTACATCATGAATAATACGAGTTCAAGCAAACACCGTCAATAATATTTGAAGAGTTTAAGAATTTTAAGCCTACAAACTTTTATCAAAATGACTAGATTAAGCATTAAATAACCAGAAAAAGGGCTGATATGCCACAAAACAAAAACTGACAAATTATGTACAGGATGTTCTATATATCTTGTCGCACCCACTTGACCCTAGAAAAAAACAAAAACAACTATAACATTTTTACAGTGTAAATTGAGTTTTAATGGGTCATCTGGAAAATGTTGAGTGTTTTCGTAATTACGTCTTGAAGCAGTTCATAACAACTATAATGTTGGCAAGACTGATATTTTGACATCACATACATTGCGGTAACACTGGTGGGTAACATCTCACCCCTTTTTGTTTGCCAATAGAGTTATTTCGTTACCGTTCATCTGTAGCATGTTTGGGTCCTAGAGATTGCAAAATGCATTTATTTTCATGCTGACATTTTCATAGTACTTCTAGAATAGAATTGTAATGACAGATGCTGGCAAGAAAAAAAGATCATTCCTGTTCGAAGAGACATGAAACATTTGAAACAGGTGCAATAAATAACATGTTATCACAATCTGTTATTTCATATATCCACATAAAATGTTATAAGGAGATATAATTTTTTATGCATCAATTTTCAGTATTTACTTCAACAGTGCTTGATACGTGAGTAGAGCTGGGTAGTAAGTTATGAAAATATATTTATGGTAATTAAGCTACACAGAGGCTTCCGCGTTTCATCCCCAGAGAAAATCGTCAGGCTAAAGTGCATGGAGTTAGTTTAGCCAGGTGTTTTTATATACACGTCTAGCTACTTAACCAATCAGATTCTTTGCTGTTCTCTTAGCCAATCGTTGGGCTTCTGACAAACAAAGGTGCGGTTAATTTTACTTATATCCTATTCTATTGTTCTGTTTTCTATAGGGTGACTCATCCCTGTTTCTTTGTTTGTTCTCTTAGCCAATTGTTGGGCTTCTCACAAACAAGGTTCGGTTGATTTTATTTACTATTCTATTCTTTTTTCTATAGGGTGGCCTATCTTTGTTTCCTTTTTGTGTCGAAATAATGGTTTACCTTATTTTAACATGTGCTTGCTTGTATTTCTATTTTAGTTTTTAAGTTTTAGTTTATTTATTTATTTATTATGTATTGTAAACCTGAGGTAAATTTTATTCTGTGCAGGCAGTTGTTTGCTATTTCACTTCTACAGTTTAATAGGTTTGGTGAGTCTTTAAAGTTTAGGATTTCAAATTTCTCATTCAGGCATTTTTAATCAATAATAATGACCAATGGATTAAAACAAATATGACAAACTCCTTTGATTTGGCCATGGGTGCCCTTGACTCTGCGGAGGCATCAGATCTTGTGGGGTTATTTATTTTATATACACTCACAAATATATTTGATAATATAGATATCGGCCTATATAGAGATGATGGATTAGCTATAATAAAGGATGTCAACAAAGTCAAGGGAGAAAACTTCAATAAAATTATACATATGGAAATGAACAAATTAGGCCTAAGAGTAGAAGTACTGGCTAACATAAAAACAACTCACTTTTTTAGATGTCACGTTAAACTTAAATAAAAATACTTATGAACCATATTTAAAAGATAACCAATATACGTAAACCCAAAGTCCAATCACCCCCCCCCCATCAATCATAAAACAGATTCTGAATTCTATTGAACGTAGGCTTATCAATAACTCTAGCAACAAACATGTATTTAAAAAATCAAGCTACATTTACAATACAGCTCTAAAAAATAGTGGTTACCATAATATCGAAATTAAATATAAGAAACAGGACACCAATAATTATAATAAAATTAAAATAAAAGAAAAAGAAATATAATGTAGTATACACCGCCCTATAATCAGATGATAAAAACTAAACTGTGTTATCACCAACCCTGTTGATGAGGACAAAGTATTGCACATGTCATCACATGTTTGAAGTATATATACTAATGGGCGCGTATCCCGGTGTTGCTCAGGAAAGTAGAATAAACAAAAAAAATTCTTGGCTCCAACCTTGAGCGATTGAATTATTTGTTGTCTGTGATTGACGGTGCTAACGTAGACCCCACAATATAAACATAAAACAGAAAGCAGAAAAGTAAAAAAAACAAGTAGAAAACAACCCTATGTACTCATACTCTCTGCTTTGAAACTTATATTGCCATCTTTATCTTATTTTTTAATTTCTAAAATAAAGAAAGACATCGACTTAGCTGTTTATTGATAATGTTTAGGTGACTATGGGAAAATGTCACCATTTTATCAGTATTACTAGTCGGCATCAGTTGTATAAGAAAAAAAAAACTGAAGCGAACTTAATTATATTCTTGTAAATAACATAGTGGAAAAAAAGGCTAATTCAAATCAAGTATCGATTTGTCAGATACATTGCTATTTAGGTACAACTTTTAAAGTCTGACCCATTTCATTTTGTGTACTAGGTACGCACACACAGATACATGTGTATACATATGCATAAACACTTATATCTCCTCGGCCTAACCTTCACAGGTAACATGAATTGGAACAAATACATTGAAGACATTGCCAAGGCTGCAGCAAAGTAGGTAGGCTCCCTCTACCGTGCTAGTAAACTCCTCACACCTGACATTATCCTGTATCTCTACAAAGCCACCATCTGCCCATGCATGGAGTATGGTTGCCACATCTGGCTGATGCATCATCTACTAGTCTCTCCCTTCTTGACAAGGTCCAAAAAAGAGTCGCCAACTTAATAGGTCCCTCACTATCCACCAAGCTCCAGCCCTTGCCCCATTGCCGCAATGTTGAATCCTTGTGCTTGTTTTATAAATACTTTAATGGAGTGTGCTCTGATGAACTGGCTGCTCTCTCGACGTAAATACACTAGACCAACTCGACAATCAGCAAAATCCCATCCATTCACTGTGGAGGTCCCCAGATGTCAGAGAGCCGTCTACTCCAATAGCTTCTTTCCTTGTGCTTCCAGCGTTCGGAACTCCCTCTCTGCTCCCTGTTTCCCCGACTATACCGACATGTGTGTGTATATATATATTTAGGCAGCATTTTCTCTTTAAGACAAATATCGTTGAATATGACAGACAACTGGATATCTTTGTGAAGATTCGTGTCGTAGAAAACATCACAATATTAGAACCTACTACTAATAAACAAAAACTCTATAATTTTGAAGCTTTGTACATTAAAACATAAAAAAAACAGTTATTAAGAGAATCAACTTTAATGATATTAATTCTAAAATGTTTATAATGCTAAGTTTAATTCCATATTAATAATATAATTCCCGCTAAAACTACCTATTAATATAAATACCATGGTCTTTATCTGATTCCCCTGAAGATAGACCCAGATGAGCTCGAAAGTACTTGGGAACACCAACGATTATGGCAGATTCATCAGCCAATTCCCCACCAAAACAAAGACCCTGATTCGGCTAATAGAAAGGATCCTAACAAAGATATCCAGACATAAGTTTTCTGTCAAATTCAACAATATATATATATATATATCATGGACTCTCCCGTCGATTTCGACGTATGAGGTCTTGACAACTCAAAATTTGTTTAGTCTACGATGGATGTAGCATGCTTACATTTACTCAATCGTAAATGGCATTTGAGTCCTGCGAGAGATTTGCAAACCAGCCCACAATGGATGCAAGAAGGAAGATCTTGAGAAAAATCGGCTGGGATACTTGTAGATGTTTTTGTTCTTTCGCGTCTTTCGCGCTGTTGATCAATGGCAGTTACAGAGAACCGCCTGATGCCCCTCTGGCAGTCAGATCGCCATTCCTTCCGTCGAGAAGCAAGCTGTTCAAAATCACGATAAGCAATATTGATAGATGTCAAATTCATCTTCAACTTGTCCTTAAAGCGAAGAAGCGGTCGACCCACATTTCGCCTTCCACTGTTGAGCTCGCCGTACATCAGTTGCTTTGGTATTCTATCATCTTCCATACGTAAGACATGACCTGCCCAACGCAGTTGTGATTGCATCAAAAAGCTTTCAATTCTGCCAATACCGCAGCATGTAAATAGGTCCGCATTAGACATCCGATTTCTTAGGGTGACACCACAAATCGTTCTAAGGCAATTTTTGTGAAAGACATCAAGCTTCTGAATGTGGCTGCGATAGACTGTCCATGATTCCGATCCATAAAGCAGTGATGTTAGCACAACTGCTCTATACACAAGTACTTTTGTTCTCAAACTTATCCCCCTGTCCTTCCATAACCGATGACGCAGTTTTCCAAAGGCAGTGGTTGCTTTCGCAATTCGGTTAAAGATTTATATATATATATATATATATATATATATATATATATATATATATAATCAGAGGAAACATTATTTTAACAATGAAACGGGCGGGTGGGAAAAAAAAGAAACTAGCTAAAATTTTCTTTAAAGCCTTATCGTCTGACCCCCTAAAACTAAGAAAATCGAATGAGATATGAGGGGAAAATGGTTTTAGTTGGAGAAAACGATTGAGAGAAAAAAATCAAAAACAAAAAAAACAATCGTTTTCTCCAACTAAAACAATGTTCTCCTCATATCTCATTCGATTTTCTTAGTTTTTAATTTATCATTCTGACATTTTCTCTTAGAGGGCCAGACGATAAGGCCTTAAGGAAAATTTTAGATTTTTTTTTTTTCAACCTGCTCGTTTCATTGATTAAAATGTTTTCCCTTAAATTTATCCTACCATTTTGTTGTATGCGGAATCTACCTATATATATATATATATATACACAAACACACACTAGATATACATATTCGTCTTTTCTCTTTCCTCTTTCTTTTTTTTTCATGTCTATGCTCTTCCCTGTTCTTTTCTTCTGATCAAATCTTTATTTCTCTTTTACAATACTCCCCTCTTCTCACTCTTCCTACTCTTTCCTTTCACACAAAACAACCAATGTTATTCTTTCCTACATCAGATCTCTCTCTCTCTCTGTACACCGGGCGCCACCACATGCCCTTGACAGTCAGTTTGTTGTATTCAAAAGTCAGACTGCAGCCTGTGAAGTGTTTCCTCTCACCATTGTCAGGTAGTGCCTTTCACAAGATGGCTCTTCTTTCAAAATCAATAAATCCAGCACCAAAAGCTCTGAGCCAAGCCAAAGCGTATCAATCATGACCCCCAGTGTTGCCAGCTCTCTCTTTCTCTATAGACACGCTTCCGCTGTTTGCTTTACTATGTCAGGATTCGTGCAATGAGTGCTGTATCTACACTACGCCATGGAACGAACATGATATCAGCTGAGAACACCACACACTCTTTACCAACCCTAACACCAACTTCCCAGCATTCCACACGACACACACCAGTCTACGCAGTCTTTAAATATCTTCTATTTCTCTTTTACACTTACAGGTTTTTCTGTTTGTTAATTTTTTCCTGCTGGTCTAACTGATAAGATCTTGTTGCTGTTGTGATAGAAAAATATACTAGTACAACGGACAAGGTTGGTAGAATTACTAGCAACATAGTACATTGGTTTAATAAAATCACTTTGATAGATCGCCCTGTCGGCGGGGCCATGAATTTGCCGGCTGAAACCTCATGCAGAGGGGTAACCCTCCCCCCCGAAAACGAGGCCACCTGTTGGCCGTGGGTGGCGATCCGTGATGCCATAGGACGGGATCCTGGTGGCTAGGCATTCGTCCGCTTTGGCCCTAACTTTTGCTAGACAGAACGTCGAAGAGGTCCGATCCGATCAATCGGCTGGCCCCCGTCATGCCCTAGTATCTATAAGTTCATCCCCAACCGTATTATTCGATCTGATTCTTTAAAAAAATCAAAACCTTGTTTCTCCTTTTTATTTTTTTATTTTTCTCCCCAAATAGATACTAGAAAGCGATGGTTGAGGGTCAATCACGTTGAGAACAAAGAGCAATGTATTCTGAGAGCAATGCATTTTGGTTATCTAAGAGCAATGTATTCTAGGAATATAAATAATTATTCTACCTATAGAATTATATTTGACAACTTTATTCGGCATTAAATCACATAGATGGTTGATATGCCATAACACAAATCAAACCACATAAAACAAATGGTCGTGGGTGGCGATCCGTGATGCCGTAGGTCGGGATCCTGGTGGCTAGGCATTCGTCCGCTTTGGCCCAACCTTTTGCTAGACAGGTCTGTGGTTTGGGGGATTGCCAATCTTTTCCCAGCTTGGGTGTAGGTATTCTCAAAGAGTAATGTTTTCAGTAAATAATGTATTCTGAGAGCAATGTATTCTAGGAATATAAAATAATTATCTTACTTATAGAATTATATTTGGCAACTTTATTTGGCATTAAATAATCCAGAGATGATTGATATGCCGTAAACCAAACCAAACCACTTTGGTCGATTCTAATAATTATAGTATGTGCATCCTTCAGTGTTGGAAGACTATGGGGTTTTACTTTAGATCTTCTGGTACAACGTTTAGTAAGAATGACAGTCTGCGACAAAGGGTACAGATGATCTCTCCAGAGTGCAATATATATATATATATATATATATATATATATATATGGTACAACGTTTAGTAAGAATGACAGTCTGCGACAAAGGGTACAGATGATCTCTCCAGAGTGCAATATATATATATATATATATATATATATATATATATATATATATATAAAATATGCAATATCTCATGAAATGTCATGGAGCCAGAATGGAAAAACAATTGAACACAGGAAAAATAAAATAAACTAAAGATGGACTGGTTTCGTTCGGATCAACGGACATCTTCAGCATGTTTTCTGAAGATGTCCGTTGATCTGAACGAAACCGGTTAATCTCTTGTTTTTCCATTCTGTCTTTCATACATCTCTATCTCTCTCTCTCTCTCTCTCTATATATATATATATATATATGTATATATATATATATATATATATATATAACTTTGAAATTTTAGAATCAGTTAACATGACGCGAGATTTTGTTCAACAAATGAAAATGAAATATTTATTAAATAATTTTTTTTTTTTATATATCCAAATTTTCACTTTTGAAAAACTTTATTCATGGCATGTCTGTGCCATGAATAAGGTTTTTGAAAACCGAAAATTTGGATATATAAAAAAATGATAATTATTTCATTTTCCTTTGTTTAACAAAATCTCGCGTCATGTTAACTGATTCTAAAATTTCAAAGTTATCGTTCCAAACGGCGCTTCTAAACTGTAATAAAATTTAAATCTCATATATATATATATATATATATATATATCTCTATATATATATCTATATCTATATATATATATCTATATCTATCTATATATATATATATCTATATATGTCTATATATATATATCTATATCTATATATATATATGTTTGTGTAGGATCGGCTTACGAGAACATTGAAAACAATAAAATACAAACATCTGCGACTTACTGTTTTGTTGCCCGACCCTTCAGTGAACATTTAGAAACCAGTATAAACTATTATATTTTATTGGGGATTGAAAATTTTCGGTGATCCTATTACCTTCTTCAGTAAAGAATGAGATGAGCACTGATGTATGCTCTTTCTGTTCAGGCTATTTTCCATGTTTGCAATTATTGATGTCGATAGAGACGCGTACATAAAAGTTTTTATAGTGATGGTAATTTTTTTTTATTGCCTTCATACGGATACATCATAAGAGTTTAATGGAAAAAATTTTTTAATTAAGATTTAAATAAAATTTATTTTTGAATCGCTATTTTTCACTTGACCACTTTTCAAAGAAAAACATCCAAATAAGTTTAAAAGAAATGTTCAAGTGATGTTAAAGAGCTCGTTATTTGAATCACTTCAACACGAATGTGAATTCCTTTTGTTTACACTAGGTCGGTTTATGGTTTTTGATGTAAATAGCCTCCAAAAGAGTCAAGTGAACAGATCAAGAAAATCTTAATGTTAAAAAGCCAGTTAGGGTCTAGAGCAGCAGTTGGCAACCTTTTGAACTTCACAGACCATGGTATAATTTTAGATTTAGATGACCACTAATATGCATTTAGAAAAAAAGTAAATACATTTATATCATAATAAAACTATTTTATTCATATGAAATGCACAGGTTAAGGTAAGGTAAGATATTGCTTAATGGCACATCAACCCTTTTCAGGTCATTTCATGCCATGAATGTAGAAGGAAATATCCTTCATTTGAGTCTTAAGTCAGTGGGTCATTTATAGTCATTAGTTAAGAGCTTTGGTATTTTGAATGGTTGTCATTTTGGTGAAGGGTTTTATGCTTCAAGTTGTTTATATTTTCAAATGTTTAATCATGGTTTTTGGTTTGGTTGTATTTGTTTTACGGCATATCGACCCATTTCAGGTCATTTAATGCTGAATCCGGTCATTTTGGTGAAGGTTTTTATGCCTCAAGTTCTTTATATGTTTAAGTATTTATTCATGGTTTTTGGTTGAGTGAAAGGGGGGGGGGGAATTGTTGTTTTTTCTTTGGATTTTTCAGAACATGATTGAGTTGCAAGGGGAAAAAACAAAAAAACATCAATGTTTGGTGCATTTTGAGTCAGGAAGTCAATAACTTCAGACAGCCTGATTTGGTAGTGCCAGTAGGTTCTATTTGGCCCTTACAGGTACTACCATTCTGGGCCAGAGTGGACCTGGGAGCAATGACAACTAAGGGGCATCTCCACATTCCTTGCAGCTCTCAAATGGAAGCCTCACCACTGGATGTCTTTTAAGGTCATATCCAGGATCGCACAGGTTAAAGATAACAAAGTTATATTGTAATTATTGTAATTATTTAAATAAAACAAATTGAAAATTTGAAGTTTATTCAAGTATTACACATTTAAGTGTCATATTTGTTGCTATTTGTTTGAAATAAGTTTGTGAATTTTTTGGCTCCAATGATGTCACTGCAAGACAGAGAGCTGGGTTATTTCAAGTCGAGACTTGTACAGAGTTTTAATTGCTGTGACGGATAAAAATTTCTTTTCGCGGAAATATGTTGTTGGAAATTCAATCAACATTTTTATTGCTTTTTCATAGAGAGATGGGTATTGATTTTTTTTATAGAGAGCCAAAAATGAGTTCTTGATAAGGATGACTGTAATTTAGCTTTGACGTCGCAAGATAGAGCGATAAGGCTTTCTTTTTTATTCATGCTTAAATTGCTCCATAAAAATTGTAATAATGTTCCAATTTCTTGTGGACCATCAAACGTTTTGCATGGATCACCAGTGGTCCGTGCAAAATGGATTGCCGACCATTAACATTGAGCATAATCATGTTATTCTGTTTCTAATTTGCCAATTTGAGGTGGTTGTGTTTTTCCTCTGTAGCCAGTGTATCTGGGGAATACTTGCTGGCAGATGTGGTTTAATTCTACTATTCAATCTTCGGAGAGTGCGACTTATATACCTAGCATGTAAATCGGTATATTAATGCATTTTTTTCGTTCATGAATGGATGGTAGAACATATTTCCTACTAAAATATGTGAATTCTTAGCAGGGAAACATCTTATGACAATCTTTGCTCTATTATATAAAACAGAGTTGTTTGTTCATAAGAAACTACTAAAGATATAACAACAAACCATATATATATATATATATATATATATATATTCTGCTTCAGTATTGCCTCGGCCAGGTTTTGGTAAACAATTTATTGTAATATTCAGTCATTTGGGGTCACCAGAGATCAAATTAATGACTGTGGAGTCAGAAAAAAAGTATTCTTTCATTATGAAATCAAGGGAAATAACTCTATAGATTGTTTTTTTAAAAAATAATTTGCCATGAATCAATTAAAATGAAAATTATAGAAATTTAAAAAATAATAATAAGGTAAACAGGGCTGGGAGAAAGAGTACACAGATATCCTTATTCATTTATGGGCAATGAAAGTTAGCCCAGTAGTTACATATAAATATAAAATATTTTTTTATAAAAATGAATTAAAGAAAGCCTCTTTTCATTTCCACTTCGATTGTCAGGTGACTAAATCTTCTTTTTCGTATGAGAATTTGTATAATAAAAATGCCACAGTTTCTAGCACATAATTATCTTACTTTTTTGTAGTTTTTGCTTTTTTTGTGTGTTATTGAGTTCTAATGATTTACAAAATGATTTTTATTTTTTTATTTTTCACAATCAAAGAAGAAAATTAATCTTATTCATAGAAAAATTTCTACTAATATGTCAATTTAAAATCTAAATTTCTGGAAAAGAAAGTATTTTTTTTATTTTTCTTAATATATTTCTCATAATTAGAATTGTTTGTTATTTTAAATATAATATGCTGTCTGTCTTTTTATGTAGAGATGCAATATAAATCTAAGCCCTATACCAAGATCAAACAACTTTTCGCGAGTAAAATTTCACAAGGTGTTCAATAATGGTATTAATTTGTATTAGAGGGTTTTACAATATCATGGTGTTTTCATAAACATCAATAAGAATATGGGGTTCGGGGATGGGAGCTGGAGTACTCCTAATTTTTTTTAATCATTCCCGGGTAATACCAGGAGTGTCTATTAGTTATTAATGAATAGGATCGGTTATAAGAAAATTGATATATGAAAAATTTTAATGCAAAATACAATAAAAGTAATTTTCAAAATTGTTAAGTTACCGCTACCAAAAGTGCTGCAGTTCACCCCCCTCTACCGCAGCCCCAAATAATTTTTGACATCATGGGATATCTGCCTGATTTTCTTGCTTTTTATTAAAATAAAATTTCACAGTCGAATTCTGAATTCAAAATCTTCTTCTTTTAAAAATCTAATTTCTAGAATAGATAAAAGAGGAAAGTTCCCCTGCTCAATTTGTGAAAAGAGAGTCGGGTGCAATTCAATTTTTCTGTGCTGCCTGTAAGCATTGGGTACACAAGAAGTGCAGTGGAATTTCTGGTCGGTTGAGAGAGGATAACCCATTCATGTGCAAGAAGTGTAAAACAATGGAGATGGATGAAAACTCAGAAGTGGAAAAAGTATATCTGAATAGCAAAGCTATTGAGTTTGTCGAGAAGTTTTGTTACTTTGGTAATAACATTGGAGCACAGGATGGAGCAGGTGCTAGTGTGGTTGCAAGATTAGGAGTAGATGGATTAAATTCAGGGAACTTCCGTCATTACTAACCAGCAGAGCGTTACCACTGGAAGAGTATATCAGGAATGTGTACGCAGTGTGATGATGTATGGAAATAAGACCTGGCCAGTGAGGGTTGAGGACATGCGTTGCATGGAGAGAAATTATATGAGAATGATATGATTGATGTGTAATTTGAGTCTTTAAGACAGGCTTAGCTCTGAAGACCCCAGAGAAAAATTGAATTTAGACAGCACAAAAAGATGTATGCAGAAGAGTAGACTTTGATGGTATGGCTATATTGAAAGAATGGATGAGAGTTCTTAGGTTAGTAAATGTATAACAGTTGAGGTAGTAGGTTCAGTTTACAGTGAAAGGTAAAAGAAAACATGAGAGTAAAAATGGACATGAGGGACAAATAAATAAATAAAGACCTAGGCAGAGATTTTCTTTTTACTAACAAGTCACTGCTTATCAAGGTCGAAAGGTCACTCGAGGATAAGGGTTCGGTGATCTTTTTCATGTTTTTGCTCCTAAACTGTTGATCTATGAATCTCTGTAATTATGGTACTGTGGTATTGGCAAACAAGATTATTTTTGCCGGTGCTGTATTTCCTGCTCTATAGACGTCCTCCTTTATAGCTGAGTTATTGTTAATGACATTTCTTGATGGCAATCGGTTGTAAGCAAGTTTATGGCAACTGTCATTGTTATGCACTATGCCATTACCCTCATCATCTCCTTCATCATCGTCTATTTCCTTTTCTATCCATGTTTTTAAGTCCAGCACATGCCAGCATGTAAAACAGACTTCATCGGAATATGATGATGTCACAGTAGGTGAAACCAGCAGACTTTAAGATTTTTAAGATGAAACTCAACATCTAAAATATTCAATAGTACTTAGAATAAATAAAGTATTCAGTTAAAAATTCTATGATTTAATAACGATTTCAGAACAAAATTTTTTTTACACATGTATCTAGAGGAGTTGACAGTAAACACACGTGATCTGCACTATTTACTTCAAACAACAATCCCCCTTCATCAGAAAACACACGTGATCTGCGCTATTTACTCCAAACAACAATCCCCCTTCATCAGAAAACACACGTGATCTGCGCTATTTACTCCAAACAACAATCCCCCTTCATCAGAAAACACACGTGATCTGCGCTATTTACTCCAAACAACAATCCCCCTTCATCAGAAAACACACGTGATCTGCGCTATTTACTCCAAACAACAATCCCCCTTCATCAGAAAACTGAACAAAAAGCACAGTGTTTGTTGATGACGTTTCCTGCTGGCAGTGTGTCAAGAATTTTCTGCCGGCTGTCATTGCTATACACAAAGCCATAACCTCCATCATCATCTCCTTTACTGAAGAAGGTAATAGGATCACCGAAAATTTTCAATCCCCAACGGCATAGTTTATCTTTTCCATCATCTTTTTACCATGTATTTCAGTAAAAGTCCAAACCAGCAGACTGAGAAATGTGTTCTATAATATATTTCGGTAATTTCCTAATGTATGGTCGCTAATTATTTGCATTCAAATCGTTTTTAGCATTACTCCTATTTCACTGTGACTAATAAGCGACTATACTTTAGGAAAGTGTCACCAAACCTGTCTTTTGTGCAAATAACAAGAACAGTGACAATTGGGGTATAGGTATAGAATATAGATTTAAACGAGTGACATTAAGACAGTTGTCACTAAATGGATTATATGGGAAAACAAAGAAAATTAACAGACTATCAAGAAACCAGTAGAAGAAGGAACGAAGATAAAAAAAAATCCAGTTCAAATAGAAATGAGAGAAAAATACTATGGTAAGACATTGACTGTATACATATATGTCATTGTCACTGCTGATTTACTTTTTTTAGACTGGGCTAGTTTTCAGAAGAAAGTTGAAGAAAGGCACACGATTATAGGTTATTTGTAATTTATCTGCCTCTCTACAAAGACTGGATATGACATCAGGTCAAGTTTATTGTGGGGTGTGGCCATTACTGAAGACCAGGTAAGCATTCATGATCGGGGGTGGGGTAACAATTGTCCATAAATATTGGTTTAGTCGGGGGGGGGGAGTGACCTATGTGTGAGGGCAAGCTATTATGTTAGTACGGCCAACTGTAACATCCGGTTTTCAGAAATGAATGTTTGCAGTTATACAAAGTGTCAACCAATGTAGTAAGTACATGGATATGATTGCGTAATATCTATTCACATGTTTGTATGTCCGTCCGAAGTCATTTAATTTTGAAATCATCATTTTTGGCTTTTATTTCAAATTGGCTTTATAAAACCGTCTTCAAAGGTCTGTTTACCTACATAATATATTTGTAGTCAATGGGAGAGCTTTTGAATGGATTGCAGGTGACGAATAATAATAGTTAAGTGGGCATATACATGAATGATGACAATTCAATACAGATACTCTCACCGATAACACAAGTACATCATAAACCTTGATTCCCGCCCCCCCCCCCCGATTTTTATTTGTGGGGGTTAGGGTTATCTCAAAGATAATGTTTATTAAAACAATCCCCAGACTCTTCCTGAACTAAAGAGGACCATCACCCCCAAAACCAGGACAGTGCCCAGAGATGAGTATGTGTGTTTATCATGAAATGGTGATAAAACAAAGAATGTTGAACATGCTGCAAAGAAGGTGGGCTCCCTCTACTGTGCTAGAAAACTTCTCACACCTGACAGTATCCTATATCTCTATGAAGTCACCATTCGCCCACGCATGAAGTATTGTTTTCACATCTGGGCTGGTGCACCATCCACTAGTCTCTCCCTCTTAGACAAGGTCCAAAAAAGAGTCTCTAATCTAATAGGTCCCTCACTATCCATCAAGCTCCAGCCCCTGCCCCATCGCTGCAATGTTGCTTCCTTGTGCTTGTTTTACAAATAATTCAATGGATTGTGCTCTGATGAACTTTCTACTCTGATGCCTCCTTCGACATAAATTCACTCGACCAACCCGACATTCAACTAAATCCCATCCATTCACTGTGGATGTCCCCAGATGCCGGAGAGCCTTCTACTCAAATAGCTTCTTTCCTCGTGCTGGCGGCCTTTGGAACTCCCTCTCTGCTCCCTGCTTTCCTGACTGTACCGACATGCAGAGTTTTAAAACTAATGTTAACAAGCATCTCGCTGTACAGCTCCCAATTTCGGATCCCCCCCCCCCCCCAATACTTTCACCCTAATGCTCAGTAGCCCCTACAGTGGCAGCATGCCTTGTTTGGGGTGATCTTTGTTAAAAAAAATAAAAATAAAAAAATAAAAAATTCATGACTAAAACTTGGTGGACAAGTCGGACATAGATTGAAGTTTATTTGTACGAAATATGGTTGGAGTGCAGAAAAGGATTGTGAATTTCATTAACGATTTTATAGGTGGCATCGTGGGGGTGGGGTACTCTGTACCTCTCTCTATTTAGGGGCGTGTAACTGAAATATGTTATCATAAATTTTACAGTAAGATTGTAGACTGACGGTTAAGTTGAATGTGTGTGAATGCACGTATGAAAAAAAAAACACCCCCCTCCTTCGTTAATAATGATATCGGACTCATTTTTACTGAACAGAATTCTACAAATTATAGGATTGTATAATTGGCCTGCAATTAACTCCAAGAAACTAATAATTTCGGAATAGACTAGTAATGATTAATCAGTTAACGAATGGGAATTCCTTTGTTTTTCATCTTTTGTAGAGTTTTTTTTTTTTTTAGTCAATCATGATTCATTCAAAGGGAGAAAAAACAAAAACCGTTGAATTGTAGATTAATGTCTTGAAGAAGTTTGTTTGACTTTCTTTGTCGATTATAATTTCTTCATATGATTTTTATCTGTTTTTATGCTTTTAGATGTGTCCTCACTTCTGTCCGTTGAGTTGTTGGCCTGTCTGTCATGCTTAAGTTTGAAATCGCATTTTCATCCATTTTAATTTTGAAGCCAGTCCACAAATCTATAACTAAACCGTTTAATTAATCCGCTCTTCAAAATTCGTGTTCCCCCAAAACAAAAACAAAAAAATCTTTGTAAAAAAACAAAAAAACTTATGTTTTTTTTTCAGACGCATCATTTTGAACTCAGGAAGCTTTTTTCTTTTCTGATGTGTCACTATTTATCAAGGCCCGGGGCCACTCGAGGATAAAGGTTAAAGAGATTGTCAGTTGAACTATAATCGCTCTTTACTCGCCTTCACGGGTGGATTGGAAACAAATCGGTTGGGATTGGCAGAAGATTACTTCAGAGCAATTGATTATCTTAGGAAACGGTTCAACAAGTATTTGTTCACATTATGCTTGAAGACGACCATGTTGTAGTCGGTTGGGAAGAAGACTCATATCTTGTTCCACAGATGGGAAGTTTCGTTTGGTCTTTGGTAAGGAGAGAGAAAAAAGAAAGTTTTTTTGCTGTGGCTGCAGGTAGACGAGTTCCATGAATGTTTTATAAGAGGGCACCAGGGATTGGAGATCAGCCAAGAACCTACCATGAACATGACGATAGAGTAGAGAGAGACTAGCAACATCTCTTCTGTGTGAAAGAGGCTGTAGAGACGAGAAGAGATCATCTCTAACTCGATTGCAAAGTCGGGTTTGTACTCTTTCAAGACAGAAGAGTGTCCCCAGAAAGGCATGCCCCCTGATATGACAACTGTACTCCATCTTTTGATGTATCTGGCTCTTATACAGCTAGAGAATTGCGTCAAGAGTGAGGTATCTTCTGGAGCGATAGAATGATCCAATCATTTTTCCAGCAACCTTAGCAACGGATTTGATGGAAGTCATCCATTTCAGGACTGGAGTGAAAGTCAGTCCTAGAAGTTTATCAAAAAAGGGGGCCTTCTTTGAGGAAGGAGTCATTTATTTCAACGTAGGTGGTGAAACATAGAGAAACTTGGTTTTAGAGGCGTTAAAAGTAACAAGCCACTTTTCTCCCCCCCCCCCCCCCCCAATGCATCACATGCTCCAAGTCGGAAGAGAGAGAGAGGAGAGTCAGCAAGATCTTGATCTTCGATGATCTTCAAAGTGTTGTCATAAATGCTTTTCTCGAACGATATCAGAATATTGTTATGAAGATCAGGAAGAGAGTTGGGCATAGAATGGATCCTTGCGGCACGGCGGCATTGATGCTACGTGCTTCGGACATTTGCCCGTCAACGGTTACTTATATAAACCTATCAGAGAGAAACGATTCGATGGTAGAGATGACGTTCCAAGATATTCCATAGCTAACAAGCTTGTGGATCAAACCTTTGTGCTAAATCCTTTCGAATGCCTTTGATATGTCAAGAGCTATAGCTCTAGAAATGAAGTTTGTTGATATTACAGTCAGTATGTCAGCTGTAGATCTTGCAGAACTAAATCCGTATTATTTATCACTAAGAAGACCTGCATGAAATTTCTAACTGAACCTTTTATTTAATCCACAGAGGTAGATTTTTGTCATTCCATCAGCCGTGACTGGGCAGAATTTTTTGTTATTCTTAGTTATTATCGAATTAAAGGATAAGGCAAATTAACAATTCTACTTGGTCATGGCTGACGGAATGACAACAATCACTCGGGTTCCCGAGTTCAACTAAAAAGTTTGCAAGTTTTGAAAGATGCACAACAAAAAGATTGGAGGTTACATCAGCAAAAAGGTTGTGAATATAAGAACCAAACTCAGAATAGTTGCCGGAATAATCAAAATGACACAACGCTCTTATCAAAACAGTCACAAGCAATTGTGTCAGCCTTTACCCCCTCTCTAAAAATGTATTAACAGAAGTCTACTTTAATAGATCTAAACAAAATCGAAATAACATGTATTGTCAGGGTAAACAATTATCGAGAGAAGCATCAGTAACATATAAATAAATACGATTGTAAACCAGTAAAGAAGGGACATACGAAAATGACCAGTTGATGTGGGAGTCACGTCTGACTGCAACGAGAATAGAGGATGCCTGATAGGAACCACATCAGTCGTGAAAGCCACGTATAAATGGAGAGCTGGTTGGCAAGTTATGATCAGAATACTTGGGTCTCTTTCAAGAGGGTCAAATTCTGAATATTCTAAGCCAACAGGTTCTCCCGTTTTACCATAACATCAACTTTAAGGGTACAATTAAAAAAAAAGATTTAAGTTTATTTTCGTAATACTGAAGTTAAGTGATTCTTCCACCCTATCCTATGGACAGTGGGTATTCAACAATAAGTTGTTGACTGCAAAGCATCTGCGTTGCTCTGCATGATGAGACCGCAAACTGTTCAATCTATAATTAAATACTTGACCTTTGCAGGCCAGTAAGTATAAACTCATAGCTAATAATAATTTAATCATCTCTTCATATAAACAGATTACGATGACAATTCATAGTTTATAATTTTAATGAATTTATAATTAAAGCCAAAGTAGACATTTTTGAGATAAAAACTTTGAATAATTTATGCCTTCATTTTTCAGGTTTCCTATATTCAAATATATTTGTGTGTGTGTAGATATTGTCGATGTAATTGTGTGTTCATACATTATTTAAGTGTGATTGATTGTGAAGATAATCGTTGTTAGATATACATGAGTATCAATTTTATTGAATGTGTGTTCATATATATATATATATATATATATATGATAAATGATAACAAAATGCGCTTTTTACTGCAGTTTCACAGCATCACCGATTATGAGAAGTGTATCCAATTGGCATAAATCCGATTTGGATTTTTGTTATTGTTATTTTCAAATTTGTCCATTTGTAGTAAATTTGCTCAGTGGTATATACTGAATTTGAACGTGCTCAATACCAGAAATAGAGCCAATATAATAATAAAGCATATTGCCTATGTATGTTTAGCATATTCTCTAAACACACACATTTATATATATATATATATATATATATAATGTATAATCATGATAATAATCCAGGTAAAACATCCACAGGGTAGTAATCCGAAGAATTTCAACCGGGTTTATAAAAAGTGCTCAATATCAAATAGAGCTTTTATATATGATTATTTTTATTTACACAAACATGTACAAATTCTGCGACACTGGCATGTCGATGTTATCGGTCAACAGTTTGTATAAACTGAGATCTCATCAGTCAGAGTTAGAATCCGATCTTAACCTTAGATCATATTTCCGGTTCTCTCCAATGGTACAACGATAGTAAATAAAAGTTGACTAGTGTTGTGACCCTGTAAAGGGTCCGGAATGAAAACGCAAACTCGAAAACAAGTATATTGAAGAAAAGTATAATACAACAGAGTAACAAGAGTTGTTGTACGTCAGTCTTGACTGCCAGTATAGATTGGGGGGGATTCAGGGTCAAGGTATTTAATTCCCTCCCACCGCAGGAATATGTGACACAAGGTCGGAAAGTAGGGGGGAGAGTCAAGCCAGCTCCCCTAAAGAAGGAGCACTCTAGCCTAGCAAAAATAGCCTGGAAACCCACGTCGGCATTCCCCGGTCAGACGCCTTAGACAATAAGCAATAAACTTACTCCTTCCCAAAGATGGAAGGCAAGGCCTGGGAGGGTGCACCTCCTAGAACAATCCAGGACAGTATATCTCAGCCCGGCAGATAAAAGGCCACCGAAATGGCCCAGTTCCTGCCAGACTGATTGTCGAGAACGAATTATCAACTGGTATTACCCCATCCCGACGTCCTCAATCAACTGAAGTTAATGAGAGACTGATCGGGCTGGGATTGGGGTTGATTCAACACCGAGGAGCAGGTTCTCCCAATATTTATGGTGAATGGAAGAGTCCAAAGTCAGTTATAGTTAAGGTACCATAACAGTTAGTCAAAATCAAAAATTGATTTGTCAGCTTAAATGCTATTTAGGTCTAACTTTTTAAATTCGGCTGACATAATTATATATATATATATATATATATATATATATATATATATATATTATCGCAAGCATGAAGAGAAAACAAGTTTTATCGTTCATGATTTTTTTTTATGGAAATCGCTCCAGACAAGACATGAAGCCACTTGATGTAAGGAGCTAACAAAAACAAATACAATTATCGCAAAGACATGATATGCCTATTGGCCTTAGTCTTGAAAAGACCAAGGCTATAGATAAGAGGAAAACAGTCAGCAGGAAGAGAGTTCCACAAGCCTACAGCTCTTGGAAAGAAGCTACTGGAATAGGAAGCTGTATTACAATGAGGTATCAAAAGATCGAATTAATGGAGACAACTAGACCAACGAGTCAAACAAGCTGGAACAAAAGAAGCGGGGAATAGATCACATAATTTAGAAGAATACATGCCATGATAGTATTTATAGAAAAGACTGAGACTAGCGACATTACATCAGTGAAAGAGAGATTGCAGAGAAGAAGAAAGGGTGTGGCCGACCAAAGTACAGACACGTTTCTGCACCTTATCAAGCACCCTCAAATGGGAGAGAAATTCATCAGTCCAAATATGACAACGGTACTCCATGCATTGAACATAAACTAATAAGACACGTTCTTAAGGAATCATATCCATCGGCAGCAAAATGAGTATCCAGATTTTCTTGAACACAATTTATTTTGATATAATAGCAATGAACAAATATATATTGATCACTTTTTTATAGTGAAGGAAACAAAAGGGAAGATATTGATTCTCAGACATTATGTGGCATAGGCAATTAACTTTAGATAAAATAGAAAACGGGTTATTTAAAAAGGCAGAATTAAAAACCAACTTTAAAAAATGATTTAAGAAAAAGCAACTCTCAAATTTTTAGGGACTTTGTGTTGCATAGAATAGTTTTGTTTTTTATGCCACAATATTTGCAAGACAAAAACTGAGTATTTTAGTTAAATTGAAGGGACACTTGGCATTTAAGCTGATATAATTTTTTTTTTTTTAATTTTTCATTGCTGTTGAATTTTAAATGTTATAGAATATTATTGGAATTTTTAATGTTATAGAATATTATTGGAATTTTAAATGTTTTGGAATTTTTAATGTTATAGAGTATTATTGGAATTTTTAATGTTATAGAATATTATTGGAATTTTTAATGTTATAGAATATTATTGGAATTTTAAATGTTATAGAATATTATTGGAATTTTAAATGTTATAGAATATTATTGGAATTTTAAATGTTTTGGAATTTTTAATGTTATAGAATATTATTGGAATTTTTAATGTTATAGAATATTATTGGAATTTTTAATGTTATAGAATATTATTGGAATTTTAAATGTTATAGAATATTATTGGAATTTTAAATGTTATAGAATATTATTGGAATTTTTAATGTTATAGAATATTATTGGAATTTTTAATGTTATAGAATATTATTGGAATTTTAAATGTTATAGAATAGTATTGGAATTTTTAATGTTATAGAATATTATTGGAATTTTTAATGTTATAGAATATTATTGGAATTTTTAATGTTATAGAATAGTATTGGAATTTTAAATGTTATAGAATATTATTGGAATTTTTAATGTTATAGAATAGTATTGGAATTTTTAATGTTATAGAATAGTATTGGAATTTTTAATGTTATAGAATATTATTGGAATTTTTAATGTTATAGAATAGTATTGGAATTTTTAATGTTATAGAATAGTATTGGAATTTTTAATGTTATAGAATATTATTGGAATTTTAAATGTTATAGAATATTATTGGAATTTTAAATGTTATAGAATATTATTGGAATTTTAAATGTTATAGAATATTATTGGAATTTTTAATGTTATAGAATATTATTGGAATTTTTAATGTTATAGAATATTATTGGAATTTTTAATGTTATAGAATATTATTGGAATTTTTAATGTTATAGAATATTATTGGAATTTTTAATGTTATAGAATATTATTGGAATTTTTAATGTTATAGAATATTATTGGAATTTTTAATGTTATAGAATATTATTGGAATTTTTAATGTTATAGAATATTATTGGAATTTTTAATGTTATAGAATAGTATTGGAATTTTTAATGTTATAGAATAGTATTGGAATTTTTAATGTTATAGAATATTATTAGAATTTTTAATGTTATAGAATAGTATTGGAATTTTTAATGTTATAGAATAGTATTGGAATTTTTAATGTTATAGAATAGTATTTGAATTTTTAATGTTATAGAATAGTATTGGAATTTTTGATGTTATAGAATATTATTGGAATTTTTAATGTTATAGAATAGTATTGGAATTTTAAATGTTATAGAATATTATTGGAATTTTTAATGTTATAGAATAGTATTGGAATTTTTAATGTTATAGAATAGTATTGGAATTTTTAATGTTATAGAATAGTATTGGAATTTTAAATTTATAGAATATTATTGGAATTTTTAATGTTATAGAATAGTATTGGAATTTTTAATGTTATAGAATAGTATTGGAATTTTTAATGTTATAGAATATTATTGGAATTTTTAATGTTATAGAATAGTATTGGAATTTTTAATGTTATAGAATAGTATTGGAATTTTTAATGTTATAGAATATTATTGGAATTTTTAATGTTATAGAATAGTATTGGAATTTTTAATGTTATAGAATAGTATTAGAATTTTTAATGTTATAGAATAGTATTTGAATTTTTAATGTTATAGAATAGTATTGGAATTTTTAATGTTATAGAATATTATTGGAATTTTTAATGTTATAGAATAGTATTGGAATTTTTAATGTTATAGAATATTATTGGAATTTTTAATGTTATAGAATAGTATTGGAATTTTTAATGTTATAGAATATTATTGGAATTTTTAATGTTATAGAATATTATTGGAATTTTTAATGTTATAGAATATTATAATGTAAAAAAAAATTTTTTTCATTGAGTTGCAATGACACAATTCTATTTGTGTTCATCTGAGTTGGGTTTTTTTAATTTTCAAATTGTTAAAAAATAGTGGATACGGTGAAAGCCAGGAAAATCAATTTCATGCTGCATACATGCCTTTCCCTCTCTATCTTTCTTTTTTTCTGTTCTTTCGTTGGTCATTTTTAAATGCTTTCTCCGATGTGAAAGCACCTCTTGGTACTGTTTCAGAAAAGGCAACCCAAAATTTACAGGCGTGATTCCACCTGTAAATCTATGTTTACGTTATCCGAAACAGTACCTTGTTCTAAAAAAAAAAAAAAAGGTACTGTTTTGGATAACGTAAACGTAGATTCGGAACGGCGTAACTGACTTTGTCTTTCTCCGTTCATATGTAAATTTTAGGTTGCCTTTTCCGAAATAGTACCCACCTCTTGTTTCCTTGGCTTTTGCGTATCTGAAGAAGGTATAACTTAAATAGATAGAAATGTTATTATAAAGATAATAGATAAAAATGGCTGACTTATCTTTAGTTATTGTTACACTTAGACATTGAAAAGTAATATTGAAGCCGTTAAACAGACGGACAGAAAGTAATTTCTGGTTTGAATTAAAGTTTAAAATCAAAAGTCAAGTATTATGGTTTATTTGTGCTCCTAATCCAAAGGAAAGCATTAATTTTCACACGCATCTTTCACGCATCGAAGCCCTTTCTTTTTGTTTCTCCTACGTCTTATGCTTATGTTAAAGTAGAGATAGTTATTCCTTGCCTGCGTACGGATCGGTTCTGTTGGGTTTTTTTTTCTCCCCCTGGTCAAAATCAACTAGGCTCAAATGAAGCGATTTTCTGTTCATTAACGTTGCGTTCCGCCTGTGTTTTTTATGCGCGTTTTTGGCAGTGTTTTAGTCTTCTTTTTTTTTTTCTTGCATTTTTTTTTTTGCATCTTTTTTTTTTTGCATCTTTTTTTTTTTTTGCTCTTTTTTTTGCATCTTTTTTTTTTTTTTGTTCTGCATCTTTTTTTTTCATCTTTTATATGATTGGGCGAGTGCCCGTCTGTATTGTCTTGCCAATACTGCCTTGACCATTACCTTTGCCCACTCCAAGTACCCCTGTCTGCACTGCTGGTAGAACGTGGGTGTTTACTGCGTCACCCACGAAAAAGTGGAGGAGATAATAGGACTAACTACTTATCTCTTTTGACCATTGCTTATTGGCTTGGCTTCACATCAATACTCGCATGCGTCGAGATAATAGTGTGACTTATCAAATACTTCACACGAAAATATCGCAGTGTTTTATGGCGGAAATCTTTTAACAAATTCTCCAACTTTGAGAGAAGTTTATATTAGACAGTATGTAAGAAAAACACACATATGCTACCGCGTTTCTGATGTATATGTTCATCCCCTCACTGATGGTCTTCACTACGGCCATAAATATGACTTTCTTCAATGCAGAATGGATATCCACTAACTTTAGATATGAGGAAAAGAAGACAAAAACGACTGTCCTCAATTCTACTTATTATAATAATTATTGACATTTGAATTATTGTATTTCATTTTATAAGTCTTTTAAATATTTAGTATATATATGTATATAGTAAGCAATGAAAATATATATGGCAATCAAGCTACACAGAGGCTCCCGTGTTTCATCCCCGGGGGGAATCGTCAGGCTAAATGCATGGAGTTATTTTTGTCAGGTGTTTTTATATACATGGCTTGCTAGTTAACCAATCAGATTCTTTGTTGTTCCCTCAGCCAATCGTTGGGCTTCCCGCGAACAAAGGCTTTGTTGGTGACGCTCCTATGCCTATCCTATTTTTTGTTAACAATGGATTTTCCTATATCCTGTTTCCTTTGTTTTGTCAATACAGTGGGCGAATTTATTTTAACACGGGAGCCTCTGTGTAGCTTGATTGCCATATATATTTTCATTGCTTACTACCTAGCTCTACTTACGTATCGAGCACTGTTGAAGTAAATACTGAAAACTGACACATAAAAAATTATATCTCCTTATAATATTTTATGTGGATACATGAAGTACTAATATATGTATATATATATAAATAAATGAAAGAAGAGGGATAAATATGTACGAATGACAAATCTATTTCAACTTCGATTGTTCAATGCATGGTGTACTCGGTAAACACATGTTTATTATTCTTTTCTTTAAGCCAAGGCTTTTCAAAGATTAAAATCTTATCATCAGAGGAATTACATAGATGGATAAGTTGGCAGTGGAAAAGCCAAAATTCAAAATTTGAAAAAATATAAAGTAATGGAGAGTAAGAGTGTGCGTGTAAACACATATGGAGTCTGTCCAGTTGGTGAATGTCCGTAGATTAAGTGTCCGGTGAAAGGAGATTTAAAGATGGAAAAAGGGGTTTCGTGAAGGCAGCGTTGAAAATGTTCAAAAATGAAGTAAATCCAATAGAAAGACTGCCAACTTATCTATCTATGTAATTCCTCTGATGATAAGATTTTAATCTTTGAAAAGCCTTGGCTTAAGGAAAGAAAAATAAACATGTTTTTACCGAGTATGCCTTACATTGAACAATCGAAGTTGAAATAGATTCGTCATTCGTACATATTTATCTATCTTCTTTCATTTATCTTTTCACTTATTTTCACTATATGTTATATCCTCTAAAAGTATACTTTTAGTTTCATATTATATATATATATATATATATATATATATATATATATATATATATATATATATATATATATATAATATATACATATATATATATATATCAGACAAGCATACTTTTCTGCTATTTTTCTGTTCTCCACTAAAAGATTGTACTTTTAATCAAAGGTCATTTTTTCCAATATCGAAACATTTATTGATCAAATCTCTAGCATATTTGTAGAACAGAAATTTAACTCTTCACATCCTCGTGTGTGAAATCACTGCTACTACCATTTTGCTGATAGGTTGTCTTTCTCACTAACACTATCGAGATGTCCCACGCCATCCTTCACTCCATCTGTAGGTAAAAATAATTTAATATTTACTTAACAAATATTGTTATAAGCCCCTTTAAGAAATTAGAGTTGAGCCCTGTTCGGGGAATTAAGAATAGACTGTCACTTCGCTTTATGTAAGGTTCCGACAACGTTCGTTGAACTCTCTCGATAGTCTACTCTCTGTTGCCCGCTTTCTTAGGCACAAATAGAACTTAATTTTCCTTTCTTTACGTGGTAATTCCCCGTGGCTGTGGAGTCAGAGCGCTAGCATGTGGAGTCTAGGCTGATTCTGTAACTGGGTTAAATAGTCTTACTACGGTGTTGATGTTTCTTTTGATTCGTAATGGACTATTCCAATCTTAATAAACAGAGAGGAACAGTGACAGATGTGAGAGTGATGGAAGGGAGAGTGATAGATACCGGATAAAATAAGAGTGTGGGTGGCATCAAACAACGTAACGTCTTACTAAAATAATTAAAATGGAGGAAGTTATTTCTAAACATATCTCAGTCTCCAAATTTAAGAATATTTTACCATGTATTTTGTGTAATTAAAATATATAGGAAAAAAGTTCCTTAGGGGAAAAAAAAAACTATTGTGCTTTGATGAACTGGCTACTCTTGTGCCCCCTCGACGTAAATTCACTAGACCAACTCGACAATCAGCTAAATCCCATCCATTCACTGTGGAGGTCCCCAGATGCCGGAGAGCCTTCTACTCCAATAGCTTCTTTCCTCGTGCTGCTGGCCTCTGGAACTCCCTCCCTGCTCCCTGTTTCCCCGACAGTATCGACATGCAGAGGTTTAAAACTAATGTGAACAGACATCTCGCTACACTGCTCCCAACTTGGGGTGACACCCAAAACCCACACCCAAATTCTCAGTAACCCTTTACGTCTACAGTGGCGGCCTGCCTGGTTTGGGGTGAAATATGTTTATGTATATATATATAATTATCAATAATAAGTGATAGTAAAAAGTACTCAGCTTAACATTTTACTACAATTGCACTGCATAAGAAGTATCAATTGTAAAGCTAACAGAAAGAATAGACATCAGATTTTATTCGTTTTTATTCATGCGGTGGCATATTATTATTTTTTTTTACATAGGCTATGCAACAAGTTAGATTGAGCACAGAAAAGGATTTTATTATTTTTATTTAATTGGGGCTTATATAGGAGAGCAAACATTTATTTAGCTAAGAATTCTTGTTTTATTTATTAATAATGATTTGTTTTTTTAAGTTTATAATTTTTTATTGTTTCTTTTAAACATAATTTACACGTTCGACTATTTATAGGGCAAAAAAAAAAAAAACGGGAGATGATTTGAAGTTTTCCCAATTCATATCAGAACTAATGTCTTCATTGTCTCTGTTCTGAATTTGAGAGGTTAATTGTCTTTATATATCTAACATAAAGTTATCTTCTCGGATTTTCAAAGTCAGACCCAAATAGCATTCAAGCTGACAAATCAAACTTTGTTTGTGACTAGCCAATTTTCAAACTTTGTTTCTGACTAGCCAATTTTCAAACTTTGTTTCTGACTAGCCAATTTTCAAACTTTGTTTCTGACTAGCCAATTTTCAAACTTTGTTTCTGACTAGCCAATTTTCATTTTTTTTTTTATTGTTGTACCCTGTAGCTGACAAATCAAACTTAGTTTCTGACTAGCCAATTTTCATTTTTTATTGTTGTACCCTGTAGCTGACAAATCAAACTTTGTTTCTGACTAGCCAATTTTCATTTTTTTCAGAAATAATCATTATAAATTGAAGAATATGATAAGAGTTGTCTACTTTAAATTTTAAAAGGTGCAAACAAATAAAAATTAAAAACTACAATGACTTCACTACATTCCGAGTAACGCCAAGTAGGTACAGCTAGTACATATATATATTATAGCTGCATTCCAATGACCAAAGGAACAATCAATCCATTACCATACCTTTCACTTGTTCTTTCAAGTTCTTAATTTTCATATATCGTCAAACGACCACAGCCAAACTCTTCTTCTGTTCTTTCAATCTCTTTTTTTCCATATATCAGTGAATACTTATAATTCCTCTTTGTCTTACGGACAAACAAAATTTTTTAATGTTTATTGTATTTTAAAATGTATTTATGTTTATTTTTTTCCAAATTCAATGCTTTTTTCTACATCTTTCACACGTTTCGCAGCAGAAGCAAGAGAAATACATAGTCTTCATCTTAACTTTGTAGTTATTGGAATGCATCTATTATATATATATATATATATATATATATATATATATATATATATATGTGATTTTATGAAGGCTTACCAAATCATTCCTTTCAAGACACCAATGATCACCATTAAAGATATTTTTTCTTACAAATACTATTTATTCAAATTAAATGTAATAATTTAATTTGAATAAATAGTATTTGTAAGAAAAAATATCTTTAATGGTGATCATTGGTGTCTTGAAAGGAATGATTTGGTAAGCCTTCATAAAATCACATATAAATGCTCTGTAATCGAGTATCATCGAGCTTGTTTTTTATTGGAACAACCCCGGTCTTCACTGAATGATCTATTTTATAAGTGAAAAATCTAAATATATATATATATATATATATATATATATATATATATATATATATATATATGCTCTGAAGCTTGTAATACAACTTCATTGAGCTTGCAATTTGGAACATTTTTGGATATTATAAAGATATTATAAATTAGTGTTATCACCTTAAATAAAAAAATTTATTCAAATATGAACATTAGTGTTATCACCTTAAATAACAAAATTTATTCAAATATGAACATTAGTGTTATCACCTTAAATAACAAAATTTATTCAAATATGAACATTAGTGTTATCACCTTAAATAACAAAATTTATTCAAATATGAACATTAGTGTTATCACCTTAAATAACAAAATTTATTCAAATATGAACATTAGTGTTATCACCTTAAATAACAAAATTTATTCAAATATGAACATTAGTGTTATCACCTTAAATAACAAAATTTATTCAAATATGAACATTAGTGTTGTCACCTTAAATAACAAAATTTATTCAAATATGAACATTAGTGTTATCACCTTAAATAACAAAATTTATTCAAATATAAACATTAGTGTTATCACCTTAAATAACAAAATGTATTCAAATATGAACATTAGTGTTATCACCTTAAATAACAAAATTTATTAAAATATGAACATTAGTGTTATCACCTTAAATAACAAAATTTATTCAAATATGAACATTAGTGTTATCACCTTAAATAACAAAATTTATTCAAATATGAACATTAGTGTTGTCACCTTAAATAACAAAATTTATTCAAATATGAACATTAGTGTTATCACCTTAAATAACAAAATTTATTCAAATATGAACATTAGTGTTATCACCTTAAATAACAAAATTTATTCAAATATGAACATTAGTGTTATCACCTTAAATAACAAAATTTATTCAAATATGAACATTAGTGTTATCACCTTAAATAACAAAATGTATTCAAATATGAACATTAGTGTTATCACCTTAAATAACAAAATGTATTCAAATATGAACATTAGTGTTATCACCTTAAATAACAAAATTTATTCAAATATAAACATTAGTGTTGTCAATTTAAATAACAAAATTTATTCAAATATGAACATTAGTGTTATCACCTTAAATAACAAAATTTATTCAAATATGAACATTAGTGTTATCACCTTAAATAACAAAATGTATTCAAATATGAACATTAGTGTTATCACCTTAAATAACAAATTATTCAAATATGAACATTAGTGTTATCACCTTAAATAACAAAATTTATTCAAATATGAACATTAGTGTTGTCAATTTAAATAACAAAATTTATTCAAATATGAACATTAGTGTTGTCACCTTAAATAACAAAATTTATTCAAATATGAACATTAGTGTTATCACCTTAAATAACAAAATTTATTCAAATATGAACATTAGTGTTATCACCTTAAATAACAAAATGTATTCAAATATGGACATTAGTGTTATCACCTTAAATAACAAAATTTATTCAAATATGAACATTAGTGTTATCACCTTAAATAACAAAATTTATTCAAATATGAACATTATTGTTATCACCTTAAATAACAAAATTTATTCAAATATGAACATTAGTGTTGTCACCTTAAATAACAAAATTTATCTAAATATGAACATTAGTGTTATCACCTTAAATAACAAAATTTATTCAAATATGAACATTAGTGTTATCACCTTAAATAACAAAATGTATTCAAATATGAACATTAGTGTTATCACCTTAAATAACAAAATTTATTCAAATATGAACATTAGTGTTGTCAATTTAAATAACAAAATTTATTCAAATATGAACATTAGTGTTGTCACCTTAAATAACAAAATTTATTCAAATATGAACATTAGTGTTATCACCTTAAATAACAAAATTTATTCAAATATGAACATTAGTGTTATCACCTTAAATAACAAAATTTATTCAAATATGAACATTAGTGTTATTACATATAATGCTTGAAAAAAAATAGTAATCAGTAATTTTTTTTCTTTTTGCCTTTTCTTATTTTCATTTCTTTTTTTTTTGTCTGTCTTGCAGCAGGCCTCAGAGAGCCCATCTAGAGCTCAGCGCCGTGGCAGCTCCTCCTTGATGTCAGGAGGTCGAAGTGGCTCTGTAGAAGATAAATCTGTGGATAGTAAACCTAACGCAACAACAGCCAAAAGAAAAGGTTGGTTGATCTTTTTGAATTTGAAATTGTTATTTTTATTGGTTTTGTGGTGAAAAACTTACTGAGTTTCGAAGATTTCAGTCTGATCAGATAAAGTTGTTTTTTTTTAAAGTTGAGTTTCCATGGCATAATTCTACTTATCCCATGCGTGGTATTGTTATAATTTGAGGCATCAGCTTTGTTACCTGCGTCAGGAGGTTATGTTTTCGGTCAAGTTTGTTTGTCACTATGTTTGTTTGTTTGTGTCCAGCCTAACGCCCACATCGCTTGACCAATCGTCACCAAACTTGGTCAAAATATCAGTCATGATCTAACTTAGAACTGATTTAATTTTGAAACATCTAGGTCAAGGTCACGGAATAGATGAAAGTAATATTTTTGCGATAACTTTGGTTCTATTCATCAGAGAATTGCTACATGGTCCATATTGTAGCCAATGATATCCCACATCTTATATGAACTTGACCGTTGACTTTGAAAAGTTTGGTCATTGTCGAAATTTTGAAAAAAATTCAACTTCCGATTTTTTCAAATTTGATGCATGGAATCTGATGCTCTTTGATAACAGTAACCATCATAGAAAATTTCAGCCTGATCAGATAAATAGTTTTTGAGTTATCAACGTTTCCATGGCATAAATTTGAGAATACTTTCTACAATACGAAGAAGTAAGACCCAGAAAAGATGTTGGTCTATCCTTGCGTTATTAGGCGGAGGTATGCCAGTCTTACACACTGACTTATGTTCTTGTTCAACATGTGAACCATTTCAATTGTAAAACGAAAATAATTGAACGTTAATACGTAGCAAAAAAGAATCTTAACATATAAATAACAGACTTCGATAACGGATACGGAGAGAATATGTTATTCGTGCTCCTCTGCCGACAAGATAGCAAACAATAATGGCGACCTCACAACTTTCGTTCGGAACCTGTCTCACCTGCAGGGAGAGCATTTAGGAGAGATCACTTGCATGGATTAACATACTTCATACAATATGGAGAAGTAAAGCCCAGATAAGAATTTAGCTCATCCTTACGTTGTCAAGTGGAGGTATTATTTAAAAAAAATTTTTTTATGGAAATCGCTCCAGAGAAGGGATGAAGCCATTTGATGTAAGGAGCTAACAAGAATAGAAATATGATTATCACAAAAACAGGAGATGCCTATTGGCCTTAGTCTTGAAAAGACCAAGGCTATAGGTAGGAGTCTGCAGTTCTTGGAAAGAAGCTACTGGAATAGGAAGCTGTATTAGGAGTCTCACGACTGACTTATGTTCTTCCTTACACATGTAACTGTTTTTATTTTATTTTTTGTTTGTTTTATATTCAAAATGGTTGGATGTGTTCCTGTCAGACTTACAAGATAAATGAATTGTGATCATGTTTACTTTGAGTTGCATTCTCTACAATGTTATTCTGTGAAGAAACGTTGAAATGCGTACAGTACAAAGGAATGTAATCGCACTTGTAACCGTCTTGTTTCTCTGGGGCATAAATTGCTTATACAATTGATAGAAATCTAAACAAGATTACGTTTTCTTTTTAATTTTGAGGTTGATTTATAAAACAAGTGAAATTGCACAGAGGGAGCAGTCATTATCTCTCATCAAATGTCCAACGCTAGAAAACACTTCGCATTTCCAAAGATCATTTTTATTTATTTATATTTCTTTTTAAATCCATTTTTATTTGTTTCTTTATTCAGACGACTCTTGTTGGAAGCAATAAAATGATGTTGTTAATATTATTGGGTTTTATTTCAAGAAGAAAATAGTATAACCTGAAATAAATAAAGAAAATGTTAAAAAGGAAAACAAACAGAAAACAGGTTAAAAATGATCAATATTTACTTATTGATAGATTTTTGTTTGTGTAGATGTCTCTCTTGCTCTCTCGTAGGAGAGTTCGAATTACCTACTGGGGAGTTTGAATTACCTACTAAACACCATCTTCAAATGTCTTCAGTCTCTCTGTACAAGAGTTTATCAGGACAACCTGACATGAGGATACTTCACCTTACAAGTAAACCCTGACCAAATATTAAAAAAACATAGTATCCACAGCACAAATAAGGTCCCCCTCATCACGGCTATATACTTGCTCATACGAGAAATAGTATACCTTCTCTTAGTGATGCTACCTCAAGTAACATCCCTTAGCTAGATACTCCACCAGACTAGATGAATTTGTGTCCTGGAATCCGGTAAGACCAAGAGATCACAAGAAAGATATACTATAACATAATTAACTGATCAATTGGGGAGAGGAAAATTAATGTTCTTAACTTCTTTACTAACTCAACGTTTGAGAAATGAAGAAGAACTTTAATAGAATATTCGAATATCTATGTATTTCATATATAGATCAAGTGTTAGCCTCAGGAAGGGGCCTCTTGATTTCTGAGAACTTCAACTGAAGTAAATATATATATTCCACCAGACTAGATGAATTCTTGTCCTGGAATCCGATAAGACCAATTGTTATTTTTTTTAAACTATTTTATTAGATACATTTAACAGCAAAGCGGGCAAATTATGGCTTCCAAACAAAGACACCTGAATAAGGCTAGAAAGTAGGACGCCCAAATTATGCAAACGATAAGCATTTGTACTACATCTCAGAAATATTGTCAAATAAAGCCGTAAGGATTGCAATGACAACACGAAGACAAATCGTCTTCCTTAGCCTTTTGACTAGGAGCAAAGTGTAGTATCTGTTTTGATACTACACTTTATCTTTTATGTCCTCAGTCAGTGAAGGAGAAATCTTTCGAGACTGAGGCAATTTAAATTTTTGTCTTAATCCAGAATGACCCTTTTTGGAGAGCTGGGTTTTCCCTAAATTAAAACCCGACCACCTTGTATCTAACTCTGCCCTCATGGGGATGCAAGTAAATATGGACAGAATTGGTACTAATAACACATGAATCATATGAAATGGAACGCTTTCTGTTTCATCGGTAGAGAATAAGAATGTTGCTTAATGTTATCATGCTACCAGATCAGGCTGTCTGAAGATACCGGCTTTCTGACCAAAAATGCACCAAACATTGATGGTAATGATTGTTTTTTGTTTTTTTTACTTTCCCTTTGCAAAACTTATGATCTGCAAAGCCAAAAACAAAAATATTTTCTTCTACAAAACAACCAAACCAAACCAAACACCATGAATAAATACTTGAACATATAAAGAACTTGAAGCATAAAAATTACTAAAATGGCCGGATTTGGCATTAAATAACCCAAAAAGGGTTGATATGCCGTAAAACAAAACAATCAAACCAAACACCATGAATAAATAGTTGAACATATAAAAACTTTAAGCATAAAAACTTTTACCAAAATGACCGGATTTGGCATTAAATAACTCAAAAAGGGTTGATATGCCACAAAACAACCAAACCAAACACCATGAATAAATACTTGCACGTATAAAAAACTGTAAGCATAAAAACTTTTACTAAAATGGCCGAATTCGACATTAAATAACCGAAAAGGGTTGATATGCATAAAACAAAACAACTAAACCAAACCCCATGAATAAACACTTGAACATATAAGGAACTTGAAGCATAAAACCGTTTACCAAAATGATCGGATTCGGCTATAATAACCCGAGGAGGGTTGATATGCTGTAAAGCAAA
>OY744533.1:87558321-87600821 GCA_963556195.1 Sepiola atlantica
AAAGTTCACTGGTTAAATGGAGAATCCGTTAAATCCGAATATTAATGTTCTATCCAGTATATCGAGCTTCAGTTTTTATCCGGATGTTTCACTAATCATAAGATATTAGTTGACGCTTTATCTTTTATTGGATTACCTTATATATATATATATATATATATATATATATATATATATATATATAATTGTTTTTATTTCGCAAACCATTATAAATTAGTTTGATAGTCCATCGATACCTTCGGTTTCACGGAAACACTGAAAACTCAGCCCACAGGGCTAACGATACCAAATGTTTTCGTTCTTCAGTCGATGTTGTGATGATCTAACACATTTGTCATTCTGTGAAACCGAAGGTATCGATGGACGATCAAACTAATTTTTTTCTAAAATAAAAAAAAATGTTTTTATACACGTAATTGAGAACTCGGGTCATTTTTCCTATACTAAAAACACAACTTTACACATAGATATATGTGTATATATATATTGTTTTGATTCAAACATTAATAATATGTGTAATAATAAACTTATTCGTGTTTGTACGTACGTTATAGTCTTTCACACCCATTAGAAAAAACTAGATAGTCCGATCGCCAAAGATGAAATGCAAACAAAAAATTAATTTAAAATTAACTGATGTTTCTAAGTTAAACAAATTTTTCGACTTTACCCATTTTAAAATAAATTGTTCCAGAATCGAATATTATCGTCCCGTCAACTTAACCAAAAAACTACACCTTGCATTTTTATTTTATTTTAATATAATTTTGATATGCATCTAATTGTTAAAAATTGAAATAAATTTAAAAAATGACTTCCGTTTTATCTATTTAAAGAATATTAAGTTGACAATTATTTTTACGGTAAGGAAAGAAAGACTATCTTTAAACGATTTAAAAGGTTACAGTTTGAAATAAATTAAGAGTTTTACACGTTCGGTTCATTTATTTATTTATTTTTTTAATATATCGAGCTGGCAATTATTTTTACAGTATCGTAAAAATAGTTGACATCTAAAAATATTGTTCTAAAAAGATTGAAAGACTTGTAACTTTCAATAAATGAGAGACATTTGTTTTATTTATTTAAATAATATTTAGCTGGCAATGACGCTTATTTTTATGGAAGAAGAAAGGGCAATTATTTTTATTTTTTAAAAATATTATTAAAATTTACAAACATTTATTATTTCAAGAGTAACGTAATCATTCAAAGTAAATTATGCAGATAGATGAAGAAAGCAACCGTGGTATTTCCACGGGATATCCCGAGTTTATTATTTTTTTGGCGATTTAGTCGATTCGCAGCGTACAATGAACCGTCTGCTAATTTCTGATTTTTTTTCCGACCTCACAAATGTATTAGACCCAAATAAATTGTTTTTGACTAATTTCCCAACTGTATTTCCTTTAAAATAATTTAAGGTAAATTTTGAATTAGTCTCAAACAATTTATTTGGGTTTACTTACTCATTTGTGAATTCGGAAATTAGCAGACGGTTCATTGTCCGCCATTTTGGCTGCGAAACGACTAAATCGCCTATTATTTTACTATTTAAAAAAATATGTTGAACACTATAAATGCAACAGAAGAAGAAACCAATACCACGACGACCACCACCACCATCACCAACAACAAAAATAAAAACAACAATAAAAATAACGGTACTCTTATAGAGAACGCCCCACGTTTCCGTGACCTCATGTCGTCATGGTTCTGGTAGGTCTCGGAAGCGCCCGAGAGTTGACGAAATTATTAACCAATCAGGTTGCAGCAAGCAGACGATAACTTCTGGAAGAAATTAATTTCTACGATCTGCAGCACGTTAAAAAAAAAAAAAATGAATTTCTACTATCTGTGTCAGCGCGTTGAATCTCCCGAAGGGCTCAACTGTCATCAACGGTCACTTCTAACCCAAAACCTAACCCAGAAAATGTTAAGAAAAAAACATTGAAAACATTTTTTTTTTTTAAACACTCGTTTCGTTGTTTGTTATATATATATATATATATATATATATATATATATATATATATATATATATATATATATATATAAAATCATTTTTTTTAACTTTTCGTTACACAAAACAAAAACATTTTATTTAAAAACATGCTTGACAAAAAATAAATTGTTTAGCTATGGTTTTTCGTTCTTCATTTTTATATATGTATTTTACTTTGATGTTCTTCGTCTAAAATTTGTTATTTGAAACTTTCCTTGAATTTATCGGCTGACAGCCTTTACTTCGTCAAATCTCGGGCGCTTCCGAAACCTGCTCGAACGTTGACGACACGAAGTCACGGAAACGCGATGCATTCTCTATAAGAGTACCAAAATAACAACAACAATAAAAAAAAATTTTTTTTTAAATGCATAAAGATGTATAGTTATTATATTGTCTAGTAAAAACGTGATAATATAATTTATTTTCCTTATTTTTCTTTATTTTAAAATATTGAATTGTCTTAACACAAGTCGAAAAATAGTGATTAAAATCTAAAAAGTGTATGTGCTTTTCTGTTTAGATATGAACACACACACACACACACACACACACACACACCACTAATGTTGTGTTCATCTGTGCCAATGATTGGCACCAAGCCAGTCATGGTGTGCTTGTTTTGTTCCTGCTATATTTATTTAACTGTGTGTGGTTTTGTTTGTCTTGAAAGCCTCCATGAACATAAAAATTGGGAGGTTACCCTCAATTATGGCACATCTGTCTTGCTTTAATAAAAGGAAGAATAAACTTTGACCGTAGTTTGACCTCCGCGTTGATGAATTTGCTGTCGAAGCTGATACCAAAAGTATCAGTGAGAAGACAATCGCTTTTTGAAAATGTGTTTGTGTCCACTGCATCGAATTGCGGAGAGGGTGGTGGTAGAATTGATGTGCACCCATTTACATGTTTTCGCCAACCTCTCGGATATTTTAAGGAGAAGACATGAGAGAGGATGTTTATTTACTCCTCGCGGAGTTAGGCACAAGGCCAGTTTTATCTTACTCCCACAAGTAAGATGTGACCCAAGATCGGGTCGAGCAAGTGGGGTTAAAAGCCAGCGCTCGAGAGGTGAGCACTCTGGCCATTTAAAAATTGCCTGGGCAGCCCCGTCGGCATTCCCCGGTAGGGGCGCCTCAGACAGTAAGCAATAAACTTACTCCTCCCCAAAGAGGGGAGGCGAAGCCTGGGAGGGTGGACCTCCTAGAACTGCACAGGACAGGCGTGCAGTATCCATCGGAACAGATACTACACTTTGATCTTAGCCAAAAGGCCGAGAGAAGATGTGTGTGTGTCTAGTATCAGATTAAATCTCTCTCTTTCTCTCTCTCTCTTTCTCTCTCTCTTTCTCTCCCTCACTCTCTCTCTCTCTTACTCTCTCTCTTTCTCTCCCTCACTCTCTCTCTTTCTCTCCCTCACTCTTTCTCTCTTTCTCTTTCTCTCTTTCTCTCCCTCACTCTCTCTCTCTCTCTTACTCTCTCTCTTTCTCTCCCTCACTCTCTCTCTTTTTCTCTCTTACTCTCTCTCTTTCTCTCTCTCTCTCTGACTTCTTGAGAAAACAGAACTGGCATTTTTGTTAGGAGCAAAGTGCAGTATCTGTTGTGTTCCGATACTACACTTCATCTGTATTGTCTTCGGTCAGTGAGGGAGAGATCCTTCTAGACTGAGGCAATTTTTATCCCAATCCAGAGTGCCCCCTTTTCGGGGAGCTGGATTGTTCACATATTAAAAACCGACCTTTCGTCTAACTTTACCTGTGTGGGGAGACAGGTAGATAGGGACATACACGCCGCGCCGCTAATGCATACTAAATGTTTTTGTTGTTGTTGTTGTTTTGATGGCGCGATGGTGGTAACACTTGAATTGCATCCTGGGAAACCAGCGT
The DNA here is from genome assembly GCA_963556195.1 of Sepiola atlantica. Classification (NCBI taxonomy): domain Eukaryota; kingdom Metazoa; phylum Mollusca; class Cephalopoda; order Sepiida; family Sepiolidae; genus Sepiola; species Sepiola atlantica. The sequence continues at coordinate 87,562,212 of OY744533.1, forward strand.
CGCCATCGAGCCGAAACACAAAACCTTTGATCTCGACTCTTCTACTTTTCGCACTTCCCACTCAACTCCTGTTTATGTAATAGAATGATTATGATCTACAAATCCTAAGTTGAGTAAGTCGTTATCATCATAACACGTTAATATCAAAGAATAAATAAACGGGTCATGTAAAGTGTGAATTCAACTGGTGTCAGAGTCGGTATAGTTTTATCGACTCAGGCTCGTAAACTCTAATTCCTTCTGAGATTGCCTCCACACGAACTGCATCCATAAACAATACCAAAAGGAGATAATTACCTTGATACAAATTTGACTGGATTCTTAAATCGGAATTTGTATTTTAGATTAAATATTTTACAATATTTCATTTTTTTTTTTTTTTAATTTAAATTTTTTAAATTTTTTTTTTTTAATTTAAATTATTATTTTTTTTTTTAATTTTATTTATTTTTTTTTTTTTAATTTAAATTTTTTTTTTTTTAACTATTATTCGATTTCTTGAGAAGAGTATGAATATTGCAAAGACAAAATATACTCTTGCATATATTTACTGTAATTATTTGCTTTAATGTCTGGTCTCAATTTTACCGGCTACCATTGTTAAGTAACACCGTTACCTTAACAGAATTCTAGATTTTTTTTTTTTCTTAGCTTTTTTTTTTATGATATAAGGTTGTTTACTCACGTACAATTATTCCATAAAGAGAAAAAGACAAACAAACAATAAGGCTTGAAACAATTGTCAAAGAAAGAGAGAGTCAACAGATGACGATTAGAACGGAAGTGACGCCGCCGTTACTGACATAGCGTTGCCACGAACGATAGCCAGGGAGATGCGTTAGAACAACCAGGCTGACTTACGGGGCTCGTGCTTAGACGTTGAAATCCTCCGTCCAATGTCCTGAAAAAATTTAACAGTCTCGAGGCCAAGCACACCCGACGTTTCCACTGAAATTGGTTGGAAGACAAAACGGTCAGTGAGCGAGCTATATTTTCTGCGCTTCCTTGTTTCGGCGAGCAGAGCCGCCGTGCCGGGCTTCACCGCGGATTCCGCAATCCTTGCTGGTGAAAAAGAGTCAGAACAAGTGGCGTCCTAGATTATTTTACACTTAAAGAGCAATTCTTCAAGTGACGTCAAAATTTTGGAGAAAAATATTTTGTGTTGTGATTATTTATGGAAATTAGCCACTTTCCGATCTCTCGTATTGTGACTATTCCAAAATCGACTTACCCTACTCCATAGCCCCGCCTTTTACAATAGTTGTGTAGTTCATCTACAAAAGATCTCGAATTTGAGTTGGTCTGTATCATCATAACTGGTTTATATCAACGAATAAATAAACTAAGGTCATATATATAGTGTAAATTTAACTGGTCTCGGAAGTTTCACTCCAGTGACCACGTTTTTTGGGTGTTTTTTTACATTAAAGGTCACCGCTTATCAAGGCTCAAAGGTCACTCGAGGATAAGGGTTAAAGAGTTTGACTCGAGGATAAGGGTTAAAGAGTTTGACTCGAGGATAAGGGTTAAAGAGTTTGACTCGAGGATAAGGGTTAAAGAGTTTGACTCGAGGATAAAGGTTAAAGAGTTTGACTCGAGGATAAGGGTTAAAGAGTTTGACTCGAGGATAAGGGTTAAAGAGTTTGACTCGAGGATAAGGGTTAAAGAGTTTGACTCGAGGATAAAGGTTAAAGAGTTTGACTCGAGGATAAGGGTTAAAGAGTTTGACTCGAGGATAAAGGTTAAAGAGTTTGACTCGAGGATAAGGGTTAAAGAGTTTGACTCGAGGATAAGGGTTAAAGAGTTTGACTCGAGGATAAGGGTTAAAGAGTTTGACTCGAGGATAAAGGTTAAAGAGTCTGACTCGAGGATAAGGGTTAAAGAGTCTGACTCGAGGATAAGGGTTAAAGAGTTTGACTCGAGGATAAGGGTTAAAGAGTTTGACTCGAGGATAAGGGTTAAAGAGTTTGACTCGAGGATAAGGGTTAAAGAGTTTGACTAGAGGATAAAGGTTAAAGAGTTTGACTCGAGGATAAGGGTTAAAGAGTTTGACTCGAGGATAAGGGTTAAAGAGTTTGACTCGAGGATAAAGGTTAAAGAGTTTGACTCGAGGATAAAGGTTAAAGAGTTTGACTCGAGGATAAGGGTTAAAGAGTTTGACTCGAGGATAAGGGTTAAAGAGTTTGACTCGAGGATAAGGGTTAAAGAGTTTGACTCGAGGATAAGGGTTAAAGAGTTTGACTCGAGGATAAAGGTTAAAGAGTTTGACTCGAGGATAAGGGTTAAAGAGTTTGACTCGAGGATAAAGGTTAAAGAGTTTGACTCGAGGATAAGGGTTAAAGAGTTTGACTCGAGGATAAGGGTTAAAGAGTTTGACTCGAGGATAAGGGTTAAAGAGTTTGACTCGAGGATAAGGGTTAAAGAGTTTGACTCGAGGATAAGGGTTAAAGAGTTTGACTCGAGGATAAGGGTTAAAGAGTTTGACTCGAGGATAAGGGTTAAAGAGTCTGACTCGAGGATAGGGGTTAAAGAGTCTGACTCGAGGATAGGGGTTAAAGAGTCTGACTCGAGGATAAGGGTTAAAGAGTCTGACTCGAGGATAAGGGTTAAAGAGTTTGACTCGAGGATAAGGGTTAAAGAGTTTGACTCGAGGATAAGGGTTAAAGAGTTTGACTCGAGGATAAGGGTTAAAGAGTTTGACTCGAGGATAAGGGTTAAAGAGTTTGACTCGAGGATAAGGGTTAAAGAGTTTGACTCGAGGATAAGGGTTAAAGAGTTTGACTCGAGGATAAGGGTTAAAGAGTTTGACTCGAGGATAAGGGTTAAAGAGTTTGACTCGAGGATAAGGGTTAAAGAGTTTGACTCGAGGATAAGGGTTAAAGAGTTTGACTCGAGGATAAGGGTTAAAGAGTTTGACTCGAGGATAAGGGTTAAAGAGTCTGACTAGAGGATAGGGGTTAAAGAGTTTGACTCGAGGATAAGGGTTAAAGAGTTTGACTCGAGGATAAGGGTTAAAGAGTTTGACTCGAGGATAAGGGTTAAAGAGTTTGACTCGAGGATAAGGGTCAAAGAGTTTGACTCGAGGATAAGGGTCAAAGAGTTTGACTCGAGGATAAGGGTCAAAGAGTTTGACTCGAGGATAAGGGTCAAAGAGTCTGACTCGAGGATAAGGGTTAAAGAGTCTGACTCGAGGATAAGGGTTAAAGAGTCTGACTCGAGGATAAGGGTTAAAGAGTTTGACTGATGGATGGTGAGACAACATCACGATCACTGGTACGATGGTTGTAGCAGGGCAGAAATTGGTTATTTACGGGAACGGTTCAACTAGAACTTGTTTACATTGGACTTGAAGACGACCATATTGTAGTCGGCAGGGAAGCGGGTTTTCAGCACAGACGGGCAGTTCAAGGAAAGAAGCTCTGCCCGTAGTAGTTTCACTTCGTCTTGGGTACGCAGAGGGAGAAATGGAAATCATTGACAGTGGTAGTAGCTAGGCGGGTTCTTATTGTGAATGTTTTACAAGGGGGAAACCATAGATTTGAGCTCAGTCGAGCACCTACTATGAAAATAAATTAATTACTTCTGGCTTGGACTTGACGACATCAACATGACGGGCCCCGTTGCAAAAAAAGTCAAATTTAAGCGATCAGAAATGAAGTAGTAGAAGTGTCTGAAACATTGTGAACACAGCAACAACAACAAAGATAAAAACTCTCCAAAATACTTAAATAATATTAATAACTTGCATAATTTTAGGTTATTCGGACTACATTTCTCATCTTAAGTGTTATCATCACAACGTTTCAGCTGCTTTAAACATCTGACCTTCTTCAGGTGTATATCTTCGAACTCGGAAATCTGGACGGAATTTCAACAGAAATATTCCCGAGTTCAAGGGATACACTTGAAGAAGGTCAGAGGTTACAGCGGGCAAAATGTTGTGATGATCACACTCAAGATGAGAAATGTATCCGAATAAACAAAATTATGCAAATTATCAATCCTCATCTCAAAAATTCAGAAATGTAATATAAAAAAAAACATTACGTAAAAAGAAACTAATTCTATAATAATAAGTAATAATACTATTACACATCTAAATAAGATTAAACGCTGGAAAAATTCATACTAGAATTGTACACATGAACCCATAGCCTAAAGGAGAGTAGAAAGTGGACCTTTGGTTTACGTTCGGCAGCCTCGTAACTCTCACTTCCCTTATTTTATACTTTAGTCCTCACATTTCATGAGCAATGTTTCTGATAAAGGGGGAAGAATTGCTGTTTTCTGGGTTTGAATCTATCTAACACTTATCGTTGTCTACTTTTTGACCTTGAAATAGTATTGTTTTTTTTGTTTTTTTTAAATTTCTTACATCAAGTGGCTTCATGCCATGTCTAGAGCGATTTCCATTTAAAAAATTTTTTTAGCTTTGATTAACAAGCACTTCTTAGTGACAGTCTTGCGTAGGTTGAAGGTTCAATCCTCACTAGAGACGATTATAACTAAAAATAACATAAATTAACATTTTTATTCGGTTCTGGCTGACAGAATGAGAACAAACCACCTCCGGGGATGAAATAAAGGGTTCAGTTAGAAATTATGTCCAGATTCCCGATTTTGACTCGAAGATTACTAAGTTTGAACAGATACAGCTAAACTGACGAAGGTCAGTCGTTATATCGGCCGAAATGTTGCGAAAATAACAACCAAGATGAGCATTGTTGTGCGAATAATCCAACGAAATTAGGATTCGTCAGAAAATATCGTTGAATATTAAAGAGCTCATTGGCATCATTATATTAGCGTTATGGCGCTTTTGCACGGCGTTCAAAACAGCGGGGTAATCTCTTGTTACTGCTGAGAATGTTTAGTACGTTAAACATGAGAAAGAACCGCACACACTTTATTCGCTTCTTAGTCATCGGCTTGACAAGTGAGACTTTTCCGCTCATGCAACACTTCTTTGACAGAAAAATTATTGATTGAAGAGAGAAAGAGAAGAAGAAGAAGAAATATTTAACGATGTCAGATGTTTCTCTTTTTTTCCATCATTTTGGAGTCTTTTTTGTTATAAGTACACGCAGACATGCACCAAATATGTGTGGTCTCGGCTGTATGTGAGCTGCACGTAATTGTGCAAGCATAGCTGTGTGTATACTTGCTATTTATCTTCCTCCCACAGCGGTAAGATGTGACACAAGGTCGGGAAAGTGGGATTTGATAAGTCAGCGCCCAAGAAGAAGAGCACTCTGGCCTACAAAAAATGCCTAGGCAGCCCTGTCGGCATTCCCTGGTAGGGGCGCCTTCTTAAAGGGTGAGAAGGCAAAGCCTGGGAGGATGGACCTTCTAGAACTGCACAGTTCAGTACCCCAGACCGGCGGAATCAAGACTCGAAGGCGCAGACGGTACCGGTCTTTAGAATGAGCATCCATCGGAACAGATACTACAATCTGATCTTAGCCAAAAGGCCAAGCTAGCTGTATGTATACTTATGTGTGTGTGTGTGTGTGTGTGTGTGTGTGTGTGTGTGTGTGTGTGTGTGTGTGTGTAATTCATTCCGGTAAAATCATCCGGCATTAATCAGATTAAATTAGCTTCTGATATAATCATTATCCTTCGTCATTTGATTAATTGAATGTCTTTCTTTTATGTTTTTTTTTTAAACACGTGAGGGAGAGAAAAATATAATTTTGTAAACTCGTCAAAAAAAAAAGGCTGTTTTTTATTTCAGTTTTATCAGCTTTCAAAAAACAAACTAAACACCCCCCCCAAATAATCTTAAACACATCCTGAATGAAAGTAGTTTAATATCTTCTATTTAATTTTTATGTTTATTTCAGTGAACTAATATTTTATTTATATAAATGAATAAAATATTAGTCGCTATTTTTCTGCTGCCAGTTAGTCTGATATGTTAAAACAGATGCAGAAACAAATGGAACACTGCTGCCGGATTGCAAGCAGGAATTTGATCACCTCCTGCTGGGTCAACTTTCTGAGTGGGTATGATGTCGAGAGGCATGAAAGGGTTAAGGCATCATTTAGACTGTATCCCCACATTTTATTTATTTCAATGAATTAAGAGATTATTTTTTTAAATGTTAAAAGAAAAAAATGCAAACTACTTTTAATTCGAAATTAAAGAACTTCAAATATCAAAATCTGATGTTGATTGTTTCATTCTTTAATTATTTGTATAAAACATTTTTAGGAAACATGTTGTTCATGTCTCCCAATCAAATAGTAATGTCTACAACATGTTGTTCATGTCTCCCAATCAAATAGTAATGTCTACAACATGTTGTTCATGTCTCCCAATCAAATAGTAATGTCTACAACATGTTGTTCATGTCTCCCAATCAAATAGTAATGTCTACAACATGTTGTTCATGTCTCCCAATCAAATAGTAATGTCTACAACATGTTGTTCATGTCTCCCAATCAAATAGTAATGTCTACAACATGTTGTTCATGTCTCCCAATCAAATAGTAATGTCTACAACATGTTGTTCATGTCTCCCAATCAAATAGTAATGTCTACAACATGTTGTTCATGTCTCCCAATCAAATAGTAATGTCTACAACATGTTGTTCATGTCTCCCAATCAAATAGTAATGTCTACAACATGTTGTTCATGTCTCCCAATCAAATAGTAATGTCTACAACATGTTGTTCATGTCTCCCAATCAAATAGTAATGTCTACAACATGTTGTTCATGTCTCCCAATCAAATAGTAATGTCTACAACATGTTGTTCATGTCTCCCAATCAAATAGTAATGTCTACAACATGTTGTTCATGTCTCCCAATCAAATAGTAATGTCTACAACATGTTGTTCATGTCTCCCAATCAAATAGTAATGTCTACAACATGTTGTTCATGTCTCCCAATCAAATAGTAATGTCTACAACATGTTGTTCATGTCTCCCAATCAAATAGTAATGTCTACAACATGTTGTCCGTGTCTCCCAATCATATAGTAATGTCTACAACATGTTGCCCATGTTTACCAATCATATAGTAATGTCTACAACATGTTGCCCATGTTTACCAATCATATAGTAATGTCTACAACATGTTGTCCGTGTCTCCCAATAATATAGTAATGTCTACAACATGTTGTTCATGTCTCCCAATCAAATAGTAATGTCTACAACATGTTGCCCATGTTTACCAATCATATAGTAATGTCTACAACATGTTGCCCATGTTTACTAATCATATAGTAATGTCTACAACATGTTGCCCATGTTTACTAATCATATAGTAATGTCTACAACATGTTGTCCGTGTCTCCCAATAATATAGTAATGTCTACAACATGTTGTTCATGTCTCCCAATCAAATAGTAATGTCTACAACATGTTGTTCATGTCTCCCAATCAAATAGTAATGTCTACAACATGTTGTCCGTGTCTCCCAATCATATAGTAATGTCTACAACATGTTGTCCATGTTTACCAATCATATCGTAAGGCGATGAGAACACACACATTTAGTTTGGTGGCATTCTTGATGTCCGATTGTGAACAAAACTGTAGCTAATTTCATTGTCCAGATTAAGACCGAGACAATGTGCCAGCAAGTCACACAAACTTGTCAACTACCCGGAGCTTTTTACCCCGACAAAGACGGATGATGAACTCGTAATGATGGGCAAGCTGAGGAAAAAGTTGAAAGGTTTCCTGAAGGACACTTTAAAGAATACGAACACCTGTGTCAGCCGACGAGATCTACTGGTGGCTGATAGAATAAGGTGAAGAAGGAACAGGATTTCCAGTGATATAAATGACTTTAACTTTGAGACAAACCATGAACAGAGTTTCTTGCCAAGAACTTCTCGTCTGTGAAACAATATAGCAAAACTGTTTCCCTGCTAACTGCAATATAGTCGTCTTCAAGTCCAATGTCAACAAATACTTATTGAACCGTCCTTTTAAAGAATCAAATTCTGTCCTTTCCACCGATCATAGCCAATCTTCTCATGGTTTTGTTCCTCATCCAACTGACAATTCAATTGACCCATATCCTCGAGTGGCTTTTGGCCTTGGTAAGTGGTGACTCATTCGTATAAGAAAGAAAAGAAAAACTGCTGTCAACTGAGAAGGATGGCAAAGTACATGCAGGATGTAGTACCCCCCCCCCCCTCCCAAAGAGTGGATCGGAGTAGTTTCTGACATTTGATGCACGTGGTGTGTTAGTGAGAGAAAGAGAAGCAAAGAGACAGATACAGACATAGGTATATAGAGAGGGGGAGAGAAAGAAAGAGAAGCAAAGAGACAGATACAGACATAGGTAAATAGAGAGGGGGAGAGAAAGAAAGAGAAGCAAAGACGTCGAATTGTGCCTGCATCTCAAGAGCTGGTTTTGCTCAGACACGTCATCACCCACACTAACAACTACATGATATCCCAAACTAGTTCAAATGTGTTTTTTTTTTCGAAAAAGGTCTGTTTGGTCTGAGGGTTCGGCTTAAACGCAATTGTAGATCTTAGCATCCAAATCTTGAAAACAGTCTGTGGGTCAGCTTCGATGCTCGATTTGTGGTAGGGTATCCAAAGTTTTAGCTATCATCGGCAGAGATAGAAACCCTTTTTATTCTCTAATATTCTCTTCCTTATTCAAAACAGTAGTCATTCTCTGCTACAAATTAACTTCCCCAAAGATTTGTGCATATTATAATGTTATATATATATATATATATACAGAGGCGTTTATGTTTCATCCTCACACTTACTCTGACGATCTTGCAGGGATGACACATGGACGCCTTTGTGTAGCTTGATTGCTATAAATATATTTTCATACTTCTATTACTTAGCTCTGCCCACGTATTGAGCACTGGTGAAGTAAATACTGACAATCTATACACAGTATATTATATCACCTTATATTATACGTGTATATATATATATATATATGAATAGATGAAAGGATAAAATAATCCGGCGCTATGAAATTAAAATGGAACAAGTGGAAGACCTAAAAAGCTCAACGTTTCGCCCAAATGTTATATGGGCTTTGTCAAGAGCGAATGAAAAAAATGCAAAAAATGACAAAAGATGAGAAAGTCTATAAATTATTCTCACACTATGCAGTATGAGCATTGTTTTGACTTGTATAAATCTACTTTAATCAAGATAATACATAATAAAGCAACACATCGAATAATTGAATCTGCACTCATAACCCTTTCCACAAATAAAATTAAACAGAGAATGGGATTCTACTTTATCTCCCCTAACCTATCAAAAGAAATTATTCATGAAAACAAGATATATCTAGACACCGGTTGATTCCCTGAGTTTTGAGTTAGTCTTCCTTTGGACCCCCTTTCTACTCTTTATTCTTTTTCTTTTCTTTCCCGTTACTAATTTTTTTTTTCTATGTATTTATCTTTTACTCTATACATATTTACATATCTTCCCTCTCTACATAAACCCTACCACTATATATATTTCTCATAATTTATAGACTTTCGTCTTTTGTCATTTTTTGCATTTTTTTTGTTCGCTCTTTACAAAGCCCATATAACATTTGGGCGAAACGTTGAGCTTTTTAGGTCTTCCACTTATTCCATTTTAATTTCTCATATATATATATGTATATCGAGGCAGCTTTTTTTCCTTAAGACACGTATTATTAAAAATAACCGACAATTTTTGTCTGGTTATTTTAGTATTGATCCCTTCAATTTTCCGGATTAAAATCTTAATCTCGGAAGAAAATTGGCTGATGAAAAATCTTAGAACATAATACTAATACACAAAAACTCCACATACTAGAAGTTTTACTCATTAAAACAAAAAAACTGCTATTAAAAAGATTAATTTTAACACTAGTACTAATATTCTTAAATGCTTATAATACTTAATAAATATAGTTTCATATTTAAAGTTTCTCGCCATAATTAATTATAAATCTTACTCCAGGTCTTTACCTGTTTGTTATTATTCCACTGACGATGGACCCAGACGGGTCAGAAAGTACTCTGGACCAACATGTACATTACGGCAGTTTCATCAGCCAATTTTCTTCCGAGATTAAGATTTTAATCCGGAAAATTGAAGGGATCAATATTAAAATAACCAGACAAAAATTGTCGGTTATTTTTAATATATATATATATATATATATATATACACACACACACACACGAGTGGAATATAGGAAATCTACAAAGTAAAACATGAGACTCAAACAGGATTCAAATCTCTGCCGAAGAATAGTGAGTGCTTTCAGCCAGCGTCATCTTAACCTCTTGTCTACTGAGACTCTTATAGTTAGTGAAGGTCAAAATGATGCCGAAATACTCACTGTCCGAGCTGCAGTCACTCTGTTTTCTGTACCATATCTCCTCATATTGAACCACAACAGAAGTGTCATAAATGAATTAAGTGATGGATTTCAAATCTGATCGTTTAGACTCAACATTGCTTTTTGAAGGACACATTTTGTATCGTATAAACTATAAAATTCTCAGTAATCAAGAGGTTAAGACAACACTGGCTTAAAACGGTCCCTGTTTTTAGACACACAGGTTTCGAACCTGTCCTCGTTTTTCACGATGTGGATTTTCTATGTCTCGGCTCTGTAGATAATTAATATCTGTTTATATCATATGGAATTCGAAATCTATGCAAAACACAATTATCATCAAAACATCTCTGTTTATTTTAGACATTGTCCACTGTTGCGTTTAAATTCCATTATTTACTTACTCCATACATATGTATATATATTCTTTGGGACTATTTTCAACTTCCAGGAATAATGGATTAATCCATACATATGTATATATGAAGAGTTCGAATGCAAAACGTGATAAACGCATTTTTCAAAATTACGAAACTATCACTACAAAAAGTGTTACATGATAACACTCATCCACTGCTCAAAGTCATTTTTCATATAATATGATCCCGGCATAATTTCTTTTTTGCTTTCCATTGAAATAAACTTTTAGTCTTGCATTCGAAATCTTCATATATTCTTTGCGACTCTTTTCAACTTCCAGAGATAATGGATACCCCTTCTAATGGTGCCTTCATGGGTAGACTATAGTGAAGCAAGAGTTGAACAATCACCAACCATACCTCGTCTAAATCAGTATTACTTTAGTCCAGTGGCAAGGAAAAGTCTAGGACGTTTGGAAACAATGTCAGGATTAGCAGAGAAAAACTTGTGTTGTTTCAGACCTTTTCCTCTTCCTAGACGTGGTGCACAACCAAGAGTCTAGTCTCTCCGAATAATTAGTCCATAGCTGGAGGGACTATTTAGATTCATACCTTTCCCAATGTGCATAAATAATGTTTTGCAATAAAATCGGTCAGACATCTTAGAAAATGTTGAATTTTAAATCGTATAAATACTTTGATTTTTTTTTAGCACTTGAATTTATAAATGATAAGAGGCTAAGAGCCAGAGATGCATGACGTTTTGTTGTTTTTTTACCAAATTCTTTTTTAAAATAGGATTTTTAAACTTAAGTTTATCCATTACAATTTTCGTTTTAATTAATCAGTTTAAATGAATAATTAATCCATTTTTATTTTTAAATTTTTACAAATCATGCTTTTTCATATTTGCACACATACACACACAATATTAGATGAGATAGATTTTATACGAGATACATGTATAATAATGTTGTGTGTCTCTCTCTCTCTATATATATATATGTATATATATATATATGTAGTCATCCGCATAAAGATTGTTTCGCTGTATCACAGCTCTTTAGTGTGGCTAGGCAAGTGTTTCATGCTGAGATCAAAACCAGGCTGTTTTGTCAACACTCAGAATGTGTACTCGTTGCTCCAATCAGCCCAATCTATGAAGGGAGGGATATCTTTAAGCTTATAGAACATTACTAACTGCCAAAAGAGTTCTATTCTTTTATGGAGAGCTTTGCATTATCGATAATATATATATATATATATCACATTATGTATAGTATATTTGGTCTCACATTGTCTATGTATATGCTATTGTATATATTTGTCTTTAATCAGTATGCACTTTGTGTATGTTTGTATATCCCGAGTTTATCCATAGATGCTGTGCTTGTGTGTGAACACATTTCGTTAGGATCAAGGCAAGGGCGGTTCCTTCTCGCCCCTCATCCCCGTCCTCCAAATCTTTGTTTCAAGTCTTTGTTTTCCCATTTGCTTCATTAATGATATTCAGCGCATTTTGCACTTGAAGCAAAAAAAAAAAAACTTCTTCTTCGTCTTCGTTTATCTCTCTCTCCCCCCCCCCCCACTCTCGGTCTACCATCCGTGTTTGCTGTATTACGCCGACAATCAGGAACTAAGATGAAAAGAAAATCTAAAAAGTAAATTTCAGAACATTAAAAAGGGGTAAAAAAAAAAATCTAAGAAAAAAAAAAAAATGCCGGCAAAATATTATTAATCAAACGATACTTATTGTAACGCTTCAGTCGTTGCACAATAGGCTTTTGTGTATACAGGGGCATCATCTATCTACATTAATAAACTTATGAGACGACTTCACGAATGTGATTTTTCTCACATCAACTTCGATAATTACGCAGTGAGTTTGTTTTTTTAAATTACCATTAATCAAATATTTATTGAAATCGAAATTGCATGGGCATAAATTAAAATGAAATCTGTAAAAATCCCATTCTGAGCTTGATTGATATTCACTCTATTCTGCTCTTGTCCACTGCAGTCAGTTTTCTCTCTCCCTGCATTAGTCACATAATCAGCTCTCTCTCTCTCTCTCCCTGCATTAGTCACATAATCAGCTCTCTCTCTCTCTCTCTGCCTGCTTGCTGATTTGGTGTTTCTGATTCTTGGCTTATCTAAAATTATGGGGGGGGGGTAGAAACCATGCAGGCTGATGTAACGTTATCAGTTAGTTTGTTATACCTGAAAGATTGCAGATTTTTAACCCCCCCCCCCCCTCGACAGAAATGCTCAGTTGGTGCCAGTTTTGCCGAGAACACACAAGGGAATGGTAATTGCACATGTGCAGAAGCAACGTTTCTGCTATCCTCACTCCATCATTTGTGGTTTCGCACCACACACAGACGATCAGAAGACAATCGATCCTGATGTTGACTTTTGGATTTTCACCAATGACGAACTGACACACACACACACACACACACACAAACCTTTGCAGAGATTTGAGTTGAAGTCTATCTACTAAAGCAATGCCGAACTGACGAATCTTGTTATAATGTTACTCGTATTAACAAAGAAAGAAAAACAATTAAAACTAAAAAGATAACACTTGTACGTGTTTTCTTTTGTGTCTTGCAATGAACAACAGCAGCATTCCACTAAAGTTCAACTCTTCTTCACTGTGGTAGAGCGGTGGCTGTTAGACGTGTATCTCTGATACTACCACGTTGCCACCGCTCTACCACAGTGAAGAAGGGTTGAACTTTAGTGAAATGCTGCTGCTGCTGTTGTTGTTGTTGTTATTCATCGCAAGACACAAAAGAAAACACATACAATTATTATTCTTTTAGTTTTAATTGTTTTTCTTTCTTTGTTAATACGAGTAACATTATAACAAGATTCGTCAGTTTGTCATTGCTTTAATAGATAGACTCCTACTCAAATTTCTGCAAAGGTTTGTGTATATGTTTGTTTGTGTGTGTGTGTGTGCCTGGCTGCGTAAATTTTTATTTTAAATAATTTACATTTACCAAATTTCCTAAATCACAACTTGTCAAAACTACCCAGCCTTCCAGATGCAACCAAATTTGAGCTCACCCATTCTATTCACAATGAAGGATACTACAAAATATGGTTGTTTGTGGTACATCTGGTGAATAGTATGGATTGAATCGAAGAGTGCTCAGTACAATGAAAAATAGAGCATAACAGTAGTTGTTGTAGTAATTTAGTTGTGTGTAAGTGTTTGCTTGTCGAGAGGGTAGTAACACAGCAGTTTAGGATTGGTGGCATAGCAACTTGAGCTAGTATAGGTGTCACCCGACAATATGTTCTATTCCGTAACCATTACTGGTGATATCTCACGTTTCTTAGAAAACAAGTCAGCCATTTTAATTAATTATTTTGTGATATTCTTTTCTTGCTTTAAACTACCTTGTTATTCCTAATGTATTATTAAAACAACATTAACTTCACTCCCGGGCTGTGCCGGGTAGGGACAACTAGTGGATATCTCTAACTTTATAAAGTTAGCTATGTTTATATGTACAGGATTCACTTCTAAACTAATTAACCGATCATTATGAATTTTAGAACACAGCTGCTAGGCGTAAGGAGTCCGAATGTGAGTTATATTTAATTTTATGCAAAGGGGGTAAAAGGGGGTTGAACCCCTTCGTAAAAATTCTGATACCTTTTTTGTGAAATTTTAACAATACGTATTAGACATAAATTTATATATATTCTCCAAATTTCAGTTTCTTTGGAGTATAAAGGGTTTTAAGGGGAAAATATGGGCACAAATTTCTATTTGAAAATTTAAATGCATCAGATTTGCATTGAATTATTCGTTAGACATCAATGAAGCAAGATTCCCTGAATTTCAATTTCTTCCTAAGACCTCTTAAGCTTAAGCCTTAAATTTCAGACATTTTCTAGAATCAAAATCATGTAATGGAATTTGATCAAAATTAAAATAAGAATTCTCGACATAAGTGTTAGTATCATTATATTTGATTTTAATCTTTGTAAGGGGACATAAAAGTGGTGCAAAGCTGTCTTCTAGTTTTTATTTATATTCAGCATTTCTTTGTTTTGTTTATGATAATACTTACCAATCAAATCCTTATCTATGTCTTTTTTTTCTTTTTCAGTTCAATCAGAGAATTCCGATACCCAGATGGGAAAGGTAAAACAGATTTGTGTTTTGTTTTTTTTTAATTTTTAATTTTTTTTTAAATCTTGATGGGCTTCTTTCAAATATCGACTCAGTTTAATGATTTTCTTTTCTATTTATTTATTTTTTTTTTTTGTTCTCTTTTTTTAACTTTTATTTTATTAGCAACTGTAATAAGATTATCCTGGATTTAAATTTTATTCAAAATATAAATTTGTGGCCATTACAATTTATGACCTTTATCAAAATACCCTGCACCGTTTTGTTTCAATAAAAAAAACCTATTCTACAAACAAATATTAGCATGCCCTATTCTACAAAAGTGCAAACATCTCTTATTCTAGGAAATTTTTTAAAAGCCTATGTAAAAGGCATAGAAAAGCCTTGTTTTATAATATAGCTTTACCCTATAACCATAATCATGAAACAAAAAGACGTATGTATACCTCTTAAAAAAATGAAAAAAAAATAACTGTTCTATAATTGTCAAAGCGAAAGCCTTGTTTTATAACTTTAAAAAACTTGTACTATGACTATAAAAAACAACAGTTTTATAATTATCTGAAAGAAAACATTTTGTACAAGTTAAAGAAAAACCCTCAAATCATAACAGTTGAATAAACAAAGGACTGTTTTATAACCGTTGAAAAAAAATCACCTTTATAACAGTCTCTTTCAGCTGAAAAAGCCTGGTTCTATAAATAATTAAATAAACAACTTTTCTTTGATGATAAAAAAGCCTTAATCTGTTACAAAAAACACTATATGGTTATAAAAACTATTTTGATATATTTTTAAAAAGATTTTCAAAATTCTATTCTGCAATAATTGACAAATCTCTATAATCCAAAAAGCCCCGTTTTATAATCATAAAAGAAGACTAATTGTATAATATAAACATTCTATTACAAAGGAAATTCTTTCAAACAAATTAGCCATTTTATTTTCATTTTTTTTTTTTTTTTTTTTTGTTAATTTTGTTTAATTTTATTTATTTATTTTTATTTTTTTTTGTTTATGTCGGTGACTTTTGTAGCCTTTTCCTTTTTGCAGAAAAGCTGAAGATCGTTGCCGTCAACTTTAGGTAATGTGATCCATGATTGACTGTCACTGAGGCAGCCATCTTGCATGAGCAAGCCGATACATTTGTCTGAGTATCAGACCATTTTATTTTTAACTTCTTCACTTCCAATGCCCTTCATTGACCTTTGCTAGCCCTTATTAAAAATCAACAAAAAAGAAAAAAAAATCAACAAATCTCTTGAGCCGAATTTTGGGAATGCATTTTAACCATGGTCTGCTGCTTGCATGGTGTTTGATAATTTCCCAAACTAATCCGTTTTTTTTTAAAAATTATTATTCCTAATAGCTTTGGTGTGAGGCAAATGTGACGCTCTCCGTAAAATGAAAGTATATTTTTCCAAATGCTTTTTTTAAAAAACTTTTGACAGAATAAATAAATAAAAATAAAAAAAATGTAAAACTTTTTACATTAGTAACAATGAATAACATTAATTTTTAACGTTAAATATATTTTCTGAGTTCTCAAGAACATTCCTTTATATTTTTATTTTTGGTGTTACTCTTGCTTTCAAAGATGGCAGCTGTATCAGTTTAGCGATTCTTCTGCATTCTTGAGTATTTTCTCTTTCAATAGAAATCTGGGTTTTGTTCGATTAGTTATAAACTATGCAAAGACTTAATAAATATCACTTGTTCTTTAAACAAAACGAAACAAAAAAAAAAATAAAACTCTGAAAAATATCGCCCCCCCCCCCCTCGCCCTTATATGGCACAACAATATTCAAGCTTGACAAATTAACTTTCCAATCTTCAACCTATTTTAGCTTAAATATATGCAAAACGATAAAAAAAAAAAAAAAATATAAAAGCAATGAAGGAGTAGTAACTTTTAATTAACATACTTATTTCACTTAATGATTAGTGAGATCAGGAGTTTAATCCTTGGCTGATTCATATCAAAGACTAAAAAAAAATGGCACTTGATGCCTCCGTGTTAAACACTAGTGATGGGACGATTCCAATATTTTTCCTGATTCCGATACAATTACTGATTCTTTTCTAAATTCCTGATTCCAATTCTTTTTAAATCTCAAAATACATATGGCTGTAGAGTTGTTATTGTTTACATTTTCATGTTACCGTAAAACTCCACGTAGTATGTGCATATGTTTTTGCAAACATAAAAATACACTTGTGAGGGGGTGATCTATAGATTTTAGTTTTACTGGCAGTTAAACATCAATAAATATTTATCATTTTATCATTAGTATGAGCTATGGAAAATTAAGTTTTAAACAAAAAACGATTAAATGAATCGTTTTTGGCATCGGAAAATAGGCACAAATTTTTCCGATTCCGATAGCTCAGAGTGTTCCGATTCCCGATTCAGATTAATCGTCTCAAAACTACTAAACACTCAGCATCATAAAGTAAGGATCAAGGGTAAATGGAACAATTCAGAGAAAGGAGTGCCGCCCTCCCCTACATCATAGTAGTCAATGAAAATGGAGCTTTCGGGTCGCCCTCCACTATGGTCGATCTATTCATTTATTTTTTTATGACCCCCAAAAGCGACTCCCCTGTTATTGCCATTTTATTGTTTTCAGAATTTAAATAGAGACTTTCATATCCAAATATTCGTCCCTGTTAAAATTTTCATGGAGATCTGATAAGTACTTCTTCTACTTCTATTCATTCAACGTCACTTTTCCCTTGGGGTCAGGGGTCAGACGTTTTCTGATATTATGCAAGCTCACTCTCCATTTCTCACAGTTCAATGGGTCAGCAGTCTCCAAACTTCACTCTGTGAGGTCTTATTCAATCACTTGCCTCCAAGTTTTTCTTTGGCCGGCCAACCTTCCTGTGATTTAGGGCATTCATGCTTCTGCAATGATTCATCCAGGAGGATGAACGTTTCACATGACCATACCAGCATAATCGATTCATTGTCCGGCGTTTTACGTAAACATCCGGAAGGTACCGATGCTGAGGCAGTTTTAGTGTGGATCCTGATGTAAAAAAAAACATTAGGATCTGCACTAAAACTGCCTCAGCATCAGTACCTTCCGGATGTTAATGTAAAACGCGGGACAGTGCCGAATGAAAAATCAGTTGATTTACCTGTGTCCAAAAAAGCACAAGCGGGGGGAAAAAACAAGCAAAAAATTTCTATGAAATAATTTTTTTTTTTAACGAAGAAATAAGCGATTTAAATAAGTGTTTCCATTAAAAAGTTAATCAAGTGTTTTGTTTTTTTTTAAATTTTACGAAAATTATTTGTTTTTTTTTTACTGATTATTATTGTTGCTTTCGTTAGGGTTTGGGCAGGGTTAGGATTTGGACAGGCTCGTTTGCAGACGTTAAAAATTCAATTATTAGTTTAGATGTCGTCTGCTTATTCATTTCAATCAGTTATTCATTTTCTTGCAGTTTTATTAATTAACCGCTTCGGAGCTTTCAGACGTTTTACTTAAAACGCCGGAGAGCACCAACGCCGAGGGGCTTTTAGCACGGATCTCAATCTAACAAAGTACCTATTCATTACGTGAAATTGCTTGCAGACAGATAAACATTTAGTAGAAAATCACATTGTTGCTAGAGGTAAAATAAATTCCAGAATCTGGAACTTTTTGCTAAGAATCAACGCAGATTTTTATTTATTGTTAGTTTTTAAATTATTAAAAAAGTGTTTCTCAAGTCCACTTTGATTAAAAAAATAAAATAAATAAAAACAGCATGCCACACCCTGATTGGATAAAATTATATTTAAAAGAAGTTTTGATCAAATCTTTTTTTTTAAATGTTATTTGCTTGTTAATTAATTTGGTAAGAACTTTGTCTTTGATGTTGGCTACAGATTTGACGGGTTTTAGCTTTAACTACCCATATTTTTAGATGTGTCCAAGAACCTTGAGAAGAGGATCTGTCTGTCAGTTGATCGGTTTGTTTAAAACAGCATTTTCATCACTAAACATACAGATTGAATGGCTACGTCTTGAGAGCGGATCCATTCTTGTCATCCATTTCTCTAAGCTTGCAGCAAATTGATTTAACACGAAATCTACACTTGCCAAAATAAAATGATGCCAGATGTATCAATGTTTCTGATATATTTTGGTTTTGTAAAGAATTTTCGCGCCCAATTGCAACACAAGTACCTTCTATTGGAGTTAGAGTATGGCATCAAAATTTAAAAAATACAATATATCTGGGAAGGTATTTTAACTTTTCAAACGAAATTTCAAATTATTTCTATGCCAAAAAAATCTCCTATTCCTCATTTAAAAGCTTATGCCTTATCAAAATGTTCTCTTGAGAAATGTAATCTATAACATGATTCTTCAACGTGTTTTTTTTTTTTAATATTTGGGTGTTTAATTTTTTGGTGAAATGCAATAATTTTATCAGCACAAATTTGCCTTTGAAAGTTCCTATAAAAACTGGTTCATGCAAAATCTTAGTGAAATCAGACCATGTTACCAGGTTGCACATTTTTTAATGATATGTTGACGTTTTAAAAATATTTATCAAAATAATTATATATATATAACTCCAACAAACACAGCTTAATCCATTCGAGTTACCTCCCCTCCCCAACCGGAAGCACAATACGTTATGCCCCCAACAATAATGAAGAACAATTCTAAACACTACACTTAATAATAATAACAAAAATAATAATAATAATAATGATAATAAAACAAATAATAATAATGATAATAAAATAATAATGATGATGATAATAATAATAATAATAATAATAATAATCACTGACAAAATAATTTAACAATATTTAACGACACCAACTCACTTAATCTAGTCACACCTCAACGTTCATAAAAAATAAAGAAAAAAAGTTTCTGCGAGCCTAAACAAACCGTAATTTCCGACCCAGCCACACACCGACAAGTGGATATATTTTTTTCTGAGGATGGGAAAATTTTAAATTATAAAAAAAAAATTTTTTTTAAAAGACACACCACCCTACTATTACGGCCCGAACTTAACACTGATAAATATAATAAAATTATATGAAAATTATTTATTCCTCAATATTGTCACTATTTGATTATTTACCATTTCACGTACTCTGCGTTCTAACAATACTTATTATATATTACGCACAATGCTTCAAGCAAACTACAACATTCTTCTCATATATATATAAATATTTATTATTGTTTATTATCTATGTACGTATACGTTTCGTCCTTTTTAATCTGGACTCATCAGCATAGAGATATGACTATTCACTAACTGTCATGCGATTCGAAACCCTGGATTACAAGTATTTTTCAACTCAAATCCAACGTCGCTAACCGCTCGGCCAATTTTAAATAGCTGATAAACAATGATAATTTTAACACTTTTAAAGCGGCTATATATATGTATATGTATTACACTTCACAAAAAGAATAAAACGCCCATATATGTATAGTTACAATGCATTTACGGATGCTTACACTCTGAGTAATTTCCAGTGTATTTTGTGTTGAAAACAAATGAGATTTGTGCCCTCCGTCCTCCAACCACAAAAATTCTGATAATATTAGAGTAGAGAATACATTGTATTCATAAATAATAAAATAATCAAGTTGCAATGTCATTTTGGGGGTTTATTTAAAGAAATATTTAAGAGAATTTGCTCTCTATATTCCTATTATATATTCTTTAATATTATAGGTTAGTATATATATATAAATATAAACATTTTTTCTGTCAACTGGAACAGACACTTTTAAATGAAAGAAAAATGAAACGTTTTCTCAAATGAAATACTTTTATCAAATGGAATTTACATCTGAAGAGAGCATAATGGATAAACGATAAATGCTCGAAACGCGTTATGAAATTATATTTAAAAAACTTAAAATGTTAAAATGATAAGATAAATAATTATTGAAAAAGTTTTTTTACTAGCGTTGGTAACCACAATTCTTTAAATATACTTTTTTCTCTCGTTGGAACTGCACTGATGCTACACAACCCTCTTCTCTCTTTCTCTCTCTCTCTCTCTCTCTCTCTCTCTATATATATATATATATATATATATATATATATATATAATGATCATTTTTATATACACAGACATGTACAAAATCTGCGACATTGGTATGTCGATGTTATCGATCAACAGCTGTTATAAACTGAGATCTTATCAGGAAGAGTTAGAATCCGATCTTAACCGTAGATCATATTTCTTTACAAATATGATCTAAGGTTAAGATCGGATTTTAACTCTCCCTGATGAGATCTCAGTTTATAACAGCTGTTGATCGATAACATCGACATGCCAGTGTCGCAGATTTTGTACATGTCTGTAAATAAAAATAATCATATACAAAAGCTCTATTTGATATTGAGCACTTTTTATAAACCTGGTTGAAATTCTTTGGATTATTATCCTGTGGATGTTTACCTAGCCTGGATTATTTTATATATATATATATATATATATATATATATATATAGATATACATATATATATATATATTATTAATAGTTCAATTTTCAAGGTCAAAGCTAAATGGATGTTAATTTTTTTAAATGGTAAACACCAGATCATATAAATAACAAAAATAGAATTCTAGATTCCAGTGACCATCTATTTATTCACCTTTAAAAAAATTCATACGCTTGATGGTCCGTTTCATCTACACATGAACAATCAAATATAGAGATATCTATTCTGCATTTTCCATACGTCTGACTCTTTTTTTTTTTTTCGTTCTAATGTTTTGGACACGATTTTTAGACTTCTAAAGAGTCACACATATGGAAAATCTAGGATATATATATCTGTATCTGGTTGTTCATGTGAAGACGAAATGGACCGTCAAGTGCATGGACTTTTTGAAAGGTGAATAAAGAAATAGTCACTAAAATTTAAAATTCTATTGTTTATTTATATTATATATATATATATATATATATAGGGTGAGCCAAAAGTAGGTGGACAGTAAAAAAACATTTTCCTTCTTGATTTACACAGCTTTGAAGTTGGCCTCTTACGCTTCGGCAAAAAAATGTTTTTATTGTCCACCTACTTTTGGCTCACCCTGTATATATATATATATATATATATATATATATATATATATATATATATATATATATATATCACAGTTCAAATAAGGTTATTAAAAATAAGAGATGCCCCTAAAAAGTCATAATGTATGAATAATGAACTATCTCCCTGAGTTTAAAAGAAATGATTAATTTGATCCGATTGATTGAATGGACATTTTAAAGTTTGAAACTAAAATTTCAAACTCCGACTTTTCTTTTAAAAAATCCCCCCAATATTTACAACTTGTGTCATTTGTGATTATTTTTCATGTTAGTTTTTTTTTCACCATCTTTTAAACTTTTGTTGAAAGTATAAGTACTGTCAAAAGTATTTAAAAAGTAGATTTTATGATATAGATTTAAAAAAAAAAAAATTAAGTTAATCTAAAGAAGAAAAGGAAATCTCAAAGTTTCAAAGAAAATGGCACATTCCATTTTTTTTAATTTTTATTTTTTGATCCCAGTCATTTTGCTGTTACTAATACACGGTAATTTTTTTTATTCTGAAAATAATTTGCCTGACCCTTACTAACTAAAATAACAGTCTCACTGCTTTTGTTTTTATTTTTGAGTTAAAAGATATTTACGGAAATACAATAATTTAATGACAACTTCAGAAAGCAGGACATTGAACTTTGTCATTTTAATTGTGGATGTTTTTTGTTTTTGCAATTATACGACAATCAAGAAATCGTCTTATTATTTTAAATAGTTCAGTTTTTCAATTGATTGTTCCAATAGTCATAAACTTTGAGTCTTTTTTTATTTTTATTTTTATTTTATTTTATTTTAACTATGCTGCTATTTTTTATTATCAAATTGTTTTTTTCTTTTTAAATAGGATTTTGAAAGTTATTTTAATTATTATGCTATCGTTTGGTTATTAAATTATTAATTGAATTGTTATAAAACTATAACTAATTTTGTTATGGTAATGTTTTAATCTCTATTTATAAAATTACTGGATAACATGGCTTCGAAACCTCTCAATATTTTAATGTATGAAGATTTGCTAAGAACTTTAAAGTAAACAATGTCTTATTCATCAGTTTAAATGCTTCTAAATTTCTTTCAAATTTTGAAGGGTCACAAAGAAATTCATTTTTTTTTTTTTTTTCAACTATTAAAAAATATTAAACTATCCGACTTGTCTACAAAAAGACTGAAATGCATTCTGGTGGATTTAATTTTGTAGTTAAATTATTTATTTTAAACTGGATAATTTAAATTTCCTTATGCTATTACATTGTTGATTTCATTAAATAATCGCTTAATAATAAATAAATCAAAGCAATATTAATTCAATATAGTCATGAGTAAAGAAAACACACACAGACACACGTAAAGTTGTCTCATAATGTTATTAATGTAGAGCTTACATGGTTACGGGTGTCGTCAGGTTTGTTTCTTTATTAAACTACTGCAGCACAAAGCAGCCATTATTTTGACATTTGGGTGATTTGTGAACCTTATTTTCAGTGCTCTGTGTGCCTAAACATAAAGTATAGTGAACATTTTCTGCTACAGTAGTTGAATACTTACAAAAAGCAACATGGTGGCCCTTCTAATAGTATCCCCTAATTTAAGTAAACATTTTAAATTTAAAAAAAAAACACAAAACACAAAGTTACTTGTTTATTATCAAAATGTGCCGAGATTCTAAGAATTTATGACTATCGGCGAATTCACTCCCAAAATTGGCGTATTTAAAAATGATGTGGAGTAAGCTGGTACCCCTTCCTGAGATTGGAGAATGAGATGCTCCAAGGGCGATAAAAGGGAGGCAACTCTCACGACCACATGAGGAGGCAAGTCATTGAAGTCACCGTTTGGACCGTGTACGACTCTCGACATATTTCTATTATATGTTACCGACCTTTTCCAAAAGAGGTCTAATAAACATCATAAGAAAAAGAAAAAGATAAAGATTTTTATTTTCATGGTGCAGTTATTATAAGAAAGAACCAAATTGTGTTATGCTCAGCTAATTTTAAAGCGAAAGATTAGACATTGTCTAATTTTAAAGCGAAAAATTAGACATTGTCTAATTTTAAAGCGAAAAATTAGACATTGTCTAATCAAATTTTTTTTTTTTTTTTTTGATAGAATTCATTTTCATTCAGAATTCTAGAATAGAAACCAACCATTGTGTTTTTATTTGATGCTTTGACGTTGGCCAAACAAACGATGTTAAATTGAAGAACATTAATGTACTGCTAATTCTTAAAGAACGGTAAAGATGAAAAGAGAAGTACTGAGATCCGTTTGTATTTCTGAAGTGTTTATTTTTGCCTTTCATAATTCGTTGAAATTCTCTTTGGTATTTCTTGTATGGATCAACTTTCGTGTTTATTCAAAAATCCTTTTAGAATCAAGAAAGTAAAAACGCTTTTCCTGCCAGGGTTGCGTAGTCGGAAGGCATAAAGTCCGACTCTTGACTCCTTGGATTCAAAAATTCTGACTCTGGCTGCTTACTTTAAAGTCTTCCAATATTCAGACTTTCTGTTGACTCTTTGGAGATTAAAAAAATCTGACACTGGCTCCTAGCATTCTTACGAGTCCGATGTCGACTCGTTGCAAAACCTCTGACTCCGCAACCCTGATAGCAACTCAAGCAAGTACCAGTGATGAGGATTGATAATTATTTATATTATCCAGACTATTATTTTTATCTGGGTTGTTATATTCACAACGTTTCAGCCGATGTTAGCTCCAACCTCTTTCAGGTGTATCTTTGCAAACCAAACTTGAGAATTTTTTATGTGGAATTCTGGAGCCTGTACAGAATTTCACGCTGAACCCTTTATTTAATCCATGATGTAGATTTTGGCAAACCAGAAGAGTACCCGACTCAGTCAGCAGCAAACGGTGTTCGGTCAGATTTAGTTCCTGATATAAAACTTCATCCGTAATATAACTTCTGGCGAGGGTTTCAGTTTCCCAAATTTATTAATTAAATGGTAAGTACAGAATAGTTAACAAAGCACCCCACCGCACCTCCCTATGTTAATAATGGCTTTCTAAATAGAAACGTTATTATCTCAGCACATTCCATAAACTGCAGAAAATTATTTAGAAAGACATTCTTAATGTGAAGAGGGGGTGGGGGAGCCTTTGTTAACTATTCTGTACTTTCACCTAACAATTTAATAAATAAATTAATAAAATAAAAATTAGTACAAAACTTGGCAACCCAGAAGAGTAAGCGACCCAAAACTTTAATATCAGGAACTAAATCTGACCGAACACCGTTTGCTGCTGACTTTTAGTCGGGTATGCTTCTTGTTTGCCAGATGTTTCTCATTCCGGCAGCCATGACCGAGTAGAAGTGTTAATTTTTGTTATTTTTTATTATCATCTGTCGTAAGAATTGAACCTTCAACCTCAGGAAGACTGTCATTTAGAACTGCTTTTTAAGCATAAGGCCATATATCTATGTTGGACAAGTTTAAAATGATCGACTGAAAAAGGTCGGAGGTTACATTGGCCGAAACGTTGTGAATGTAACAATCAAGATGACAATAGTGAACCGAATAATCCAAGCTTTTTTTGTTCTGTAGGAATAGATTAAAAAATATTAAAAACAACTCCCAATAAGAAGATGATCAGATAAACATTTACTTGAGCAAAATTTAAATAACTATTTGCCCGTATATTTTTTAGTTGATAAAAAGATGCATTTGGTAACAAAACTAGTTGTCATACATAATTGTATTTCTAAATCTGCTGACATTAATGACTTACGAATTTGTTAGAAACAGAAAACAATGCCGGATTGTATTTATGTTTCATTTTGATCTACGAAAGTTCAGAGAATGCTTTGATTACAATTTCATTTTAATAAATTTGGATTTAGTCAATGACAACATGATGTATTTTTGGAAACTAAAAATAATTTTCTAGGTTAATATTCTTTACACTAACTCGATGCTAATTTTTCGAAACAAATAAATTTGCAGAAAAATAAATTTACCAATTTTTAAAGTTTTTTTTTTTAGTTCCATCAATCCCAGAATGCACCACTCAGCATAGAACAGCGTTCTTAGAAATATCTCCAACCAGCCTGTAAACCAGTGTAAAAAAAAAAAAAAAAAAAAAAGGAGCCATTATGAAATTAATCCTGAGTTAGTCTAGTGAAACAGCCATGGTAATTTCTTCTTTATTAAATTAAATTGAAAGTAAGTTTTGTCAAAACAAACATTGAATATAATTGTTTTATGGCAAAAGTTTTTAAATTTTTTATTTAAAGAATTTTTTTTTTTTTTTTGGTGCACTGATGGATCACCACTTATCAAGGGCCGCTAGAGGATAAGGGTCAGAAGGATTGCTGGTTTGATATTGGTTTGTGTCACAAGCAGGTTGGAAACAGTGGGTGGAATGGGCAGAGAATTTCTTAAGAGGACTTGATTTTCCAAGATGACTGCTTAACAAGTATTTGTTTACATTAGACTTGAAGACGACCATGCTGGAGTAGGTTGGGAAGCAGACTCATGGAAGAGAGAGAGGGGCAAGTTCTTTGCTGTGGTTGTAGCCAGACAAGTTCTTGCTGTGAATGTTTTACAGATGAGGGGGGGGCAGGCATTGGAGCTCGGCCGAGCACCTACCGTTAATATAACAATAGAGTATTGATTTACTCCTCTCCAGGAGTTAGGCACAAGGCCAGTTTTTATCTTACTCCCACAAGTAAGATGTGACCCAAGGTCGGGTCGGGAAAGTGGGGTTAAAAAATTGCCTGGACAGCCTCGTCGGCATTCTCCGGTAGAGGCGCCTCAGACAGTAAGCAATAAACTTACTCCTCCCCAAAGAGGGGAGGCAAAGCCTGGGAAGGTGGACTTCCCAGAACTGCACAGTACAGACCCATTGACCGGCGTAAATCAAGACCCGAAGGCCAAGACAACACCAGTATGGGGTGCAGTATCTATCGGAACAGATACTACACTTTGATCTTAGCCAAAAGGCCAAACTCTATAACAATAGAGTAGAGAGAGACTAGCAACATCTCTTCTGTGTGAAAGAAGCTGCAGGGATGAGAAGAGGTTATCCCCACCAGATTTCAAAGTCGATTCTGTATTCCATCAAAACAAGAAAGTGTGCTCCAAGAGTACCTCCCCACATATGACAGCAGTACCTCCCCATCTTAGGACGAATATCTGACTCTTATACAGGTAGAGATGCAGTGGAATCAGTGGCCTACTCCGACCGGATCGGCAATACAGGTGTCCTTGCTGTATGGGCACAGCTAGACCAATTGACGGCAGGCCAGTGAAAGCAGTCACGGTTGGGGATAGCAAACTGAAAGCTGTATCCGAGTTCTGCTACCTGGGCGACTCCCTTTCAGCTGATGGTGGTTGTGAGACTGCTGCTATTACTCAACGCAAGTCTGTCTGAAGTGGCTTTAGAAAACTCCTGCCCATCTTGACAAATAAGCATCTGGCGATCACAACTAGAGGACAGGTGTACACCATCTGCGTGAGGAGTGTTATGCTTTATGGCTCTGAAACATGCAAATCTGAAATATTTGGATATGCAAATGAAAGGTTTTGCCCATATAATGCCCCTCTAAAAACCCTTTAAAATACTTCAAAGAAACTGAAATTTGCGAAACATTTATTGATTGATGTATAATATGTATTGTTAAAATTTCACAAAAATCAGATGTATCTGCATTTTCACGAAGGGCTTCCACATCTTATTTGTTTCCTTCGCATGAAACTAAATTAAACTAAATAGAATACTGCACCCAGGCCTGGACTCCAGCGACTAGATATGGAAATTGGAATGTAATATTGAAACTGGAAGGTGTACAAAAAAGGGTGACAAAACTAATAAGTAAAGTAAAGGAGTGCAGTTACAGGGAGAGATTGGACAAATTGGGATTGACTACTTTGCTGGAGAGAAGAATGAGAGGTGATATGATTGAGACTTTCAAGATAATAAATGGCATTTCTAACTATGGTGGGCATTGTTTTTAGTATTTCTCCTAGATCTCGAAGGGGGGTGCTGATTACATGACTATTGCGGGGAAGGGGTAACTGGCTACAAAGTATCAACCTTGTGTAGAGAAGAGGGTGAATATTAAAGACGCTCGAAATAGAATTTTTTTTTAAATTTCGTTTTAGTTTATACCCTTAAATTTTTTGATTTCAATGAATATTCGATTAATAGTAAATTAAAAAAATAATAATTTATAATTATCAAAGTTGCGTCGATACAAGAAAAATACACACACATGAAGTTGTCTCGTAATTTTATTAATATAGATGACACAAACTTAGGGTTAAACTAATTCTTACATCTACATAAAAAGACATTTTATTTTCATTTCTTGTATAATTTGCCCTATTTTAATTCTAAAGCCTCTTTATTCATGGTCACGGTCAAAGAATAGATTTCAAACCTTTACTGCTGCATGAGTGATTTCATTCGAGAATATTCGTAGGAAATCCTACCCATTTTTATTGGTTTGTCTTAAAGAAAAATGGCAAAAAGTATTTAAATTTTGGCCAAGTTGAAACCCGGAACATGAGTCATGTTTCAAACTCAAATTCCGACGTCTTAACCCACACGGCCGTTGTCAACAACCCGCTATACAGCTATATACACTCTCTCGTCTCTCTCTCTCTCTAATATATATGATCTAAAAAGAACAAGTCTACAGCATTGGAAACAACAGTCGTCAATATAACACTTGCGACTACTGTTGCTTCCAATTTTCTTCTTTTGAGATTGGAGTATTAATCACTTAGAGAGTAGATTTTTTTAATAGAAATCGCTCCAGACAAGGCATGTAGCCATTTGATGTAAGGAGCTAAAAAGAATGCTACTCTAAGGTCAAAAACTAGCCAATGATAAGTGTTAAATGGATAATTCCGACCCAGAAAACAGCAATTCTTCTCCCATTGTCAGAAACATCGCTCATGAAATGTGGGGACTAGAGGACAAAATAAGGGAAGCGAGATTTACGAGGCTGCCGAAAGTAAACCCAAAGTCCACTTTCTGCTCTTCTAATTGATTCGTCACATAAAAA
Source organism: Sepiola atlantica (assembly GCA_963556195.1). Classification (NCBI taxonomy): domain Eukaryota; kingdom Metazoa; phylum Mollusca; class Cephalopoda; order Sepiida; family Sepiolidae; genus Sepiola; species Sepiola atlantica. The sequence continues at coordinate 87,591,165 of OY744533.1, forward strand.
TGTTTCATGCACATTGTTTAAAAACTTCAAGACCTTAGTGTGTTTTTATGACATAGTGGCTAGGCGTAGTCTAAAAAGCAGACATATTCAATGAAGACTTCTAACGATATTAGCACAAATGGCAATAAGGGTTCTGAGACTGGTTGTAAACGGTTCTGGAAAATACACGGCCACAGCATTGCAGAGCCTCTTGTTAGCGGTGTTCATATCCGTAAAACCTGTGCACGACAATGCAAGTCTCTAGCAGGACTAAAAAAATACCAGATTTGCGAAACAGCTCATCGATGAAGTGTTTCGCAAATAGTCAAGTAATGGCAAAGCTCAAACACGAGTTTGCAGCCATCGTGTTTATGCATTGATGTGTGTGAATGAAATCTGATACGAAAAATAATTGACAAAATGAAAATGAAGAGAGAAAATATAAAATTGTGTATAGGACAAAACGCATCAACATACATTTTCACTTTTTTTTGTTTTGTCTCCCTTTTTTGTTTTCAGTGTGTGTGTGTGTGTGTGTGTGAAATACAAAGGCGTATTTGCATCGAATGTGAATATTTCTTTCTCTTAATATTTCTATCACTTCTCATTGTTATTGTTTTAAACAGCAGGAAAAAACGGGGTAAAGAAAAGACGAAATATTATCCATTCGCGAGGAGGGGGGGGGGGTCTCGTTTTAATCATTGTTATATTTCTACTTTAAATGTGCATAAAAATATTCAATTAATTTCCCTTTTGTCTTCTCTCGAGAAAGCATGAAATAAAGAAATCAAAAGACAACACCAACAAAATTCCAACTCGCTTACAAATAGGATAACTTTGGAAACACCGAGCTTATTTATTGCTGCCATCTTCTTTTTTTTTTTTTGTAATTCTTTTTTAAAATTTCACTAATTTTTTTTTTTTTTTTTTTTTTTTTTTTTTCAAATTTAAGTAATTTTTTTTTTTTTCTTTTAATTCTTTTTAAAAATTTCAGTAATTTTTTTTTTTTTTTTTTTTTTTCAAATTTCAGTAAAAAAAAATTGTTTCTTCTTGCTGGCTTGGGAAGTGTTTAGGCTCCCCTATGTTCTTCTTTAACGAGCGATATTCACACAAATATGGTGAATTTCAACTCATAGCCCATGAACGAGCATTTGTATCCTGTAAGCGAGTGGTTTTCAACTCATTTCAGTCCGAAATGAAATGAAAACGAGAACGAATATTTATAATATGCGTCAATTTTAAAAAATGCATTTTTTACTGCTTCTTTACTGGCAAACCGCCATGAAAAAAAGCATCTGATGATTTTGTAAAGAGTCAATTATTTGGTGTGGTTAATCTAATAAGTCATGAACTATTAGAATATCTCTGTATTTCTAATAGGATATTTATTATTGTTTTTTTTTTATTACAAATATTACTTATTACATGATAATATTATGCGGTACCCCTGTATTATTTTTCATCTCTAATTTTAGAAGAGTCAGTTGAAAGGGGAGATAATTCAAACTTTTTTGTTGTTGTAACCATAACTCACAAGGAAAATTCAGAGAATTATAAATTTAAAAAAGAGTACTTATGCAGTTTATAGACCGGGCTGAAATAATACCTTTATAATTTAGAAAGCCATTCTTAACATTGGGAGATGAAGGTTGATTAACTATTCTGTACTTTCACCTAACAATTTAATAAACAGAATAGTTAATCAACTCTCCACCTTTACATGTTAAGAATGGCTTTCTAAATTATAACGTTATATTTCAGTCCGGTCTGTAAACTGCATAAGTACCCTTTTTTAAATTCATTTTCTTACTAATTCTCTGTATTTACGTTATAGGTTCTGGTTACAACAACAAAAAACAAAAAAAGTTTGAATTATCTTCCTTTTCAACTGACTCTTCTAAATTAGAGATGAAATTTCATCTGCCCTAATAATACAGAAGCACCGCATAATATTATCATGTAATAAGTAATATTTGTAATTACAAAAAAAAAAAAATAATATAAGTCCTATTATGCATATCGCCATGTTGCTAACCTATGTGTGAAACTACAGCAGCACAAAACGCTCACAAGATGCGTGCGTGTACAAAGCATCGAAATTAATATTCATTTTTGGCACTTGTGCACTTGAGGAAACAGCTGAATTTATTTGTTTTCAATTTTGAAGAGTTACATTCAAAACAGGGGCGGTAATCCACATTCAAGACAGCGACAGACAGATAATGAACCGGAAGTAACGAAACGACCAATAGATTAAAACATTTTAATAAATTTATTCATTTAATAAATTATAGTTTCTGACAGAAAAATATTGTAATAGTGTTTTTTTATCATTTAAAATGTGATTTTTTTTTTAATCTAAAATGTTCAGTGATTTTTTTAAACATTGTAATGATAAAGTTTATGTTCAATAAAGTAACAGTTTGGCCAAAACATTGTAATAAAATATAGCGTTTTTTTTTTTTATAATTTAAAATGTGATTTTTTTTTAATTTAAAATGTTCAGTGATTTTTTTTAACATTGTAATAAAATAGTTTGAAACTTTTAGAATTTAAAATGTTATAAAACGATTTTTTTTTGTCTTGAATGTGGATTATCACGGCTGTTTTGAATGTAACTCTTCAAAATTGAAAACAAATAAATTCAGCTGTTTCCTCAAGTGCCTCACTTTTTTTTTTAATTTAATTTTTTTTTTGTTTCCTTTTTTTATATACAAAAGCGGATAATTTTTCAATCGCATGAAAAAACAATGCAAAAAAATTCTAAAATAACTCTTTTTGTTTTAATGAAAATGATTTATGACTTTTGAATGTAATATTCTATCAGGAAAAAATGTCTTCTTACTAAATCATAACTTGATACGACCATCACTTGAGATGCATCTTTTTTATTACTCGCCTTTTCTTTCAGCATATATAATCTATCGTAAAAAATTCTACAAAACTGAACCTCCTACTGCATTTGGCTTTGATCTTCTCTCTCCTCCTTCCTCATTAGAAGTATGGTAGAAATTGTTACAAATGTTATTCTTATTATTTTGACAAACAAACAAAAATGTAGGTGCATGGTGTGTGTGTGTGTGTGTTTTTTTTTTTGTTTTGTTGTTTTTTAGGTGGGGGTGAGATAATTGCTCGATGCCTGTTACTTAAAATTTAAGTTTTTTAAAAAGAAAAAAAAAAAGATTTCTCTTAATAACTTCTCGATATTTTGTTTCTTTTCTTTGGTTTTGTAAATCTTTTATCCTTTCTATGCAACCTCTTTCGACCCCCCCCCCTCTCTCTATCCTGATTGGTAAAAAAAGCTTGGAATGACCCCCCTCCCCCGTAAAACATTTCCAACAAAAACTCATCTAACTACAACCACTGTCAATAATTTTCCCGCCCCCCCCTCTCTCTCTCTCTTTCTCTCTCTCTCTCTTTCTCTCTCTCTCTCTCTCTTTCTCTCTCTCTGCCTAAAACGAAATGAAATTTACATGAGCAAAGCTTCTTTTCTAGAGCTACCCGTCTGTGGAACACACTACCACAGGGCTGCTTTCCAGTTGACTAGAGTATGGTTGTTTTCAAGTCCCATGTAAAAAAAATCTTGTCGAGCCGTCCTCTTAAGTAATGAAATTCTGCCAATTTCCACCACCATTACCAGTCATCAGTGTTGTCTCACTGTCCACCTGGCACTCATTAACCTTTATCCTCAAGTGGCCTTCAAGCCTTGATAAGTGGTGACTCTTTAGTATCAAAAAATAAATAAAACATATTGTCTGCTGATGCTCTCTCACAACTTTCTTTATGTACAGCTCAAGTGAGGCTCCACCTGCTACGAGTACCAAGTTATCCAATACTACACGTTTCCTGGTGAATGACTAACCAACATTCTCACTGAGCTTGCTTGGTGATGAGGATGTCTCACTCAACCCACAGGATTAAATATAAAACCTATAAAAAACCAGAAGAGCTTATCTGTGAACCAATGGCGAAGTCAGGCTCACAGCAAGGTGGCACCTCTTGGACTAACAAGCTCTAGTCTGCAAACTCGTTACTGAAGCTGATGGAAGAAGAACTGTTCTGTTGGTCAAGGGCGGCATAGGACTTGCTAAATGGCAGCTCAGTAATCCTCGTTGTTGGCTTCGGTACTGCGGTTGCATTACTTCTTTGGGATCTGATACAGCATCTTGGTTCAAAAAGGACTCTGCTAGCGAACCTTCATCTCAAAGACGGCCGATGGCGATTACTATTATTTCTTACTCATTAGGACTTGCTAGTGATCATTCACTGGCAAAAACAGATGGTGTTCCCTGGAAATTGAGTGACAAGTCTCAACAGATTTCCAGTGTTCTCCGCTACTTTCGATCACTGTTGCAACTCAGTTTGCAGCATTCTGGCAACGGCAGTTTACCATTGAATTTTCGTTGATAATGGCTGTTGGCTTCTTTTGGAATTTGAGTAATAATAAGCATCCTCAGGATTCCAGTATTCTCCGTGCCCTTCCAGTAGAGGTATGGATGGTGATCTCCCACCTCGGTCTTTCCATTCCCACATACCCCTTTTCTTCTTCTTCTTCTTCATCATCATCATCATCATCATCATCATCATCATCATCATCATCATCATCACAATCATCATCATCATCACAATCATCATCATCATCATCACAACAATAATAATAACAATAATAGCTCAATAGTAAATCATAAGGGCAATAAGCTTTACATTTTGTTTCAAAGCAAATATGCTGACACTTTACTAAAGAAGACATAGGCAACCTTCTTTTCCTGGGGGGGGGGGTGCGGGCAGTACAGTAACGACTAGTGACGGTGACTATGGAATTGGCAAGTCAAAAATCCCATCTGATATATTGACTCGACTTAGGCATACACACTGTTAAGAGAGACATAAACACATAGCCCCCCCCCCCCCCGATCTATGGGTAAAATAATATCTTATGTTTAATGAATCGTTTACAGTAATAGATGAAAGAAATACAACAGTAACTGTTAACTAAAAAATACCAGGTATTTTAAAGTTGAATTCAAGATGGAAACTGATTCAGAGAGAGAGAGAGGGAGAGAGAGGGGAGAGGGAGGAAGAGAAAAGAAAAGAAAAAGCTTTTCAAAGGAATCCGCCATCAAAGAGTCTCAACTGTTTGTATCCGAATCAGTCCGAATCACCATGCTAATATCATAATTGTCTACATTCCCATTCTCACTAAAAACGAAGAAAACTTTCAACTAGCTGTACTACCAGGTGTTGCCCGGGACGTTTTATTTTCATTTTTCTTTTTCTTTTTTTTTTTTTCCTTTTTTTTAAAAATGTAATTTGGATTTTTTTTACCAAATTATTATTTTTTTAAATAGGATTTTTGAAAGTTATATTTAATTATTCCGGTATCGTTGTTTGGCCATTAAATTATTAATTGATTTTTATAAGCCTATTACTAATTGTCATTACGGTAATGTTTTAATCTCTATTTATGAAATCATTGGATGTAAATAGCTTCCTAAACTGTCAATCTTTTAATACATGAGGATTTGCAAGAATTTTAAAGCCATAAATTTCTATTCGACAGTTTAAATACTTCCAAATTCTTTTAAAATTTTCAAGGGTCATGAAGTAATTCATTCATATTTTTTTTTCAACTATTAACAAAATATTAAAATGGCCAACTTTTTTACAAAGAAACTGAAATGCATTACACTGAATTTAATTTCGTAATTTTTTTTATTTTTAAATAGGATTTTAAAAAAGTTTTCATACTTTTTTGCATTTTAGTAATTTATAGAATTTTTATTTCAATAAATAATTGATTAATAGTAAAACAAACAAACATAAGTCATGACTTCTTGCATTCTTATGACTCTGCCTCTTTCCAAAACCTCTGTCTCACTCCAATTCTGCTTCCTCCTCCTTCTCTCTGCTTGTCTTTCTCATTTTCTGAAGAATGTCTCAAAACTAAATTAACCTTCTCATGAAATCCACACTCGAAAATAAACCATCGGAAATCTTTTTGCATTTTTGATATTTATGTATTTCGTTTTCCACCAAATTCTTTTCCTTTTATGGTTTTTACTTAATTTTGTTTATTATGTTGTATGTTTCTTCATTCTAAGTCGTAACAGGTGACATGATAATTAAATTTCGTTTTCAACAGGGATCACATTTTTTCTGTTTTAGCAAATAATTCGTATTAGAACCATTGCAAAATAATACAAAAATTTGCGATTTCATTAAATCTTAATTCCAATTTGTATAAAATAATTTATTTTAATCAATAAAGAAGCGGGTTTTTTTTTTTTTTACTGTTTATTTATTTTTTTCCTTGAATTTACATATTTTTTTAACCCGGGTTTCGGAGTTGGAAGGTATACAGTCTGACTCTTACTCCCAGGATTCAAAAAAATTACAACTAGAATACCCAAATATCCGACTCCAACTCCTTATTTTAAAGTCTTCCCATATTCGGACTGTCTGTTGATTCTTTAGAGATTAAAAATTCTTAAAGTAACGTTGATACGAGAAACACACACGAATTTGTCGCATAATTTTATAGAGATTAATCATAATTTTATGTAGATTAATCATAATTTTATGTAGATTAATCATAATTTTATGTAGATCAATCATAATTTTATGTAGATCAATCATAATTTTATGTAGATCAATCATAATTTTATGTAGATCAATCATAATTTTATGTAGATCAATCATAATTTTATGTAGATTAATCATAATTTTATGTAGATCAATCATAATTTTATGTAGATTAATCATAACTTGCTGCTCTATGGTGCCCCCACGACACAAATTCACTAGACCAACCCAACAACCTGCCAAATCCCATCCATTCACTGTGGAGGTCCCCAGATGCCGAAGAGCTTTCTACTCCAAAAGCTTCTTTCCTCGTGCTGCTGGACGCTGGAACTCCCTCCCTGATCCCTGACGGTACTGACATACAGAAATTTAAAACTAATGTAAACAGACATCTCGCTGCACAGCTCCAAATTTAGCCCCCCTCCCCCCCCTAAAAAAACTCTCACCCTTTTTCTCAGTAGCCCCTTACGTCTACAGTGGCGGTCTGCCTTGTTTGGGGTGAACTATGTTAAAAAAAAAAATTAAATATTACTAAGATAATCATATAAAAATCATAGAATTACGTCAGTAATTTAAGTTTTCATATATGAATTATCATTTCAGATGACCTAAAGAACAAAAACAAAACTCACGATGTATTTTTATTATAAAGTGGAGGGTTTCTTTCTGAATTCGTTTCAAGAGGCGGGATAAGTCTACGCTGGTTATCTGAATTTCTATTCCCTTTCTCGTTTCCCCGCACTACTTCACATGGTTTCATCCGGGGCTAGAAAAAGGCATGTGTTTTACTTGTTAACTTTTGCATGACGGGATGGAAGTGCATTTATATATATATATATATATATATATATATATGATACACATTGGTCTTTATTTTGGAGCAGAGGATGGTTTCTCTATAGAATTCAATTTGAGAGTCAGTTGTGAAATAAAAGCTTTACCTGATTTTATAATCTATATAGTTACACACACACACAGATGATGATGATGATGATGATGATGATGATGATGATGATGATGATGATGATGATGATGATGATGATGCATTTTTTATCTTTAATTTCGTCGCGATTTACAAAATTATTTTCAAAACGATTTCAGACAAAATTAAGCTTTTAAATATTCTAATTATATAAGTAAACCAAATAATAATATATAAGTAAATATATAAGTAAATAATATATATATAAGTAAATAATAATAAATAATATATAAGTAAATAATATAATAATAAGTAATATATAAGTGAATAATAATATAAGTTTAGAATGTTATTTTGTATTCGGTAATAAAAGGAATTTTCGATGGAAAGTGGGCAAACGAAACTTCATCGAGGCCATCACTCTAAAAAAACAAATTTGTGAGAACAGTTGTACTAAATAGGGACAAAGTTTACAGGCATTTCTTGCTTGTCAAATTTGTTGAATATAAATTAACATATATTTATTAATTATTTTTCATGTACATAAAAGTAATCCATGGACACGTGTCTCGATCCTTGTCCAGGTTAGCCGTGCTGATGACGGCTGATAGCCAGAAACACGTGTCCATGGATTACCTTTATGTACATAAAAATAATTAATAAATACATATATATATATATGGGGTAAGGTACACGATAATTCATGAAAATAAAATGACCGAAAGCGCTAGAGGAATGGCCAATGACACAACACTAGGTGCCATACTCCACCGGTTAACACCTGAGAACCGCAGAATTGCTCGCTGCGTCGAGAAATCGACATGAAAGATTATGAAAAGAGAGAGCTCTGTGGCCGTCAATGAAGCTTGCATAAAAAATGACTTGCTGCCGAACTATATATATATATATATATATATATATATAATGTGTGAAAAAAGGACAAACGGAAAACAAGTTAAAGTGCAGGAGATAAACAAAAACAAGAGATTTTTTGACCAATTTCGTTCGTGGCGAACGTCTTCAGAAAATGAAGATATGTGTCACCTACTTATCATATTCTAACATCACTTAATGTCTTCTCATATGGTCCAATCAGATCATCCTTCCCTCATCCCATGTGTGTGTGACTTCAAAATAAAATTATTTCCATATCTTCAAAAAATCTCTTGTTTTTGTTTTTCTCCTGCACTTTAACTTGTTTTCCGTTTGTCCTTTTTTCACACATTATATATATATATATATATATATATAGTTCGGCAGCAAGTCATTTTTTATGCAAGCTTCATTGACGGCCACAGAGCTCTCTCTTTTCATAATCTTTCATGTCGATTTCTCGACGCAGCGAGCAATTCTGCGGTTCTCAGGTGTTAACCGGTGGAGTATGGCACCTAGCGTTGTGTCATTGGCCATTCCTCTAGCGCTTTCGGTCTCTCGACCGTCAATATATATATATATATATATATATGTATGTATGTATGTATGTATGTTTTTATATTGGAATTTATTTTTGACAGTGTTATGCTGCTTTTTTTGCTGACAGTAATGTTTTCGCCGGTAATATAAGTAAGCAAATGATTTATTTAGTCTACGGGGCTGGAGATAAACAAAGATGACCACAAAGTGAAAAATGAGACTCATACAGGTCTTGTACCTCTTTGAATAGTTTTTCTTTATAGTATTCATAGGTTATATATATATATATATATATATATATATATATATATATATATATATTACTTTAAGAAAAGAGTACTGACATTTGGGGATGAATGAAAGTGAATATGTCACCTTTCAGACATTCTTTTTTTTTATGTCTGTGTTAAGTGAATATGTTTTTGTTTTGTTTTACTTTGTCATTATATTTTGTCTTTTATTTTTATCTGTTGCCAGACAGAGCAGTCGAGCTCCACCGATTCCAAACGAACCAGATCGGCCAAAGGTTCTGCAGGTAAAGGTACTTCATCACAATCCTACTAAGCTTGCTGCTTGGACATTCTCCATATTGTCTGTGTGTCCCTTTCTGTTTGTTGTTTGTTGTTGTTGTTATGTAAGTGTTCTTCTCCGTTCGATGTAGACATTGTCGTGATCTACGTTTCTATCAGTCTCATCTTCTTCAACCATCTTTTCTCGATTTAATAGCATCTCTTGTTTAAGTGTTCATGTGTCTCCATTTA
>OY744533.1:87603321-87673321 GCA_963556195.1 Sepiola atlantica
ATTATTATAATTAATAAATAAATATTTTTATATCCATAGACATATATATGTTTTGCGTTTTTTATTTTAAGATCGTCAGTACCATACCACTGGTTGAAGTATTATGGACCCTGGTTTCGTGTGTTTGTATATATATATATATATATATATATATATATATATATACGATTATTTTTATTTACACAGACATGTACAAAATCTGCGACACTGGCATGTAGATGTTATCGATCAATAGCTGTTATAAACTGAAATCTCATCAGACAAAGTTAAAATTCGATCTTAACTTTAGATCATATTTCTTTCCAAATATGATCTAAGGTTAAGATCAGATTTTGTACATGTCTGTGTAAATAAAAATAATCATATATAAAAGCTCTATTTGATATTGAGCACTTTTTATAAACCCGGTTGAAATTCTTTGGATTACTACCCTGTGGATGTTTACCTCGATTATTATTATTATATATATATATATATATATATATATATATACCACATGCATACATATCCTAGAATTTATCAATTTAATCAGGACCTTCTAGAATTGTAATCTGGCACAGGCATTATTGCAAGACTTTGAGAATAATTTCCTGTCTGATTTAATTCATCATCCAGATTTCCCTTGCGCCAGGAATCTATTGTCATCACAAAGCGCCTATAAAGACATGAATCTCTTTTACTGAAATTTCACTTTCAGTATTTTTTGAAGAAACAACATTCCTCATTAATGTTAACACATGTTATTAAACTTGTATTCTAACAGATCACCTGTCTCTTCTGACTTTTTTATGCACAGTTTTCAAATTTTTGAATAATAAATGAATCTGAAAGTTATTTGATAATGTCGTTGCAAAGAGCCAATTGGAGAGCAGCAGTTTTTGGTAATTAAGTCTTGTATGCATTTATTCATGTATGGTAGTTCCTCAATGATGATTGTAGAGAACAAGATCCACCCTCTCTCCACCAGGCAAGTCATGATCGTGTAGATGCACAGTATGTGTCCTATGGTAGAGACCTACTTGATTGCAGGTGTTATTTCAAAGGCCTCTTTCCCGTACACTAGTTGCCCTAACAATACTTTAAAGTCTCTCTCTCTTATATATATATATTAAATTATATTTACCTACAGACGACAATGTCGTTTCGAGTTTTTTAACTCTCATCAGTGTAGGAAAGTAATAATTTAAGATGGTCACAAGGTGCGAACCCGGTTCACAGAGCCACCTTTGACTCCGCATGCTTTCAAATCTATCCTCGCGGCCATGGGAAATTATAACATGATACAGAGAATGTAAGTTATATTTATGCTGATAACATTGAGACAGACGAGAGAACTCAACGAACTTACTCAGAGTCTTGCTTTTTAGCTAAGTGAATGTCTATTTTAAATATCTCCTAATAGTGCTCAACTTTTAATTTTCTTAAAGGGGCCTTAATAATAATTATATATATATATATATATATATATATATATATATACACATACAACTATTACACCCAAAGCGGGGACTATATATCTCAGAACATTAAATTTGAAAACTTGTATTCTTCTAAAATATGTAATCTCCGAGTCTACAAGATGTATTTTAGGATTGTTTAAACAAAAATACAGAGACCCAAAATATGCAATATTTTTGTCATAACTCGCCACCCTTTCTATATGGGAACATGTCCTCATCTCAAGAACGGCTTATGGCATTTCAAGATTCCTAATCTAGCAAAGAAATATTCATTCATTTCGTGTGAATCAGATGATTCTTTTGTTGGCATTGGTTTCCCCGATATCTTTCTAGTTAGAATTCGTTCTAGAAAGACATCGGGTACTTATGGAAAGGTACTGTGGAACCGACTGGGTTCGAACTTGGAACCCCAGGTCGTCAGTCCGTGTCGGTACCACCGTCACCTCCCAAAGAAATACTAACATTGTAAAATATCTACTTTTACCTCAAATGTGATTTAATAGTGCCAGATAAACTTGTATCTTTCACTGTCTCATTTTCTTGTTAAGTCAATTAAATCTATGATATTTAATTCGTTTAAAGTTCTTCTCATATCTATATAATACTAAAAGCTTTATAATCTTGCTTGTTTGCATATTGAATGTTTTAGATTGTGGAAAGAAGAGTAAATCATGTAAATAAAGTGCGAATGAGACGAGAAGTAGAGAGAGGAGAAGAATGACATAAATAATTAAATGAAGTAAATAAAGAAGAATTTCCTTTTTTTTTAATTATTTACGTCATATAATTATGTTTGCCGATGCAAGATGAATGGGATCAAATATCTATTTACCTTAGGGCTGGGATCAGGAGTATGTTGGAGTCATCATTAAGTACTGGACAATGCTGGATGGACATTCTAGTTTATTTTAATATTAGGGTTAAAGATTTTAACCGAACAGAAATTTCTTTAATAGTCAAAGCACTATATAGTGAACACTAACCTCCTTTGGTTTAGTTAATCAGTTTTTATTTGATACAAAAGAAAGTTTACATAATATATAAAAAATGAATAGTTAAAGAGTTCCAATTTGTATTGAATTAATTCAAATAAAGTTTAAATAGCCTACATTTACAGATGTTTTTATGGGGTTAAATTTTTAGCTGTAAGATAATGAAGAGTGGCAAAAATGAATCGTGGACGAGTCCATTGTGGGTGGGACGTCGAGAAAAAAGAAAGCGACTTGATAACTGTTAAAAAGGAGAAGGTTCTGCAGTGCAAGTGAGACTTGAAAGGCGACGGTTTCAGAAACGCGAAGAGCCAGAGTGCTTGGTGATCGGAGTATCGAAGTACCAGAAGAATGGAAGTTTACCGATGTTTATGGCACCGATGAAACTTTATTGGCTATGGTACCCAAGCCTGTCTTGTCGTTAGGCTTTCGTGTCCGCTGACTAAAAATGCGACTGATAAGCAATTGGTACTGTGAAGGAATCCCCTGACTTGTATTTCATCAAACAGACAATTGAAAGTGCTTGTGGAACAATTGCTTCAGTTCACGCTCGGATAGACAATGCAGAGCAAATTGCTTTCTAATCAGATGTATATATGAACGACTTTCTAGCGGAAAAAAAGTCTGTGACCTCAGCAAGAAAAAGACTTTCATGAGACAAACGTATGTCAAAAGATTTTTTTTTATATATGTGTGTGCGTAGACGGCGTAAACCATCCGTTGATGGGAAATAAAGAAAACCAAAGTTTTTCCATATACGTTCTGTTCTTTGTCATTCTTGTTGGATTTTACCGGGTACCCCGAAAGAACAAGTAAGGCAACATATCCACCCCCATGTTTATTTTTGGTCCCAAATGAAATTTTGTCTGTCACTTTCTAAAAGATCTTCAAGATAAAAAGTTTGAAGCAAAAATTGAGATGAGAATTGACAATTTCGATTATTTGAGTTACTATTCTCGTCTTGGTTGCTATTCTCGCAACGTTTTGGCCGATGTTATATCACAGCTGAAACAATGAGAGCAATCTACCCCCCGGGGATTAGATATAGGGTTCAGTTTAAAATTCCATACAGGTTCCTGAGTTTGACAAGATGCATCCGGAAAAAATCTGCGGTTTCATTGGCCGAAACGTTGTGAATATAATAACCAAGATAAGAATAATAGTTTGAAGAATTCAAATAGAACATAAATAAAAAGTTTTGGTCAAAAATTCTTGCACTGCAATCAAATTTCACGTATTACATCAATTCAGAAAAACAACAAAAAACAACAACGCTACTTCAAACTGTGAGTTGCAGCGGCGCACAGGATATTAAGTCATTGGTCGACTTGTTATGACATCTTTTTCTTTTTTCCAAAGGCGAAGGATATTGCGACTCGAGTAGACAATGACTTTCAAACCCTAACAGTGCAGTAATCTCGCCTTTTTCTATCGGCGCGGTCTCTGCCATGGCTGCAGCCATTCTGTTAATTTTGATCCTTCCTCTCTAAAGAAACCTTTATGAGAAAAATAGACATAATTTTGTTATTTTTTTTCTGTGTTTTCACCATCTATGTTCATTCTTTTTTTATTTACCTTTTTCTTTTTCTTTACCTTATTCTTCTATTTTTATTTACCTTATTCTTTTATTTTTGTTTACCTTATTCTTTTTTCTTTACCTTATTCTTCTATTTTTTTACTTTATTCTTTTTTTCTTTACCTTATTCTATTTTTTTTATTTACCTTCTTTTTTATTTACCTTTTTTATTAACCTTATTCTTTTTTCTTTACCTTATTCTTTTTTCTTTACCTTATTCTTCTATTTTTCTTTACCTTATTCTTTTTCTTTACTTCATTCTTCTATTTTTCTTTACCTCATTCTTCTATTTTTCTTTACCTCATTCTTCTATTTTTCTTTACCTTATTCTTCTATTTTTCTTTACCTTATTCTTCTATTTTTTTTTACTTTATACTTTTTTTATTTAACTTATTCTTCTATTTTTTTTATTTACCTTATTCTTTTTTCTTTATCTTATTCTTTTTTCTTTACCTTATTCTTCTATTTTTCTTTACCTTATTCTTTTTTCTTTACCTTATTCTTTTTTCTTTACCTTATTCTTCTATTTTTCTTTACCTTATTCTTCTATTTTTCTTTACCTTATTTTTCTATTTTTCTTATTTTTTTTTTTTAATTTACTTTTTTCTTTACCTTTTTTTTCTTTAATTTATTCTTTATCTGTCTTTAAATATATTTTAGATGCATCCTTATAAGAGACTTTGTGTGTCAGTCGATCAGTCCATCTTTGTTTTGAGATAGAATGTTCACGCTATGCATGCAAAATGTATGGATGCATCGAAATTTGTATGCATCCAAGCATCTCTATAAGAGTCTCTGTCTGTTACTCGATTGCACTAAAGTTTGGAAGAGTATTCTCATCAGTGTTTCACATTCAAGTTTGAAATATCATTTTCGTGGGTCTGTAATTTTTAGGCTTGAAAAAGTATTTTCGTTGGTCTGTCATACTTAAGTTTGAAATAGCATTTTATTTGGTCTATCATCCATAAATGTGCAGATTGAATGGACATATCCTAAGAATATCTGTTCTTTTCTATTTCTTCTTTAAAAAAAAATTCCGTTTTGAGAATCTGTTGTTTTTAACACTGGATTTCTTCTGTGATGCACATTTTCTTATTCATTTCTTTCTTTTTTTGTTGCTTTCTTTTCTTTTGTGTTCATTACTTTTTTTCTTTTCCTTTTTCATTTTCTACACCTTTTTTTATTTTTATTTAAATTGAAAATTCTCTTGAAACACTTTATTCTCTTTTTTCATTTACTTTTTCTTTCCCTTTTTCTCCTTGTCTTTTTTCTTTCCCCTTTTTTTGTTTCTTTTTTCTTTCTCTTTTCTCCTTGTCTTTTTTCTTTCCCTTTTTTTGTTTCTTTTTTCTTTTTCTCCTTGTCTTTCTTCTTTCCCTTTTTTTGTTTCTTTTTTCTTTCCCTTTTCTCCTTGTCGTTTTCTTTCCATTTTTTTGTTTCTTTTTGTCTTTTCTTTTTCTCCTTGTCTTTTTTCTTCCCCTTTTTTCGTTTCTTTTTTCTTTCCCTTTTCTCCTTGTCTTTTTTCTTTCCCTTTTTTCATTTACTTTTTCTTTCCCTTTTTCTCCTTGTCTTTTTTCTTTCCCTTTTTTTGTTTCTTTTTGTCTTTTCTTTTTCTCCTTGTCTTTTTTCTTCCCCTTTTTTTGTTTCTTTTTTCTTTCCCTTTTCTCCTTGTCTTTTTTCTTTCCATTTTTTTTTTCTTTTTGTCTTTTTTTTTTTTTTCTTTCCCTTTTTTCGTTTCTTTTTTCTTTCTTTTTCTCCTTGTCTTTTTTCTTTCCCTTTTTTTTTCTTTTTTCTTTCCCTCTTTCTCCTTGTCTTTTTTCTTTCCCTTTCCTCCTTGTCTTTTTTCTTTCCCTCTTTCTCCGTGTCTGTTTCTTTCCCTCTTTCTCCTTCGCAATCTTCTGATGCTTCTTTCCTTCAGGGCTTTCACGCACACGTGCATTTCCCACTAGAAAATCTTGATAAATGTATGCCAAGTCCTAGAAGGGCTTCCAAAAAGACACAGAATGTCTTGTCTTCCTGTTCTTATCAGCCATCAGCTTCACTGACACTTGTCACGAATGTTCTCAACTGCCAGACATTCTTGCAGTTGATCAATTGCAAGAATCTTTTCTAAAATAAATTTTATTTTTTATTCAAACCTTTTAGGAATTACACATTAACAGTAGAAAGTTTGACGAACGTATATGACACATTATCCCATCCACCCCTAAAATGTTTGTTATTCAAATGTTTTCTTTCTTTTTAATTGTGATCATTATTGTCAAGCTGTACCTACCCGGGAGTCTTTACTTTAATTTTTTTTTTGTTTCTTTTTAAATTGCATAAATACTTAAAAGTATTTATGCAGTTTGATTAAAAAAAAAAATATCTTCACTTTATAACTAATCAAGCGACATGTGACATGTTGGGTCAGTATTTGTTATTAGCCCCTCCCCTTTCCTCCGCTCTCTCTCTCTCTCTCTCTCAATTATGTCATTCGTCTCTTCTAACTACTTAACAATCACCATTTATTTATGTCACTCGCCTTTTGTGATGTCATCCAGTGTGCACAGTCACAAGCAAGATAAACAGTTTGACAGAGTTTTAGTAGTATGTAGATGATAAGAAGCTAAGAGCCAGAGATGCCAATCGTTATCCCTTAAACACCATTGAAAGATGCATTTAAAGGAGACAAATATTTTTGGCCCCATAAATGCCCCGTTTATGTGAAATTGCCATGGATCGGCACCACAAGCCAAGAATTATCACATAAAATTGATTCAGCCGTTTCTCGCTGTTATTTTGTGACCAACATGTTTATGACTGCAAAGGCTTTCCCCACTTTTCGTAAGGATGTTATCCCCGCGATTCAATACAATTCAATTGTTTACCATTTTCGTGGCCAGTGTGAGGCTTACTACGTGGGGTGTACCATTCAACGATTAGAGGACAGAATTTCCCAACACATCCCCATTTTAATACGTAGGCACAGACAGTGACCGACATCCGGGCGTTTACAAGCCCATGAGTCGACCATTGGAAACCATTTATTGGAGTGGCAATTGTGCGCTAGAGGGCATTCCGATGAGGTGTTTTCTATCTTGTACAGGGCTTGTTCGAGAAATCATTTCAAGATTCTCAAAGTGGTTGCCATTAATTTGCGACAACCGTCTCTGTGCAAGCAGGAGTACACCCATAGTTTAGAACTGATGGGTGTACATTGAAATACTTACCTCATAATTTTTTTTTTTTACCTTCATTCGCCAATGACTTTTATGTTTCTTTTGACCACAGTCTCATTCGTATTTTCACCCCAAATCATTTAGTCAACGATTGCATTTAAGAAGAGTCGACCGAAAGAAGATGTCTCAGTAGAAAAAAAAAACACCTTTTTCTCGTCCATTCATTAATTTCTTTTCTTTTAACCATGTTGCTTGAGTAAATAGGAAAGCAGCTTTCTGGGGGTTTCCTTAGTTTTTTGTTTTTTTTTTCCTTCCATTTCCTTGTTTAAAATGTGAGGAAAAAATTATATTAAATCCATTTTGACAGTAACAACATATTCAATTATTTTTTAAAAATATTTTATTGCGCATGTGCATTAATTTAACCCTAAATTAAATTCCATCAAACTTCCACTCTTCTATTTAACATCAAATTATCTTGTGGAATTGAAAAAGTTGGTCCTATGTAGCATTTAAGTTGGTATATTAAACTTTGATTCTTACTAGATAATTTTCAGTTGTTATTGAAAATTAACTAACGTATTTCACTACATTTTATTTAAAAAATGATGTAGTCCAATGTGGACAACTGGTAATATGGAAACATTTTTCAATTATGACCGAAAAATCGAAATCATTAAGGGAAATAACTCATCTTTAATTGAAGAATATAAAAATGTTGTCTCCCTTACAACTAAAATTTTATTTCTTTTTCTGTATAAGTTAAAAAAAAATGTGCAAAATTAAAAACGGAAATGACTTTGTTGCATCCTGGGAAACACTGAGTCGATACAGCTAGTTCTTTATAAAAAAATATATAAGTTATTGAATAAATGCTGAAAATCACTAAAATTATTAACAATTTCGCCAACAACAACAACAAGCCAGACCACTTGTTTGATCTCCGTGGGTCGAACACATGCGTACAATATACCTACAAAGTCATAAAGCAGTACAGCTCTTATGATCTTTGCAAACATTTTTTCATGCTAATAATATTTACATCGTGTCTATCACTTTCGCTTCTTTGTCTTCCTCCCCTCACCTCTCTTTCTATACTGAGGAAGAGAGGCAGTGAGAAAATAAGAGGGCAGTGACAACGAAGCTTTCAACTACTCTCTGTTAGCTTCTCTCTCACTTTCCTTTTGTCACTATGTCTTTTAACCTTCCTCCTCACCTCTCTTTCTGTATTGACGAAGAGAGGCAGTGGAAAAAATAAGATGGTACCAACAGCTAAGTATTGATTACTATGACTCTCGCTGTCAGTTTCTCTGTCACTTTCCCTCCATCACCGTTTTTTTAACCCTCTTCTCCTCATCCAAACCCCTCTTTCAAGTGCGGCACTACTCAGATTTATTATTGTTGACTTACATACTCACACTGTTAAAAACCATTCAGTAAAATAACAGTTTGCATTTAATAAAACATGTACAATACAAGGGCAGCTTGATTTGTCACTTTTTCTTTTTTTCTTCTGAGAAAATCAACACGAAAGCTGATGTTTGATACCAAAAAATAAATTCCTAGCTTTAAATGATAAGTGAGCATTCAATTTTAAAGATTGCGTGCAAAGATGTACAGAAATATTTAATTTCCACAGTATTTTGCTGATAAACTGACTTAAAAATTTGGCGATTTGTGACTTTCATACTTTCCTTTTCACTCAGCAGTAAATGACGCCGTTTGTCATATACAGATGGCCAGAAATGATAAAAAAAACTTTCTTTATTCTTTTCTCAAATTGTTTTTGGTTTAAAATGACCCTACAATTCACAAGTCAAAATTTAGGGCCATGCATGGAACTAGCAAGGGAAATTTCCAGAGTCACCTGCAGGAATTTTTTTTCGCAATATTTTGTATTGGATACGGAAATTTTATGAGGTTTAAAACTTAAAATAAACTTTAATTTGTGAAAAGATAAAAAAAAAAAAACAACAATATTATGTCTGTATTAAGAATATTAAACCAAAACCAACAAAAAAAAGTGTTCAAAACAATAAAATAAAAAAACAAATAAACTATTTAAAAATAGATCCGGTATTCTGTTAATTATTTGTTTATTATTAAATAAAAGTAATACAAGTCTGAAATTGGTATTAATTGTGGAGAAAGTTTTTTTTTTATAATTTCTGGTCATCCATATATGAGAAACGACATCATTTGCTGCTGAGTGAAAACGAAAGTATGAAAGTCACAAATCGCCCCAAATTTTTCTATTTCAATAATGAATCAAGATAAAAATGATTCTTTCTTTTTAATTTGATGAAATTAATTGAAAATATATTTAAACGATACTTCGAAGTATGAATCACCAGTAACAAAAGACGCCATTTTTTTTTTTTACTGTATTTGTAATTGTAAAACTTGTAAAATATTACAAAAAGAAAAAGACTAATCACTTACTAAGACTTTTACAATTATTAGATCAGAATTAATTAAAAAAAAGTTTATAAAAATGTATCACACAATAATATTACTGGACACAAATCTTTGTGTTTTTCATTGAAAATTGCATAAAAACCTACTGCGATATAAAATTATGTTATAACAGTATTAAATTGTGATGTATAGTTTTTCTTTGAAGGAAATGAAGGTCTTTTTTTTGTGGCACAATGAGTTTGTATAATAGATATGTTATTAAAATTGCGGTGTAGTTTAATCTTTCAGACAATATTAAAACAAAAACAAAACACTGAAACCAGCGTGACTAAACTGGATTCTACTTAAGTGCAGCTAGAATTAGTGTAATTATTTGCTTAAATCTTCTATAAATAAATAAAAATAGATTGAAAAGTAGAAAAATGGTTGTATATGACACGTACACCCACTCTCTCTAATTTTTCTTTTGTTTTTTTTGTTATTTAATTTAAAAAAAAGAAGATATCTTTGGATTACTATCGATTAAGTAGCAACTTTTCAGATTGTAACATTTAAAAAAAAAATGAAACTACTCTTTCGAATTTGTAAAGTGTGTGTGTTCAGTTTGCTGTCTAATTTGAACATAAAATGATACTTCCCCAACAAGTCGTTGGGGAAGTATCATTTTTCTGTATAATATGTTTGTTTTTAACTTTTTTGAAAAAAAATTTTCAGGTTATGAATTAAAAAAAAACAACAAAAAAACAACCGACTTTTTAAAATTTTAGGGTGGGGGTTCAGCTTGTTATGTAAGTTTAACATACAATGATATTTCCTGATAAGCTGTTCGCCACTCTTTAAAATTGTTATTTGATTTTTGAGAGAAAAATATTCAGATTACGATGTTGAGGAAATACATAAAAAATGATCCCAGATAAGGCTCTAACTGCATCAGCGCGGATATGGCAATCACACGGAGTGACGACACTTAAACAAAGTCTGGAAGTATCAGGCGATACTGCTGGGGTGCTCTGGGCTAGTGGTAATGATGCTTAAGCCCCGAAACAATACTTAAACCCAGAGTCATCATTTGATGAAGGCTTCTTTTTTTTTTTTATGGAAATCGCTCCAGACAATGCATGAAGCCACTTGATGTAAGGGGCTAAAAAAAACCTAAAAAACTAAAATAAAACTACTTCAAGGTCAAAAACTAGTCGACAAGAACTGTTAGATGGATAAATTCCGACCCAGAAAACAGAAATTCTTCCCCCTTTGTCAGAAACATCGCTCATGAAATGTGAGGACTAAAGAACAAAATAAGGGAAGCAATAGTTATGAGGCTGCAAAAAATAAACTTAAATTAGTCACTTTCTACTCTTGTTGGAAAAAAATGCTGCTATACAAATGATAGCCATTGTAACACATTTTTGATTAAAGTGAGAAAAACATTGTATAGAATGTACAAAAATACAAGAAGTGACACAGCAGTAAATATGATAATAATGATGACGTCATTGTGCACAGTGCTCAGGTGCGCGACGACAACTCATCAAAAGTGGGTGCGTGTGAAGTGGGGACATCAGGTGTAGTTTTTGTGAATTTGTCTCGGAACCCAACATGCAGGCAGTTTGTTCCATTCTTCAGAAATTCTGAGTGTGAAAAAAATTGTTTCTGAAAATCATGGGAGCTGTGCTGTTTTTTAAAACTTTGCAGGCATGTCAACGTGTGTTAGACACATGGAGATCAAAAAGGTGCTCCGGGTTGTTGTTGTTGTTGTTGTTGGCAAGATGATTAATAATTTTGTCGGGTGTATGTCGGAGTGTCAATGAATCCAAGCCCAGAGAAGCAAATTGTTCAAAGTATGGCAGGTGCAATAGGTTATTCATTTGTATACCTAATATACGTAGCCTATGGGTAGTCATTGAATGCATGCACTACGGACGTCAGCCATCTTTGTTTCCTAGCCCCAAATGCATTTGTTATTTCCATGAATGTACATTGTAAATAACCATTTGATGAATATTCCTTTCATTTAGGTGAAACTTTTCTATACATCCGTTTTGTTAAAATCAGGAAGAAAAACCAAATAGTGTATATAAAATATGCAATGGAAGACAAAATGAAAAACATGACTTCTTAATAATCTCTATCAATATAAAGTTAGGTGTGTGTATATGTTTATGTTTCTATTACAGGATTCAGTCCTAAACTAATTAACCGATTATTATGAATTTTGAAATGCAGGTGTAGTGTGGGATATATTTAGTTTAATTCAATTTTATGCAAAGGGGGGTGGAAGCCCTTCGTGAAAATTCAGATACCTCTGATTTTGCTGAAATTTTAACGATAGGTATTAGATATCAATTAATAAATAAAATGTTTGAATACAAAACATGATGAATGCCATTTAAAAAATTGTTAAATTACCGCTAAAAAAGGTTTTGTGCTTCACCGCTCTAACATACTACACTTGGTTTTTGTTAAAAAGTAAAGATATTTGTCTAATATTCTTAAAAAAGGTAAAAAAAAAAAAAGGTAACGGTCGCATAGCCTGGACGCGCACGAGTGTCGTAGCCGACATCGCACACTGCCTATGGCCGTAGCGGCAGTGATTTGTTAAGAATCACTGTGTCTAGGGCACAGCATATGGAAGAATATGGAAGGCGGAGCCCATCCCTCTCCTTCCCTGAGTTTTAGTCAGATACCCATTTACAGACAGAGGGAGTTTTCAGACCCGAAAATTTGCATGCCGTGAGTGGGATCGAACCCGGGTCGTCCAGCCCAAAGACAAGTGCTATAACCACTCATCCACAGGCCTTCCCTCTAATATTCTTGCTTTTAATTAAAATAAACTTTTACGGTCGAATTTTAGATTTGAAATATTCGACTTTGTAAACAAGCAGTAATGCTATTTAACCTGTAGTTGAAGAGAAGCATAAATATATTTCTGTTCATAGAAATTATGATGTTGGTATTCATTCTCTGAGTGCCTTATACTTCTCCAGCTATGGGCAAAATAGCGACTTATACTTTTACGTTTACAGTAGGTATTGTGGTTTGGCATTAAATAACCTGAAAAGGGTTCTTTGCTTTATAAGAGACAATTCTTTGATATTTCCTGAGGAATTTCACGCCACTGTCTAAAATTTGATTTTTTGAGAAAAATTGAATGAATTTTCTTCTTTTTTTTTTTTCCTTTTAAAAATTTTTTTTTTTATTTTGATATTATAATCTGAAAATTTGCTACTTCTTTATATGTAATTTTAAAATTTTTAATATATTTGTTTTTGTAATTTACATGAAAAAAATCTGGACATTTTTTTTATTGATATTACTAAAAAAATTGGACTTTTTAAAAATTTTATTGACATTACTAGAAAAAGGTAGACTTTTTTTTATTTTATTGACAATACTAAAAGAAGCTAGACTTTGAAAAAATTTTATTGACATTACTAACAAACTAGACTTTTTAAAATTTTATTGACATTACTAACAAACTAGACTTTTTAAAATTTTATTGACATTATTAAAAAACTAGACTTTTTAAAATTTTATTGACATTACTAACAAACTAGACTTTAAAATTTTATTGACATTATTAAAAAACTAGACTTTTTAAAATTTTATTGACATTACTAACAAACTAGACTTTTTAAAATTTTATTGACATTACTAAAAAACTAGACCTTTTAAAATTTTATTGACATTATTAAAAAACTAAACTTTTAAAAATTTTATTGACATTATTAAAAAACTAGACTTTTAAAAATTTTATTGACATTATTAAAAAACTAAACTTTTTAAAATTTTATTGACATTATAGTTAAATTGTTTTTTTTTTTTTTAATATTTTAAATTATTGAGAAAATAATTTAATTTTGAAAGGTCGGCATTCTGCAAAGTAATTCAATCACATATAAGTCTGTTATAGTTTAAAATATTTTTTTAAAATTTGTTAAAATAGAACTTATACTGTTAGTTTTTCTATTAGAGATTAGATTAAATAATAAAAAAAAAGAGGATTTAAAAAAAAAAGAAATGCCTTGCAAGTGATTTGAACTCTTCCCCTCCCACTACAAAATTGTCCCTCCGATAGAATTTACATAATCTGAGATTTTAGACATAAAAAAAAAGAAAGGGGGAGAAAGTGTGTTATTGTTAGCCGACGACAAATCAGCACTCGATTGCTTAATCTTCGTCTTGGAGATTAGCGGTGTGATCGGTTAATCCGTACGGTGAAAGAATAGCGAAAGATTACGGGATCAGGGCATCCTCGTTTGTGATAATCTGATGGCGGGCGGAAACAGGTGAATGTGTAAACAAAGATTTGGGCTGTAGGGTTTTAAATACCAAACTCATTTTATCCGGCCATAAAACGTCTTGTCTGCTTCAGCGTCAAGTGTGACATTGTTATGAAAGGACAGCTGTCATTGTCACTCTAACGCTGATGCACTGCTGCACCCGAAACAGAAGTACATTTAGAGCACAACATCATCGGAGCGCCGAAGTACATAGATGTTTATATATACATCTATGTTGAGAGAGAGAGAGAGAGAGAGAGAGAGAGCAGAAGTTATATATACATATATATATATATTGTTGGCCTCGTTTCAGCCTTAAGAGATAATGGATACACCTCCCCCCCCCCCTGTAAGGGTGCCTGCGTGATGAAGCAATGGTTGAGCAATATCTAACTGCACATTTTCTGAACCGGCATTGTTTGGTTTAAATGACAAAAGAGAAGTCCAGGACGTCTGGAAACAATGTCGGGATAAGCAGCAAAAGACTGGTGTTATTTCGGAGATGTCCTTCTTCTAGACTAGTTGCACAACCAAGGCTTGAGAGTCTAGTCTACTCTACTATTTAATCCATAGTTGAAGGGAGTATATATGGATTCATACTTTTCGCAATGGTTACATTAGTGAATGTGATGAAGTAGCCCATACAGAACACGGACCCAGCATGCAGAGCCCACAGTCCATGGCTGTAACCATTGCACCACACTACTTCCACTAATATATATATATATATATATATATATATATATATATATATATATATATATAATTCTGGTCAGGGTTTATTCATAGGAGTTAATCCAGTGGATCGTTATTGTGTTTATATAATGCTCAATAACAAGTATAGCTATATATTTATTTAGTGTGTGTGTGTGTGTATGTAAGTTCATAATGTATGGTGTTAAGAAAGTATGACTGTTGTCATCAACAGTTTGTTCATGTTAGAAAAACTACCTCATAATATACAGACAGTATCCAATGGAATACATTCGTACAGGCTACAATGGAAAATGGTCTTTACAGGTAGGATAAGCATCTTTTTTCTTTTAAACATCATTTTTGAAACAATATAATATATGTCATGCATAGGTCTGGGTTAAACTTATGATGCTATGAAATGAAAATAAAAAAAATATGTCATTGATTTTGCATAGTTTAATATTTTACTGTTAAAATTTTCTTCCCTTTTCAATGTTTTTATTTCTTTTTCGTGCATGTTGTACTTTTGTTTTCTATTAAACAACTCAGCTTTTTGATCTCCCCTCCCATTCACCTGACCAGATTTCACTTTTCTTACCCCCCTCTCTCTGCTCTCTCTTTTTTAGTGTTGTTCTTTCTCTTCTCCCTTGTCTTGTACGTTTTAAAAGTCTGTGATTTGTGTAAATATGTGCTTGTGTGTGTATGTATATATGTTATCAAATATGTATGTATATATGTTATCAAATATGTATGTCTGTTATTAAATATGTATGTATATATGTTATCAAATATGTATGTATGTTATTAAATATGTATGTATATATGTTATGCTAGTTGTACCTACACAGTGTTTCCCAGTATTCATTGATGTAATTTTTTTTTGGGGGGGGAGGGGGGGACATGTGAGGGGGGGGGGTAAAGGTGGGGGGTTAGGTTGTTTAGTTTTATGGCATATCAACCCTTTTCGGGTTATTTAATGCCGAATCCGGTCATTTTGGTAAAAGTTTTTATGCTTCAAGTTCTTTAAGTATTTATTCATCGTGTTTGGTTTGGTTGTTTTGTAGAGGAAAAATGTTGTTTTTGGCTTTGCAGAACATGATTGAGTTTTGCAAAGAGAAAAGGAAAAAAAAACAATAACATCAATGTTTGGTGCAATTTGGGTCAGGAAGCCAGTATCTTCAGACAGCCTGATCTGGTAGCACCAGTCAATGTAAAGGGAGACAACTCCTTTTTAAACCTTCAATTTAAACTAGGAGTTATCTCCCTTACATTTTATGAAACTGTAATTTTTTCTTTTTGTTTGTCAAAGAAAGGCATCATTCTCAATACTTTAGGGAAAGCAAAATAATGTTCTGCCTAATGTAAGATGCAGGAAATAATAATACATAATATTAACAAATATAATTGTTTAAAAAAGTTATGAAAGATGGAGCAATGTTGATTTCGTTTTTTATTAAGGACGTAAGCAGCAGTCGTTTAATTTTTTTTTATTTATGGCATAAGCTTATTTTTGCTTTTAAGGACATTATTGGAAAATTTCTCCATGTTACCAATCTTCTGGGTTGGATTAGATATTTTTTTAAGAAACTGAAGCAAAATACATAATATATGTACAAAAAAAAAACATGACACAAGGATAAAAAAGAAGGCCTTGCTAGTTAGAATCAAATATCAATCTGTCAGATGAAATGATATTTTGGTCTGAAGTGGAAAATATGGCTTATATATATTTATTTCAGTCTGATTATATAATAAATTTTTAACAGGATAATCTCTCATACAAATTTGCTCCATAGATTTTCCCAATGTTTTTTCCAAAATCTATGCAAGATATTTTATTGTAGACAATAGATATTCCGAGTGCAATATATTTATAAGTCTGACAACCTTTATATCTTACAGTATTCTTCTATTTTTTTACAACCGTTCAATCTCAGACACAATGTACAAACAAAAAATATTTGTATTTTACATTTGTCTCATCTAAGAAAAAAAAAACCAGATTTAAAAATAAAATTCAAAGGAAAGTTCTTAGATGGAATGATGTAGACATCACCTATTTCTGTTTACAAATTAGTGCCTCAATTCAAAATGCTAGATCATTTCTTGTTCGAGTTATCTTTTCTTGATTAGAAAATTATTATCTATTTAATTATGTTGAGATTTTGTGATCAATGGGAGACCATTCTAGTAATTACTAATGTTTAGTTATCTCCCTTTCCTATGCTTTATAATATTTTATTTTTTTAGTTTGACAAACTTATTACTTTTTGTTACGATGTTGGTCAAATTGTGGTCAATAAGCTATCTGTATTTGTTTAAATAATATCTCCATAATTATCATATCTTTTTCATTTTTAATAGATGCTGCATTAGTTCAAATTATATATTGGTCAATGTCTATAATTTCTCTTCAATCTTTTCAAGTGTGTCGCTTTGTACTTCCCACCGCACGAGGGAAAGTTTAGACTTAAGGTCTGTTTTTACTAATTATTTTTTTGTGGGGATTATTCCAAATGAAAAATGAAAGCAAGGAAAATTTTTCAAAAAAAAAACTATACATTTTAAATATAGAGATTTTCCCCCAACTTAGAATAGTTATGCTATCCTTTGAGGATGGAACAAATGGTTCACTTTGACGCTATCCCGAATATGTTGCCAGCGTCTATTGAAGTTGCTTCTTTTTTATGCTGATGAATGCTCATTCTTGCGTATAAATGTCCGATAAGTTTAACAAATATAAATGAATGTGTTATTTGTTGATGAAAACAAAATACTAAAAGTTTTTAACATTTCCTCTTGCAGAAGCTGTTCAAGAAACAGGGGGGTAAGTGATTTAACATTTTACCATTTCGAGATGGATGAAGGTTTGCTTAAAACAATAAAAATAAAGAAAGAAATGTGGATGAAGGTTTGCTTAAAACAATAAAAATAAAGAAAGAAATGTTGATCAGTACAAAGTGTTAAAATAGACAAAGTGAGTTTAATTTTAGTAAATTGTTTCCCTTGAGAAAATCTTTTGACTGACATTCATCACCGGAGTAACATTAGAATTTGAGTGTGATTCAGCATCGCAGAAACCTTATATAGTAAACTAGCTATACCTACCCGCTGTAACTCAGGATTCATTAATATCATTTTAGTATAAATTTTTAAAAAATTAATCAATAATGTGTAAGTCACAAAGAGATGGAAAAAAGAAAGCTCAAAATCTAAGAGAGATTTTTAGCCTTTTAGGTCATTATTTAACATTTTCTCCGTTGTAATAATCTTTCTTGCCGGAATAATTATTTTTGGAAAGAAACTGGAGTGAATTACACTACTTTGAGAGCAACCTGTTCAAGGAATATAAATAATTATCTTACCTATAGAATTATATTTGACAACTTTATTTTGCATTAAAGAACCCATATATATGCTGTAAAATAAACCAAAACAAGAAATCGTTAGTCAGAATCAAATATCGATTTGTCAAGTGCATTACGATTTATGGCTAACATGAAAAATCTGACAAGATAACTTTATATATTAGATGGAATCTTCCGAATGTTCAGAAAATATTTAGAGAATAAACAAATTATTTTTGTTTACACAACAAAGGTTGCGGACAGGAAATGTAAATGGCCTTCCAAGCTTTGCAATGGAAAGGTGATGGAGCATGACTCAAGATTTTTAAAGAAATCATCAATGTAATGATCAGTGCGAACAAAACTATCGAGTAAATGTTGACCAACCTTTTGAATTCAAAATATTATGGTTGCTTTGTTGGTTGTCGGATTTTACGGCATATCAACCGTCGTTGGATCATTTTATGCTGAGATCGTACGTATGTGTTGTATATGATTGGTTTGTAGATTAATTTGTTTTGTTGCAGGCGGATATTTTGTAAACAAATAGCCTGTAAATTATAGTTTCTATTTTAATCCATGGATAGGGTCCTCGCAGGTATTACCACTCCGGGGTCAGTCGACCAGGGTGTAGTGGTAAGTAACGGGTGACCCCCCCCCCCTCCCCTCAAGTTCTCAAATTGGAGCCTCATCATGGAATGCACTTTAAGCTCATATCCGGGATCCAAACTATTATAGGTTGGGTATCTGGAAGCAACATTTTTAAACATACAATATTAGGTACTTATCCAGATTAGGACCCAAGCTAACGCTAACTGACGCCAAGTACCCAATATTATTCTATATACTTAACTAGATGGATATCCATTTTCCTTAACTAAGTGTTGCTTCTGACTTTCTTCAAAGGGGACACAAAGGGTCTAAGCGTACACTATCTTCAAAGGGGACACAAAGGGTTTAAGCGTGCACTATCTACCAGGATCTTGCACTAGATTTTATCTTGCTAAAATTCAGACTGAGACTAATTAAGCAAGTTCAAATCCTTTCGTTAACTCAATCAAACTAACCAATCAGATCCACTTCCTGTATGTGGGACCACAGCTGACTCTGAAAAAAAAAACAACAACTTTTGATCATACCTAATAACCTCTTGCATTTGGCAAACCATATCTATACTTAATTCCGAAAGCATCTTACTGCAAGAAACCATTTCTTATTTCAGAAATACAGATAAAAGTCGTTAAACAGTTGTTGCATGAATAAAACATCTGATATGTGCATTCGTATTATTCGGACTACTGTTCTTGTTTTGGATGTTATTTTCACAACATTTCGGCCGAGGTAACCATCGACCTTCTTCAGATATGTCTTCTTCAACTCGGGAATCTCTAAGGATTTCGAACTGAACCCTTTATTTAATCCACCGGGGTAGATTGCTCTAGTTCCGCCAGCCATGACTGGATAGAAGTCTTAAGTAATTCTTTATTATATTCTTTTTTTTCTCTTTTTTTTATGGAAATCGCTCTAGACAGGGCATGAAGCCACTTGATGTAAGGAACTAACAAGAACAAATATGGTTATCGCAAAGACAGGAGATGCCTATTGGCCTTAGTCTTGAAAAGACCAAGGTTATAGGTAGGAGGAAAACAGTCAGCAGGAAGAGAGTTCCACAAGTCTGCGGTTCTTGAAAAGCAGCTACTGGAATAGGAAGCTGTATTACAATGAGGCATGAAAACATTGAATTGATGGAGACCACTAGACCAACGAGTCAAACGAGCTGGAACAAAAGAAGCGGGGAATGGATCACATAATTCTAAAGAATTCTTTCGTATCGCCTTATGATTGAATAATCACCATCCATAACTGATGATTATGTAGATTCAGTTTGAAATTCCGTACAGATTTCCGAGTTCGACAAGATGCACGCGAAGAAGCTCGGACGTTACATCAGCCCAAACTTTGTGAGGATAACATCCAAGATAAGAACAGTAGGCCGAACAATCCAAGTTAGCAATCGTCATCTTAAAATTTCAAAAACATGATACGTGCATTCTGTTGATTTACATACATCCTATTGATCAGGGGCGCAAAAGGGTCATTACGTGACAACAGGTAGAGATGTGCACTTTTTTTCCATGGAAATCACTTTGCATCATCTTAGCCTTCAACCCCGACATGAAAAGAAGTTTCCGAATGTATTGCCTCTCAAAACAAAACGTTTCCATTTTCCTTTGTCTGAGTTGTATCTCATCTCAACCATCAACCCACTTCCAGAACATCCCTAACCAGAACAAGCCGTAATCACGTCACATTTTACTAATCTTTTTATCAAGACTGTTTCTTTTTTTAATATGAATAAAAATTGAATACTTATTTCAACTTCCCCTGATATGAATTGTGAAATGTATTTCTGATACAAAAAATATTTTATTTTCAAAGAGATGGTTACATTGCCGCAAAGTACATTTGTACCCCCTCTTGATAGGTAACTGATAAAAAATATATGACAATGGGGAGGTTGT
Organism: Sepiola atlantica; assembly: GCA_963556195.1. Taxonomy (NCBI): domain Eukaryota; kingdom Metazoa; phylum Mollusca; class Cephalopoda; order Sepiida; family Sepiolidae; genus Sepiola; species Sepiola atlantica. The sequence continues at coordinate 87,623,768 of OY744533.1, forward strand.
GTTTTCTTCCCTTCCCTGAAGGAGAACCTGAACAAATGCTGATTGACCTTAAAATTGATTGACTTGCCTGTTTACATTTGGTGGATATGTCTAGGTGAATATTGCCGATGCAAAAGTATGGAATGAGAGAAGAAACATTTATCGGCCTTATTAAAAAAGGTACTAAAATATTTGTGTCGCAAATGCATTGAATTGGGCCGCAGAAAGATAGTTTGTGGTCCATATGGTTGAGACTCATGCTATTAGGTATTCTGAATCAAAATTTTATTTTTTTATTACATCTAAAACCAAACAATTATACCAAATTTATTTTGGTAACTCAATTAGCCACCGATTTATGACCATTCAAATTGTTGAAAATTAGAAAATTTGACATCTTGTGTATTATTGGTCCAGAAGCCAAATACAGACTTCAAACAAGTGAAAACTGCTTACAAATGTAATATCATCTTGTTGTAAATGAAAATTAATCATAATAGAAGGAATAACTATTAGGCTGAATATTGGTCAAAATCCTATTGCCTTGAAGAAAAAAATAAAATGAAAAAAACATACAAAAATGATATGATTTTTCCATTTCATCTCTACAGTTATAATTGTATAATTATTTTCTTTACAGGTGTCCAACTCCAGGTTGTAGTGGTCAAGGACATATCACAGGCAAACATGCAAGGCATCGAACGTAAGTAATATTTTGTCTTAACTATTTAGCATATGTGCTAAATGTGGTTGCCAATGTAGGTGACAAGGTTTCTACTTATCATGGCTGCATTCAGTTTTGATATGTGTTAAGTTTGTGGTGGTTGCGTTGACGTTATAATATGAACACGTGCGTCTGTGTGCATTCACTGCACAGATCGTGATCACCCGCTCGTTGTGCTGGTCCAAAGTCGCTGTTCGATTCCGACACCAGTCGCAGTGTCAATGTGGTCGCAGTCAGTGCTATAGCAGAAGAATTCTCCCTCCAAATAAAATCACGACTCCCGTTTCAAATAACATATGTATATTTTCTTTGGGGGTTACAATGATACCAGTTTTTTTTCTACTGAAAATTCTTAGCCTGACCAAATAAAAAGATTAGTCTAACCGAACACAAGCAGACAATCAGTTTCCGAGAGCCATCAAAAACCAACTGACTGCCAGACCCCAGAGAACCAAACTGACCGTTAGACACCCAGAGGGACAACTAACTGCTTCTGTCCGTCTGGTGGTATTAGGAAAGTAGAAAGTTGACCGTAGGTTTACTTTCTGCAGCCTCGTAACTCCCGCTTCCCTTATTTTGTCCTTTAGTCCTCACATTCCATGAGCAATGTTTCTGACAAAGGGGGAAGAATTGCTGTTTTCTGGGTCGGAATCTATCTAACATTTATCGTTGGCTAGTTTTTACCTTAAAGTAGTATTTTTTTTTTTAGCTCCTTACATCAAGTGGCTTTATTCTTGAGCAATTTAAAAAAATAAAAATAAAAAATATAGATATTACTGGGACCACTCCCAAAAAGGACCACTTGAGATAATCAGCTGCCAATCTATAAACATAAAATACCTATTGTCTAGGGATTTCTGTATCCAACTGGTCATTATTTTTGGAAAAACTCAAGTGGGTTATAATCACAGCAGGGAACCTCGTATCTGTAGAATCATTACTTTTTGGAGGCTTTATCTCTCAGCATGAACTCCCGTTTAAAGAAACACTAACTCTTTTTCAAGAGGAAAAATCGAATTCTGGTTGGCTATCAACAAACCTGACATTTTTACAATTTCTTGGCTCGTTTCTTTTTTCTTAGTTAAAAGTTTCTTATTCACATGCATTGCAAACATGCAACCCACTAAACATGGTGCATGTTTACAATAATGTAGATCAGACAGTTGAATGCCGATAGAGAAATGCATTGGAAATAGGAATGAGGAACAAGACGAATAATATTTATTTGATGTGCTGCATGTCCGAGAATATGTTGGTAATTTTACTATTAGCTAGAAAAATGAGACATTCAGAATGGACATATTAAAGGGAGATAACTTGGCAGAGTTATTTCCCTTGCGAAATTGCGAGAGTTATGTCCCCTTTGGCTTCCAACAAGAGACAGACATTTGTAAAGGCATATGTCGTTATCGGCTCCCACTATAAATGTCAATTAATTAATAAATCCTCTTCTTCCAATTGTAAAAAGTAAATAAATAATTAATTGTTGACCATACTAAATTTCTTCAGTCAAATATTTTCTCATATTTTTGTTTGTTAACTCACATTTACATGTTCAAAGTTACACCCACTCAGTTAACCGAACACGGTCACTTCAGTTAAATTGAAATCAAATGAGAATCTCCCCACTACTCCAACTCTAAAAAGCCAGAACACTAGTCCATGAGGGACAAATTCTCATCCAACACCAAAAATTACTTAAAAGGTAAAACGTTTCTCGATCAAGCAACTCACTATGTGAAGTGTGAAAGAATGTCTGCTTAAAATTTCCTCAGTCTTGTATGATGCCAAGCCATGACCGATAGCCAATCAACGCACATGGCTTCTTTTAAAACTAAAAGTTGAATTATTTTCATCTTTAAAAAAAAAGATGCTGCTTCTATATGTCATGTGTGTTCAGATAAAAAAAAACAACTATTTACTATCACTCAAGCCACTATAAGCTATTTAAACACGACAGCAATTCTTCACTACATAATTTTGAGTTAAAATACTACGTGCCTGTTCATGAGTATTTGATAGCAAAGAGGAAGAAAGACAATCAAACATTCAGAGCTATATGCAGGATATTAAATCGTGTACCTCCGTATTAACAAGGGGAGCTCTGGGGCAGTGGCCTTATACCAGGCTTGTTTAGAGCCCATTGCAGTTGTTTGAACAATGTTAGAAATAAAGCAGAGATGAACTTTGAAAGGGCTCACACAATTGTCTGTTGCTTTTAGTAAAAAATTAAACGATTACCTTTGCTTAATTGTGTTGCAATCTTTTAATAATAATAATAATAATAATGATAATAATGATAAACGTTTTTATTTGATATTTATAATAATCAATGTAAAACTCGTTAAGAGGAGTGAAAACTTATGTAAAAGGTCGTCAATTATTGATTCAACAAAATACATGCTTAAAATGGAAGGAAAATAATAAATTTAATGTTCAGATAGGGGGTGAGGTCATATATTGAGCAAATAGCAACCATTTCATTTTAAAATCTACTTCATTAACTTAGCTATAGATCCATTTTCCATAACTCTGAGTGGCTATCTGGGGGGGAGGGGCAAAGTTTTTATATATATATATATATATATATATATATATATAGCAGAACCATATATTATTATGTTTCCACACTAATATTCAAACTACAACTGATCTAACTTCAAATCTATCTATCTATGTCACATGATTAAACCAACCAATCAAATATCTATTCTCGTATCGGATGACAGGTGAACCTTGGCTTAAAGCTTGTCAATCATATCTGAGGAACTGTCATAAAACAATAAATGGACCAACCGTAGTCGAGGGCGACCCAGAGACTCCCTTTACATTGCCTCCAGCCTCTTTTTCTCATAGTTCGACGGGTGATAGTGTTTTTGTTTTCTATGGAAATCGCTCCAGACAAGGAGTGAAGCTACTTGATATAAAGAGCATAAATACTATTTCAAGGTCAAAAACTAGCCAACGATAAGTGTTAGATGGATAGATTTCGATCCAGAAAACAGCAATTCTTCCTCCTTTGTCAGAAACATCGCTCATAGAATGTGGGGACTAAAGGACAACATAAGAGAAGCGAGAGTTATGAGGCTGCTGAAAATTGACTTTCTACTCTCCTATCAATCATACCTATTAACATTATGCATTTGGCAACTTATATCGATGCTTAGCTTCAAAAGCATATTAATTGAGGAAACCTTGTACTGCAAACTGGAGAGAACTACCGGTTTACATAAAGTCGATAACTGTTTTTCAGGCGAATATTGTTGCTAAATAATATGATATAGTATTAATAATAATCTAACATATAAAGTTATCTTGTCGGATTTTCAAAGTCAGACCCAAATAGAATTTAAGATGACAAAGCCAGCTTTGCTTCTGACAAACCATTTTCATTTGTTATTGTTGTACAATGTTATTGGTAATATAATAACGTACTTAGCTGTGATTTATTTTAAAAAATTACTTAGTCTGATCCAGACGCCTAAAACTAAAAACCAGCAAAGGGGGATAACTCATTTTAAATTTAAGTTCATAACACATAAAAATTAAAAACTAAAATAACTTCATTGCATCCTGCGAAACACCAGGTCGGTACAACTAGTTAGTAATAACTAGTTAGTAACAACTAGTTAGTAATAATAGGTATTCCACTAGGTAATGGGGAAATACCTAGTCTTAGGGTTAGGGTATATCTAGCTTTTAAAAAAAGTAAAAAACTAAGGGGAAAAGAAAAAAAGAAATTTGACTTTTCTTTCTCGAAACTAAATAGTTTTTATTATTTATCCATTTTTTTTTTTTGTTCTTTCTTATTTTTCAGGGTGCAGGCGTGTCCTATAGCCGCAGCAGCCAAGAAGCGGAAGCAAGAAAAAGAGGAGGAGGCACCTCAGCCAAAACGAAGCCGGAAAAGGCAGCAGAATGAGAGCATTGCCCGGGCGAGTGAGGACGAGGGTGGGATGTCCGAGAGTGAAAATGAAGAGCAAGAAAGCAAGGCCAGCGAAAAGGAGAGTAAGCAAAAGGAGGGTGGATCATCGTCACATCTGATAAACTCCCTTGAACAAAACCTCCGCAAGAATGACTCAGGCGATATTCTGTCAGACCCGAAGAGCCAGCACAAACTCGATGTGACTGCGGCAGCTGCTACTCTGGCTGTATCTTCTAAGTTGTTGTCGAGTCAAGGAAGACAGACCTCAGAAATCGATGATGAACAAAAGTGTTTTCAGGAAGCCGAGAGAGCGTTACGCAGCTTGTCTGGCGAATACGACGGTGCCGAAGATTACTACAACTACTCTAAGAAATCCCGAGAGTCTGAGACGGAAGGTGAAGTCGAAGATGGCGAAGAAGCTGCAACAGTCAAGAGTGAAGAAGTGCAAGTGGTCGAAGGTTCACCAAGGGAAGCTGCCAATGATACGGAAGACGAGCTGGATGGTAATAAAGATGAGAACCAGTCGCAGGGAGGAAACTCTGAGGAATCGGGAAAATATAACAGCCAGGTGTCATCGGACGACGATGCTGAAATTCTCTTGAAGATTGAGCAGCAATGTGCGAGCATCCAGTCGGGTGCGACATCGTGCTGTTCAGCGGAAAGCGAATATAACAGTGAAGTTGAACCCGAACAGGATGAGATTGAGGTGCCAGAACCAGTCGAAGAAGAAGAGGAGGACATGGTTGAGAGTGTTGACGAAGCGGTAGCCGAGGTGGAATGTGATGGTGGGGAGATCTTCGAGGATCACGACGAAGAAGAAGATGATGAAGAGGATGAGCTGGAGGAAGAAGAGGATGAGCTAGAGGAAGACGAAGAAGAAGAAGAGGAGGAGGAAGAGGATGAAGATGACATCCCCCCACCAAAAGAAATGAACGTCCAGTCCAACCTGGCAAATGCTCCCTGCGTATACACAGATAGCTCTACATCGACAGTATCCTCAGCCAACGTCCAGTGTGTAGCCACAGGTACAATGGTATCCCCGTCGCTGTCTGGGTCAGAACGCACACTACCTCCTACCAGCACAGCAACTACAAATTCTGTAATGGAAACAGTTGTTGGTTTGCCCTCAGAAGAAGCTGAATATATGGTTGTAGCTGAATGGACTACATCAGCTGCTGGGGTGACTCCTACCTCCGTTATGGGTTCTGTGCAGCCCTCCGTTGCACCCTTAATCAGGGGCAACACACAATGCGTCAGCAATGAGTACGAAGTATTTCATGATGACGGACAAGAACTCATCAACTCTGTTACGAATAACATAGATACCAAACGACTCCCCGATGAACCGTTTAGTGGAGCAGATGTCAACTGTGGTCTTACAAAAGGTTGGTTGAAAATTTCTACCAAATTCCATTTTTTTTTTTTTTTTTTTTTTTTTGAACAAAACAAGAATAAAGTGTAATCGCAAAAGTTATTGAATATTCGTTGAAAAATATTTGTAATGCTAAAAGCAGTGGTTCAGTATTTTAGTTATCAAATTATAACATTAAAACTTAGAATAAAGTAAGCATTCTCAGAGGGTAGAGACAAGTCTCCAAGCAAAGTTACACTGACCAGTTTACTTTGATGAACCAATTTTCAAGTGTTTTCTCTGAATGTTCGCACCTATTTCAAGTGATGGTCAAGCGGTTAGGATTCTGGTTTTTCACTGAAGCAGTCCGTTTTCGATTCCAGGCTCAAAAATATAATTTCTGAATTTTCTTAAACATGTATTTTTTTATGTATTAAGAGTCGTCATTCGTTACTGGCCGATGTATATATTGGTTGGAAATGATTTGGTATCAGAGTTTCAAATCTCGGGTTTGATACACTTGCTATGTCTAGTCACACTGATCAGTCGAAACAGCTGTCTGGGGATAACTATAATTCATATATATATAAGAACATTTTTATTTGTTGGTTTTCTATAGACTGAGAAGTTTAGGTCGTCTGGGGTGTTGTGCAGAGTGATATGAAGGAAGTTGAAAATGTGATTATTTTCTAATTCGGAGGTGGAGGAAATGGTGTTCAATTTTATTGAGTCTGTCGACTACATCAGGGAGACTAATGTGATGTGGGGAGATAAGGAGTTTATCATCAATATATCAAAAGTAGTGAGAGTTTTGGAGTAAGATAGATTTTTAGAGAACAGGCCCCTTCAGATCCATCTTACCCTAACCTGGCAAATGCTCCCTGCGTATACACAGATACACAGGCATTGAAACTGATATATCAAATACAGCAATTTGACTGATACACTAAATGGACCATTCGGACAATTGAAAAAATAAAAAAAAGTCTTATCAAGCAAAAACACTCTGTGTTATTTAATACTGTTTGCCTAAATGAAAATATGCTGCCTAAATACACACAATATATATATATATATATATATATATATATATATATATATATATATATATATATATATATATATATATGAGAGAGAGAATATATAAGAGGATATCTGTTCCGATGGATATATACACCCCATAAACTGGTATCGTCTTGGCCTTCGGGGCTTGATTTACACCGTTCTATGGGTCTGTCCTGTGCAGTTCTAGGAGGTCCACCCTCCCAAGCTTTGCCTCCCCTTTTTGGAGAGGAGTAAGTTTATTGCTTACTGCCTGAGGCGTCCCTACCGGGGAATGCCGACGGGGCTGCCCAGGCAATTTTTAATGGCCAGAGTGCTCACCTTCTCGGGCGCTGGCTTTTCAAGTCCCACTTTCCCGACCCGACCTTGGGTCACCTCTTACCTTGTGGGAGTAAGATAAAACTGGCCTTGTGCCTAACCTCCTGGGGAGGTAAATAAGTATATATAAATCGGCTTATGTATATATGTTTGACTGTATAACATTTATTGATTACACAGATAAAGGGTGTCTGACTCCTTTGTTGCATACAATGTTATCCCACTCCTTATGAGCTTATGTCGAAAAAAAACAAAACAAAGAAGGCCAAAGATTTTTGTTTAAAAAGGGAAGAGAAAAGAAAGAAAGCATTAATTTTCCAGCTGCAAAACTAAAGATAATAAAGACACGCGCCAACCACCTGCTGCTGCTGATGTCAGGGGTTGTACTAATCCCCCCCCCCCTCTCCTGCGACCCTCACTGTTTTCTGCCTTGCCCTGCCTACCAGGGCATAGTAGAAAAGTACATAAACAAAAGTCAACTCCAGCTATGATTTTGATTGCCACTTTCACCTGCAGGTTTAGCTGTCTATATCTATATCTGTCTAGATAATACTAAAACTCTGTGAATCTTTTTTTCTGGTTTGTTGGCTTGTCTCTGTGCACAATGGATGACGTCACACACTTAAACAGAGTTGGAAGACACCAGCAAATGCTTTATGATGTCACAAATAAAATTGAAACAGGTTAAAGACACCAGAAAAAAAAAAAAAAAAAAAGACACCAGGAAGAGATCTTTTATTATGTCATAAATTCTAGATAAATAAAAGGATGCAGTAAAAAAATCTTTGTTCTCGGCCTTTTGGCCGGGATCAAAGTGTAGTATCTGTTCTGATGGATACTGCACCTCATAGACTGGGGCTTGATTTACGCCTGTCTATGGGTCTGTCCTGTGCAGTTCTAGGAGGTCCACCCTCCCAGGTTTTGCCTTCTCACCCTAATCAAAGTGTAGTATCTGTTCCGATGGATACTGCACGCCTGTCCTGTGCAGTTCTAGGAGGTCCACCCTCCCAGGCTTTGCCTCCCCTCTTTGGGGAGGAGTAAGTTTATTGCTTACTGTCTGAGGCGCCCCTACCGGGGAATGCCGACGGGGCTGCCCAGGCAATTTTTAAATGGCCAGAGTGCTCACCTCTCGAGCGCTGGCTTTTCAAACCCCACTTTCTCGACCCGATCTTGGGTCACATCTTACTTGTGGGAGTAAGATAAAACTGGCCTTGTGCCTAACTCCTGGGGAGGAGTAAATAAAACCCTTTGAGAGGGGGTTAGTTTATTGCTAATCACCTGAGGTGCCTCTACCGAGGAATGCCGACAGGGCTGCCCAGGCATTTTTTGTAGGCCAGAGTGCTCAAATTCTCAGATGCTGGCTTTTCAAATCCCACTTTCTTGACCTTGTGTCACATCTTACTGCTGTGGGAGGTAGATAAATAACTTGTTCTCAGCCTTTTGGCTAGGATCAAAGTGTAGTATCTGTTCCGATGGATACTACACCCTATAGACCGGTACCGTCTTGGCCTTCGGGCCTTATTCCGCCGGTCTGTGGGTTTGTCCTGTGCAGTTCTGTGGGGTCCACCCTCCCAGGCTTTACCTTCTCATCTTTTGAGAAGGGGTTAGTTCATTGCTATCGCCTGAGGCGCCCCTACCAGGGAATGCCGACGGGGCTGCTCAGGCATTTTTTGTAGGCCAGAGTGCTCAACTTCTCGCGCGCTGGCTTTCCAATCCCACCTTCCGACCTTGTTTTAATGAATGTTTTAAATATGGATATTTGCCAAGTCATTCATAGCCATCTTTAATTTGAAAAAAAAAAGAAGATTTTTAAAGAAACAAGTGAAAAAGGCAATAGCTACTGCAATAACTTATACTAACTATATACTAGGCAACCAAATACAGCATAATTGACAATCCATCCTTCTCATTAACCTTTATGCTCAAGTGGCTTTTGGCCTTTTTTATTTAATTGAAAAAGATTGCATGAAAATTTTAACGTAAAAAAAGTTAGTTTCAATTAACGATAGCTTTAGTATTAGAAATAAAGACTTTTTTAATTAAAAAAAAATACAATCAAATATTTTTACGAACATATGTAAACAATATTACATATGATTGAAAAAACTACATTTTACATATGATTGAAAAAACTACATTTTACATATGATTGAAAATACTACGTTTTACATACGATTTAAAATACTACATTTTACATACGATGTAAAATACTACATTTCACATATGATTCAACATAATACATTTCACATATGATTGAAAATACTATATTTTACATACGATTGAAAATACTACATTTTGCATACGATTAAAAATACTACATTTTACATACGATTGAAAATACTACATTTTGCATATGATTGAAAATACTACACTTTACATATGATTGAAAATAATACATTTTACATATGATTGAAAATACTACACTTTACATATGATTGAAAATACTACATTTTACATATGATTGAAAATACTACACTTTACATATGATTGAAAATAATACATTTTACATATGATTGAAAATACTACACTTTACATATGATTGAAAATAATACATTTTACATATGATTGAAAATACTACACTTTACATATGATTGAAAATAATACATTTTACATATGATTGAAAATACTACACTTTACATATGATTGAAAATAATACATTTTACATATGATTGAAAATACTACACTTTACATATGATTGAAAATAATACATTTTACATATGATTGAAAATACTACACTTTACATATGATTGAAAATAATACATTTTACATATGATTGAAAATACTACACTTTACATATGATTGAAAATAATACATTTTACATATGATTGAAAATACTACACTTTACATATGATTGAAAATAATACATTTTACATATGATTGAAAATACTACACTTTACATATGATTGAAAATAATACATTTTACATATGATTGAAAATACTACACTTTACATATTGAAAATAATACATTTTACATATGATTGAAAATACTACACTTTACATATGATTGAAAATAATACATTTTACATATGATTGAAAATACTACACTTTACATATGATTGAAAATAATACATTTTACATATGATTGAAAATACTACACTTTACATATGATTGAAAATAATACATTTTACATATGATTGAAAATAATACATTTTACATATGATTGAAAATAATACATTTTACATACGATTGAAAATACTACACTTTACATACGATTGAAAATACTACATCTTACATATGATTGAAAAGAATACATTTTAGCTTCATATGTGCAGCAGTTTGTGTATCCAGAGACTTTAGAAACATGTACAGGCAGACAGAACTTGAATACCTACTAGACACTGTCCTTGAGTGTCTAACGTCTCTCTGTATAGTGGTCTGTCAAGACGACCTGGCATGATGATACTTCCCCCTACAAGTAAAACCTTAGCAAATATTCAGAATAACATAGTATTCGACTAGATGAATTCTTGTCCTGTAATTCGGTAAGACCAAGAGACCACAAGAAAGATATACTACAACATGTTTAACTGGTCGATTTGGGAGAGGGAAATTCATGTTCTTAACTTTTTTACTAACTCAACGTTTGAGAAATAAAGGAGAACTTTAATGGAATATTTGGATATATATGTATCTCATATAGAGATAAAGTGTTAGCCCCAGGAAGGCCCCCCCCCTTGATTTATGAGGACTTCGCCTGAAGTAAAATGAAACAAAACAAAATCAGCTTTATTAAGTAGATACTAGTTGCACCTACCCAGCATATGTAATATTGTTTACGTATTATGTTCGTAAAAATATTTGATTGTATTTTTTTTTAATTAAAAAAGTCTTTATTTCTAATACTAAAGCTATCGTTAATTCAAACTAACTTTTTTTACGTTAAAATTTGTATGCAATCTTTTTCAATTAAATAAAAAAGGCCAAAAGTCACTTGAGAATAAAGTTTAATGAGAAGGATGGATTGTCAATTATGCTGTATTTGGTTGCCTAGTATATAGTTTGTATAAGTTATTTCAGTAGCTATTGACTTTTTCACTTGTTTCTTTAAAAATCTTCTTTTTTTTTTTCAAATTAAAGATGGCTATGAATGACTTGGCAAATATCCATATTTAAAACATTGTATATTGAAGCTCTTTGCCAAAATTGTTCTTGTATTTTGTAAGAAGAGCAGATAAAACATTAAGAGGGTGTAAAGCCATATCAATCCTATCGATATGAATTGAATTCTGTGTACTTTTGAGATTAGCATTAAAACAGTTTTTCTTACGATTCAACCAATTGAATCAGCCGTGCCATCTTCAGACTAAAAGACACGGAAGTACTAATGTTCTCAAAACTACAAAATTGGAAGTTACCATAGAATTCTTGTACAAATCTGATTTTTAGTGATTAAAAAAAAAAAAAGAAATTCGCGCATTTGTTTACCAAATTTATTGAACTCAATAAATACCTGTTCGATAAAACTTATCGTTTATAAAACAAAGCATTTCAATAATTTAATAACATTTCAATAATTTAATAACATTTCAATAATTTAATAACATTTTAATAATTTAATAACATTTAATAATTTAATAACATTTAATAATTTAATAACATTTCAATAATTTAATAACATTTTAATAATTTAATAACATTTCAATAATTTAATAACATTTTAATAATTTAATAACATTTTAATAATTTAATAACATTTAATAATTTAATAACATTTAATAATTTAATAACATTTCAATAATTTAATAACATTTCAATAATTTAATAACATTTCAATAATTTAATAACATTTTAATAATTTAATAACATTTAATAATTTAATAACATTTCAATAATTTAATAACATTTCAATAATTTAATAACATTTAATAATTTAATAACATTTTAATAATTTAATAACATTTCAATAATTTAATAACATTTTAATAATTTAATAACATTTCAATAATTTAATAACATTCGATAATTTAATAACATTTCAATAATTTAATAACATTCGATAATTTAATAACATTCAATAATTTAATAACATTTAATAATTTAATAACATTTCAATAATTTAATAACATTTCAATAATTTAATAACATTTAATAATTTAATAACATTTCAATAATTTAATAACGTTTAAATAAATTCCTAAGTAATATTCTAATATTAAAATGTTGATACATTCTTTCCTTTTCTGTCAACATTGATATGAAGAAGAAGGAGTGAGATAATCACACTTTTGGTTGGGGAGTTAGTAAGGGAAGGAGGGGGATTTGGTATGAAGGGGAGGAAGTGAGAGGAGGCGGAAGAAGATGAAAGAGGAACAAGTGTATGAGCAGAAAAGGAAGGAATTCTGGTTCATGTACAATTTCACTGAAAAACACGAGCTCATATTATTAACAATTTAAAAAGAAACAAATATTTCCTCTCGTTGAAATCTGAAAAGCATGCAACGTCATCTCATCACCAGTTTTCTCAATTAAAGATCTTTTCATTTTTTTAAAAAAATAATTTATAGCTCACATTTCTTTTGCAGAAGAGATTTAAATTATGAAATCAGCATAACTTGAGCAAATCCCGCCTATTGGATTATCAAGTTGATTAAACTAAGAAGCTTTAGTTTCTTTTTTTAAATTACGTATTAAACGGGTTTTATTGTAGTAATTTCAAATGATTTCAAATACTGTGTAATTTACACACAGCCAGATAATTTATATCTCGATCAATAAAATTATGAAGCAACATCATGTGTGTGTGTGCGTGTGTGTATTTCTCGCATCAATATAATTTGCATAATTACGCATTGAATTATTATTTTTTTTTTACTTTACTTTACTTGCGTCTTAACGTCTCCTCGCTGTATTGAACACAAAATTCTGTCTCCGAATTGCATATTATTTTTTTAGTTATTGAAATCAAAAGTTCAATAGCATGAAATAAAACCAATTTTCAAAAAATCATGTTTAAAAAAAGTAATTTAATTACAAAATTAAATCCACCAGAATGCTTTTCAGTCTCTTCATAAACAAGTCAGTTTAATCTTTTGTTAATAGTTTAAAAAAAAAAAAAAAAAAAAAAAATTAATTACTTCAAAGTGAATTCGAAAGCATTTAAACTGTTGAATAGAAAGTCATTTCTGGCTTTCAAATTTGTAGAAAATCCTCACGTATAAAAAGAGATTGACAGTTTTGAAAGCTATTTACATCTAATAGTTTTAGCGATTAAAACAATATTACCATAACAAAATTAGTTATGATACCGTAATAATTACATTTAACTTTCAAAATCCTATCTAAAAAGAAAAAACATAATTTGGTAAAAAAACGAAACTCGACTGAATGTAGTAAAAAGACTCCCGAGCAACGCCGAGTAGATACAGCTCGTAAAATATAAAACTGAAAAAAGAAAATATGTATTGTATCGGGACATATTGTTTATACATTAGTTGTATAGTATATTGAATTGTGTTGTGGCATATGAATTATTAAAAGTCTATTAAGCAGTTTAGGGGTTAGGGTTTAGTGAACAAAAGTCATTAAGCACACAAAAAGGAAAGGACGAATTGCAAGTAATAGCCAGCGTAGAGTAGTAAAACCGTCGTTGGTCAGTCGTGAGGGACCCTGGGTGCGGTGAGGTTGTGAGCAACCATGCATTAGATTGATGTATGGGAGAAAAGTGCCCTCTCAGGTATGACTAGTAACATTTAAAGAACAGATGGTTGGGCATGCCATCTTCGAACGAGAGAGCAAAAAATCTCAAATACAAAAACAGCTTTACAAAGGACTTCCTCATACACAAAGGATGTTATTTTTCTCCAAAGGTAAATTTTCAAATCTGCTTTCAAATATTGCGATTTTCTTTTGAGTGAAAGAAAGTCAGTTTGGATTCAGGTTCACTTGCTCTCGGTTTTAAAGCTTTATTTATTTATTTATTTTTTAAAGCTTTTTTTTTTTTTTTTTAAAGCTTTATTTTTATTTTTTTTTAAAGCTTTTTTTAATCTTTGTATTTTCAGACAGTAAGTGTCCAACTCCTGGCTGTGATGGCACTGGCCACGTTACTGGACTCTACTCACATCACAGAAGGTCAGTTTCTCTCATAATATCATACTACTTTATTCAATCATGGATACACATTCTACATACACAATATATAATAATCAAAATAATATGACAAATGACATTATTATTATTAATAATCTCTACTATGTATTAAGCACTATTCAAATAAATATTGGAAAATTTTCCCAAATTGTTTTATTTATATATATATATGTTTTATTTATATATATATATATGTTTTATTTTTATATATATATATATATATATATATGGGTGTGTGTGTATGTATGTATGTATGTAAGCAAGTGTGGTTGAATGACAGAATTTTTGCGTTTGTTGATTTTTGTTTAGCGATATTCTTGCGGTGTCGAGCAAGCTTTGTGGTGGTAGCTGGTATAATATGGCTCCGAGTGTTCTTAATTCAGCCATCGCTCTAGCGCTTTCGACCTTCGTGGTCGTCATCGGGAGTATTTTTAATTTTTTTTTTTTTTTAAGGAAACTTATGATTTTCATAATTTTCTTGAAGGTTTTTGGTAGGAGGAGAGGGGAAAGAAAAAGAAAGGGGGTGTGGTTGAATCTATTGTTTAGTTATTTTATTTGTGTAGTTATATTATTTTATTTATTTTTATATTTTATTTATATTTTTGTATATATATATATATATATATATATATATATATTTATTATTTTTAATTATGGAATACGTTTAATATGTTAATACCGGTATTAAAAGCTATTTTGTTAATATTGGGTTTTTTCTAAATAACGACTTGCTGCCTATATATATATATATATATATATATATAGTGTGTGTGTGTGTGTGTGTGCATGTTTCTGCCACCAGAAAAACAAGGTTATAACACTAATAAAACTGTATCCCGATAATAGGTTGAATGATTTAAAAAAAAAACTATTCAAATGCATAAGCATCACATATCTTAATACACTTCTGAGAAATGGATAAACCATGTAACTGCAGTAAATAAACAATTTACTGCAGTTACATGGTTTTGAGCCAAATTTATTATCTGTTTATTGTCGTTATCAAACCATCTGAAAAGATAATGAGCGTTTTTATATGTACAAGGTCTGCTGGCTTGATTCATCACGGTTTAAGAATCATATCTGAACGATCATTTTTGAGAGGACGGTTTTATGTGTTGTGTTATATGAATGAATGATATAAACAGAGAGGCTGATTTTGATTTGATAAATGAATGCTATAAACTGGCTGCGGATATCTTTTTATGTGAAATAGGCTTTATTCTATCCATACAACATTAATATCCTATTCAGATATTTAAAAAGCCAAGAGAAAAAAATATGTAATCAATTTATAGGCATTATGTGAAAACACCAAAAACAATTGTATCTTGAATGATGTTTTTTTTATGAATTATAGATTTCCGGGGAGAAGAGGGGGTTGCTTCAAAATAACCACCAGTTGAACTTTCATTTCTTTTTTAATCTTTGGTTTGAAATCTTTTTAATATTAGATTTTTAAAAATTCTATCATATATACAACCTGTATCTTATATAAACCACAATGTAATAGTGATAAAAGAAACCTATGTGAATGTATAAACCCCATCCACTTTCCCCTATTTTTTTTTTATTCAAATTTGTTTTAAAAGTTTTTTTTTGTTTGTTATCATTTAAGCACAAAATTTTCAGACTGTATAAAAGAAATGAAAATGTTAAATATTTTGTAGTTTTCTACAAATTTTGTAGAAAACTACAAAATATTTAACATTTTCATTTTTTTTATACAGTTAAATATTTTGTAGTTTTCTACAAAATATTTAATATTTTCATTTTTTTTATACAGTTAAATATTTTGTAGTTTTCTACAAAATATTTAATATTTTCATTTTTTTTATACAGTTAAATATTTTGTAGTTTTCTACAAATTTTGTAGAAAACTACAAAATATTTAACATTTTCATTTTTTTTATACAGTCTGAAAATTTTGTGCTTAAATGATGGTTCCACAAAATAATCCTGCCTTGTTGAAATTTTTAGCTATTTTTATGTTTAACTTACATAGCAAACTAAATCTCCTCTAAAAATTGAACAGGTAAATTAAAAGACATTTTTTATAATCTGTGAATTTATTGTGCAATCGATATAGTAATCCGAAGATCTTTTTCCAAATATTGAATAAAAAAGTTTTATGGGGTCACCTTTTGTTAAACCTAAATAACAAACTGACATTGTAAAATTTTTTTTTTTTAAATTAATGACATTTTTCAGCTAAAAATTGAACAAAATGAACAAAAAAAGTTTAATGGACTTTTTCAGTTTATAGTCAATTTTTAACTAAAAATTGAACACGTCCATAAAAGATCTTTTTTAATGGACTTGTTCAACTTTTAGCTAAAAAATGACTATAAACTGAAAAATGTTATTTAATTTTTTTTTTTATGTATAATCTGAAAACATAATCCAAAAAGCTTTTGTTTTTGTTATTGAATAAACATTTTAGAAGTGGAAAATGTGTCAAATATGTCTTCCGAAACTTGTAATATGTAAATTAAAAAATAAAACTGTTTATTCTTGAAAAAAATGCACGAATTTTAACAAAGAAAATTTATCTCTAATTATTGTTCCCTTCTCGTCTTTGTTTCTAATTTAGTTTGTCCGGATGTCCAAGGAAAGACAAAGTGTCTCCTGAAGGTGAGTCATTTTGGATTAGTCACACTCGTTTATGGTGAGAGACATGAGACGAATGAAAACTAGAAAACGTCAACTCGGATTTCCATCTTTTCTGTATCACATCATCGTTGATCTTTAAGCAATTTTGAGTTTTGGGGATTTTTCAAATTTCATCTTTTTATATCCTCTTAATGGTTAAAAGTCCAAAACAGTCCATAAATGTACAACATATCTACGGTTTAGCTGATGCTTCCCCTCTACAAAATTTCTTTTTTGAAAACCAGTCACTTTAATCACTTATTAATTATTTATATCAATAAAATTACGAGACAACTTCATATGTGTGTGTGTGTGTTTCTCACGTCAACGTAACTTTGATAAAATAATTTATCCCCTTCCCCTTTTATATATTATTCCGTCTTTGAATTATATTTTCAAAAATATAAATATTTTCTTGCAAGAAATTTAGAGAAAAAGAAATAGGGGTGGATATGGGGTCAATGAGCAAAACAAAACAAAACAAAAATGAAAGTAAAAAGACTCCCGGACAACATCGGATAGCTACTCAATGAAGCTGACTATGTTTGTGCACATGCCTGAAACCCATAGACTCTCAAAAACATGATTATTAGATTTAAATTTAGCATTAAAAATTTAATCCCAAATCATTTTCTTCAATTTTTTTTTATCTTCAAAAATATTTATTCAACGAAAACATAATTCAACATTTGATAAAATATGATTATTTGATTAAAAAGTTCAATTTTATATGCGTTAAAAAATTTATGTAAATATTTACTTTGTTGCCAAAATGTCTAAATCTTTTACACCTGAGAAATTTAAAAAAAGCTTTTGTGAACATATTCGGAACATCTTTAGATCAGAATGTATGGAGAGCAGGCATGAGACGTTGCCTGGTGTGGCCAACTTCAGAGTGCTGACCCTCGCAGCATGCTAAATACCAAAGCCGGATGATGAGGAGGAAGTTTCATTCAAATAATAATAAATAATAAGTTTTTTTTACTTATTTCTATTTCTGTCACACACACACACACACACATGTAGGTGTATTTGTATGGGATAAACTCCAAAAATAATTAACCGATCATTGAGAATCTTTTAACATAACTTATAGGGATAATGGTGGATAATGTGGTCTATATTTAGCTTCGGAAATAAATGTACCCATAAAAGTTACTCCTTAGGCTTCACTGTTACATGTTATCCCTGCAACCCTGTTTATGTATTATTCATAGTTTATGGTTCTTAACAAAACGATGTCATTGGTTGTCCTTATAAAATATATAATTTATCGGATGGATGCTGACATTTTCATGAAAAGTAGACAACTGTTTTATTTGGAAAGCCACTTGTAGAGACACCTTACAATGGTCTTTGATGTGGCATACCTTTTTGGTTCTCCTGTTTTTTTTTTTTAAATTTCTATTCATACCAGATATTTTTGTCCAATATATAAAATTTTCAATTTCCATGTATTTTCATATTTTGCTAAACTATCGACATCTATTTGTCCTATATTTTGTTATCAGCGTCCAACAAGTAATTTAACATCATCAGCAAATAATTTCACATTTCATCTTAGACTATCGGTAAAATCATTTCTAAATATAAAGAATAATAAAGGTCATAATATTGGAGAGTATATTATATCATTCATAGTAGTTTGATTTGATTCATTTATTTTCTGACAAAAACTCTTTCACAATATTTATTATATTATTTGAAATACAGATAATCCCCGACTTACATTAAAGTTCTGTTCTTACGATATGCAAGTCAATTTTCGATATAAGTCGGACCCCATTATTGCATGTAACTAGCTATGTCACTCAGCTACTATATACAATATAAGAAATGAGTTGTACTGAATATTTATAAATATGCTAACTAGTTCCGGTGCTTAATTCAATTTTATACCACTAAAACGTTGCAAAAAAGACCTTGAAAGTAACCTACAAGTTCTAGGATAGGACTTTATGAAGCACTGTCTTATCTTAAAAAATAAAAATGGCAGTTGAGTGACGCGTAACATAGTAGCTATGCTATTTATATAGTACGTGTGTAATTTTGTTTTTGTATAAAATTTACATACACGACATTCGATTATTATCAGTGTATATTAGAATTATGCACGTTTGTGTTTTGTTTAACTTTAAATAATATTGCACTAAAATGGTACATTTGTAGTGTATTCAGTCACTTTCTCTCCCTTTCTCAGGTTTTTCATAGTTTACAAAGTGACGTTGCTATCAATATGGTACATATGTAATTTCGTTTTTCTGGCATCAAATTTACATGCATGAAATTCAGGAATAAACTAGCAATCAATCATTCCTGATGTCTAGCAAATGACTTGGTAAACGGCGACAAAATTATTAACCATCTCACCAAAAACATTGCATAGAAACTTTTTGATCTTCATGTGTCTAACGCACGTGGACATGTCTACAAAGTCAAAAAACAGCACAGCTCCCCTGACATGCGAAAACATTTCTTCTTGCTTAGAATTGTTGAAGCATGGAACAGTTGTTGGCTGCCGAGACATTGCATCCTTTAAGACCCTCATACTTCTCGAAATTCACCAAAACTACATGTGATACCCCTAACCCCCTTCATGAGCTATAGTGCACCTGATGACTGTACACAATGATTGCATTAGTATTATTAGTAGATATTGGTTGTTTTGGTTTACGGCATATTAACCTTTTTAGGGTTATTTAATGCCAAATCCAGTCATTTTGGTAAAAGTTTTTATGCTTCAAGTTCTTTGTCTTCAAATATTTATTCATCGTGTTTGGTTTGGTTTGGTTGTTTTGTTTTACGGCATATCAACCCTTTTCGAGTTATATAATGCCGAATCCAGTCATTTTGGTAAAAGTTTTTATGCTTCAAGTTCTTTATATGCTCAAGTATTTATTCACAGTGTTTCGTTTGGTTGTTTTGTAGAGGAAAAACGTTGTTTTTGTTTTTGGCTTTGCAGAACATGATTAAGTTTTGCAAAGGGAAAGGAAAAAAAAACAATAACATCAATGTTTGGTGCATTTTAGGCCAGGAACCCGGTATCTTCAGACAGCCTGATCTGGTAGCAGCAGATAGTAGATATAAGAATCATGTATCTTTGTGTTTTGTTTAACTTTAACTAATATTACAATATGATAAAAGCCATTTCTAATACATTCTCTTAGTTGTTTCATATTTTAAGTATTTTTAGCAGCGCAACATAACTACATATTTTTAGCAGCGCAACATAACTACATATTTTTAGCAGCGCAACATAACTACATATTTTTAGCAGCGCAACATAACTACATATTTTTTAGCAGCGCAACATAACTACATATTTTTAGCAGCGCAACATAACTACATATTTTTAGCAGCGCAACATAACTACATATTTTTTAGCAGCGCAACATAACTACATATTTTTTAGCAGCGCAACATAACTACATATTTTTAGCAGCGCAACATAACTACATATTTTTAGCAGCGCAACATAACTA
This sequence comes from Sepiola atlantica, assembly GCA_963556195.1. NCBI lineage: Eukaryota > Metazoa > Mollusca > Cephalopoda > Sepiida > Sepiolidae > Sepiola > Sepiola atlantica. The sequence goes on from OY744533.1 coordinate 87,644,344, forward strand.
CATATTTTTAGCAGCGCAACATAACTACATATTTTTTAGCAGCGCAACATAACTACATATTTTTTAGCAGCGCAACATAACTACATATTTTTTAGCAGCGCAACATAACTACATATTTTTTAGCAGCGCAACATAACTACATATTTTTTAGCAGCGCAACATAACTACATATTTTTTAGCAGCGCAACATAACTACATATTTTTAGCAGCGCAACATAACTACAAGCTACAAGTCGGAGACGTTGTAATCTGGAGACTTTTATTCATTTTTATCAAGTGATCATGTGATGCAATATCGACACTTTTATTCATTTTTATCAAGTGATCATGTGATGCAATATCGACACTTTTATTCATTTTTATCAAGTGATCATGTGATGCAATATCGACACTTTTATAATATTTTAAGTGCAACATTTCTGCCTCTAATAATTTGTTCCATTATTACTTTCTAAAGATTAGATTTGAAGAATAAAATATCTTATTAAACCTTACATATGTATTATCTCTTTTCTTGATGCCTTCGTCGTATATCATGTTGGTGTTTATTGTGTTTTGAGTTTTCCTCTAACATCAAATTAAATTGGTTTTATTGTCTCTTTTTCCAGTACTTGCCCTCCAGGATCACATTCTGCGGTGTCCAACGCCAGGATGTAATGGACGAGGCCATGTCAACAGTAATAGGAACTCTCACAGAAGGTAGACACCGGAGACACACATTATAACCGCAGTGATAAATACACACACACACACACGATAAATAATCTGCATGTGCTTTTGTTGTTATTCAAAGTATGTTTCTCGACTAGAAATGCTGAATTTCTACGTATTTAAAAAATAAAAAAAATAATGCAAAGTTACACATAGTCGAGAAAGACACACACATACAGCTGAGATCTTATATATATATATAACAAACTCTTGAAATCGAAACAAAACCAAATTAATAACAGCAAGATTTTGGATAAATAAAGCGCTCAATATCCTATCGGATAGAGTTTTAATAATAATAAATTATAGTAAAATGTACTAAACTCAACAATTGAATGCAGTTTCACAGCATTACTGATTATCAGAAGTGTACGGGATCGGTCTCTAACAGTTAGCATTAATCAATTCTTCGATTAATGCCAGACGTTAAAGACCGACCAGCTGCACTTCTGAGAATTGTAATGCTGTAAGATTACTATAAATTGAATGTTGCGTTAACTACATTTTACTATAATTTGTTATTATTAATTATATGTACTATATAGTCCATACTATATATGGAAAACATAATTTGTACATATCTGAAAAATTAAAAAAATAACCTCATGGAAAACATAATATTCAACGTATTTACATGTTTTTATGTTTTGCATGAGGCTATTTTTTATTTATTTTTCAAATGTAAAGAAATTCGTTATTTTTAGCCAAAAAACACACGTGTGTGTGTGAGAGAGACTAAATTAACTTTTAGATTTCGAATCAATAATAACAAACTTACTGTCCGACAAAAATCGCCCTCCTCCCAAATAGTTAAACATTTCAATCAAACAGAACATAAATGAGATAACATGAAATGCATACAAATGGACACCAAATTTCTGTCCACAATTGCATGTAAACAAAAAGAGTAAACATGTATATTAAAACTAAACGTGCACAAATCAGGCGTCATCTCTGACGTGGGCATTTTTAATATTTGTAAGTTTTTTTTTTTACGGACTGATAAAAGAACCTCATTTTAACTCTGAACAAATGACGTGTGATTATCATCATCATCAACCGGTTTATTTGTTGAATCAGGCCACAATTAATCCTCTGATGAGGGTGGGGCCTAATTGTCTACCCTCGATCTAAGTCTTCCCCTCCATTCTTGTCTTTGGTGAAACTCAACGGAATCCATACCTCAGGCTTTCCTATCACGTTTGACCACGTCCTTCCAAGACACTTGGGTCTGCCAGAGGTGGTCTTCTCTGCTGGCACGTTCAACTGTCGAGCTTTAGCAATCCAGTCATTGCTGCACTCAACGTGCCCCAACCAACACAGTCTGCTCTTCTGCATGACGTCTGCGAGGCTTTTCAAGTTGACTTGTGCGAGTAGAGACCCAAAAGATATGCTTTGTTCAGGTCTCATGAAACAGATCCATCTGACCATTGCCTTATTATTATCATGGTGCAGTTTCTTTAGTGTGTCGACAGAGACAGCCCAGGTTTCGGAGCCATACACCAGCACACTTCTGACACATGAGGAGTATACACGACCTCTCGTAGCTGCTGGCAGGTGTTTGTTTGTATACTTATCGGTAATAAGAACATGATAGACGCTTGGCGTACATCGAAGACAATCTATTAATAATAAAAAAAAAGATTTCTTTGCAAATCAAACTTACATTTCATGTAAATCTGTCGAACATGTTTAAATACGAGGGCATCATCAAAGGACAGTTAAAATAAGCGTTGTTCTTAGTTAAAAAAAATGAAACGATAAGGAAAAAGACCTCTTAAATGTAAACATCCCGTAAGCATTTGTTTATAAAAGTTGTTTATTTGTTTTTATCAAGCAAATAAGCAGTTATGACAAAGAGCAGACAACTGTCCGAAATATTAAAATTATAAAACCTTTAATTTACATGCCTTTATGTTTTCCATAAAGTTATACTTTTTTAATTTTAGAATATGAAGAAATTCATTTTTCAACACATTTTAAATTACAACAAAAGCACACGTGGATTACTTATATTATATAATTATGTTATATGTTTGTTTTGTGTATGTTCGTTTTTTGGCAAAAAAACACTTATTTGCAGTCATAGATAATTGATAATGGAGGGAAAAAATGTTACCCGTAATCGGTATGTCAATATGATTTAGCTGTAAACTTGTATACAATGAATCTCTTACAAGAGGCATTGTGTTTCAGCATTAGATAACCAAAAAATGGGTTGATATGCCGTAAAACAAACCAATTAAAAAACAAACTTGTCTTTATATCTTTAAAAAAATTTTTTTTTTATATCTTTTCAGTCTGTCTGGATGTCCCATTGCAGCCATGGGGAAAATGATGAATTCTCAAAGTAGTAAAAAGACAGGTGAGTAGTTATCTCCCCCTACCTCCACCCTTTCTCTCCAAGAATCACTCATATCCCACCTTGAAATTCTAAACTGAATCAAAAATGTTGCTATGTTTTGTTAGCTTATTTGCTTTTGCCGAGATCGTAAAGGTGCGAACCACATTGGACTGTGAGAAGCCGTACTCTCTTTATACTCTCGTTTTCTTCTATGGCTTTGAGCATGACCTACGAACCAAATGGTTTTAGGCCCACCTGCACATACCTGATTATCAACCAGAGCTACATGTCTTGAACCATTTGCTTACGATACTGTGATCAACTGCGCATTCATCTTTCGCACAGCAAATGATTTTTGGTTGTTTCTATATTAATATGGCCCAGTTTGAACTCGTACAGCAGAAGTGCCTGCATTAAACTATGCCGTGCATCATCTGTATGGCGTTTAAATCACACACAGCATTAAGCAACACGCGCCAACTATCACAATACTACCAACCGCAACAGGTGTACCTTCCACGGCTTGAAATGCTTCGGTCACGTGATATACATGCCGCAAATTAGCACATATGCAAATATTGGAAAACTTTTGATTTGTAAATTTCCTTAACTGAAACTGAGCAAAATGATTACTTTTACTTTGAAGTTGTTTTTGACTTAAATACAAAAAACTTCATGTTTGGCTTTTTTCTTCTTGACTGCCGGATGCAACAACTGTCAGGATTCTTTACTTTTCTTTTCAAAGTTTTGTATCAACTAGTTTCAGTTTAACAAAAAAAGTTATTTTGAAAAAAATATTTTTGGAAGAGAAATGTTTTGTTCTTGTAAAATAAGGCGTTCAATTCAGAAAATCCAACAAGGTGCAGTTTATCATGACTGCTGTTTTTTTTATTTGCTTTTTCAGAAATTGTATCATCCATTTAATGCAAAACAAAACTAGTAGTTTTCATCTACTTAAAAAAATGTAAATCATTGTTTTTGTTTTTATTTCTAAGCCAGTTTCCTCAATTAAAAAGGTAGTTTTCAAGGGAGACAATTTCTCATGTACAAGTAATTATTATCTCCCCTGATAAGTTGTACAGTTGGTAAACAACTAAAAAAAAAGAAATTTATGTGCAGACAAACCTAAAAGTATGTATCAATGATTTATTATTTCAGTTTTACTTTTGGGGTGCAATTTATCAATGAAAATGATGTAAATTCATCGCAGGAAGAATACCTTCATGAAGACCAGTCATGGGCAAACTACACCCTGATGGATTTTCTGAATTACACGCCTTATTTCACAAGAAAAAAAAAACATTTATTAAAATATTATTTGCTTTGTTGCTTTTTTTTTTTATTGAAATTTTTCTTTCATATAGTTGAATAAATGAATGAGAAACCAATCCAACGAGTTTATGTCCAATTTAAAATCGAAGAATGAAATTATTTAATTGTCAGATTATTAAAATATGCATTAAAAAAAATAGTTTTACAAAAATGTTGATTCACTGATTGTGGAAATATTCAAATGTATATTTGATGCACAAATCTCTAATTCATATTAAATGCATAGATTTTTCAAATATTCATTTTCTTTTAATTATTCCGTAATACATAATGGCAGCACTTATGTGTGTCAATAACGTTGATAACAAGCGATAATATTGCAAGATGTTTTGACTATTTCTAAGGCAAATGCTTATGCATAAGTGTTTCTGTAGTGAAAATTGTCCGAGTACTTTCAACAGCATAATTACGCTGACCCACTGGTTCTCATTAACTCACCAAAGTTAAGCAACGTTGAGCCTGGTCAGTGCCAGATGGGTGATCATTTGGGAATATCAGATGCTGTATGTGGAAGGACGGTGACACCTCTCTGCAAAAACTAAAATTGTTAAAATTATCTCACCTGTGAGGGACACACACATAACTGGGAGTCTGATTCTGAATTTGATATTCCTTTTTGAGGAACCCGGCCAAGATGTGTGTCGCACCAAGAGAGCACAGGAATGAAAAATGATTTTAATTTTTGAGATCCTATTAAAATTAGCAAACCCATACACAGCACGGTGTGCTTTTCTTTACATTGAAATAATCTGGTTCATTGTCGTAGACATGAACATTTTCGTATAAGGCATTCAAAAAAACTGCTTAACATTCAAAAAAACTGCTTAACATTCAAAAAAACTGCTTAACATTCAAAGATTATGTTTATTAATTATTCTTTATGAACACTCGCTGAGGTGTTTTTTTTAAGACTGGTTTGATTTTTTTTTATTATAAGTATTTATATATATTTTTTTTATAAGAAATATTGTTTGTAGTTTATATGGTAATATGAATTATTAAAAATAATAATGAGCAATTAGAACGCCATACAATGCATTTTAGTTATTACAATTTGCACAGCCACGTGCCGTTCTTGACTAAAGAGACTCTCATCCCAAATTCGTTTCAACATCACACGGATTGATAATACACCAAAAACAAGATGGAGAAGGAAAAAAAAAAATGGTATTTTAATATATCTTTATTTGAAATTCTGACGATGAAGTACATCTTCGAAAATCAAATTGAAAAAAAAGAAAAAAAGTTAGTAAAACTAAAATGCATTGTATGACGTTCTAATTGCTCATTATTATTTTTAATAATTCATATTACCATATTTTTTTATGTTTTCATTTAATCTTTACAATATAGAGCAGACAATATTTTAATATTTAAAAAATTTCTAACACTGCAATAAATAAATAATAATACTGACAATAATAATTACGAAATAAATTATATAAAAGGTTAATTTATTTTATTTTTTTGTATATATATATATATATATATATATATATATATATATATATATATATATATAGTAAATAGTTTTTGTCAATAAATAAGTTCAATTTTTATATTTTTAACAGCGATTTTAATATGCATTAACTTTTATTCATAAATAAACAAAATAGATTTAATTCTTTATTCATTAATAAAATAATTTATATTTTTATTTTTCCTCCATTTTGACATGTTCATAGATTATATCTTGTCATAGGTTTGCCTTTCTTTACATGAAGACATTTGGATGGCCATTTTTTGTATGAGGATCATTGGGTTTACTATTTTTCTCATGGAAATATTGAGTTCACTAATTTTGACATGATACGATTTTTTAAAAAATAGTGCAGGCTCCTTGATTATGAGCCATGTCTCATGCGGAACCACTTGTCGCAAAAAGGTTGCCCATGTCTTTTGTAGGCATGTATATATCGATCGATCATTGAAATATGTTTCCATGATAATTTTGTATTAATAATTAATCTGAATTTAAAATTTTTCAAAATTATTCTCATTCCTTCTTGCATTAATTTTATAAATGTTTCTCCACAATTTTATTGTTTTGTGTTTGTTTTTAAATGATGTTGTTTCATATTCTTGACCTGTTGTTTGTTGTTGTTGTTTGTATGCCTTTTGTCAGCCAAAGTTGAAGCTGTTCTGTTTGAGTTTTTTCTTTAATAATGGAAATTTGTACTTAAAATATATATTTTTGAAACTTATACGAATGGATATCCATTTCCTTTACAATGAGTTGCTTCTGGACTATCTTAAAACGAAGTATGAGTGTCTCTGTCTACCAGGATTTTACTTCATGATTTAACTTCAATAAAATTCTGACTGCAGCAATTGGCTTGAGCTCAAATCTATTCTCTGCCACATGATCAGGCTAACCAATCAGTTTTCGACTCTCATAATTTTTTTTCTTGCATAGAAATTTATTTTACAAGACGACATGGAATTATGTCTGATGGCAAAAGAGGGGATGTTGCCACTTGACATTTGTACTTTTCTTCAGGAAGTTCTGAAAACTTCTAACCCATGAAGGATTTGAAATAGGTCTTAATCAGTGCAAGATCAATCTAGATTTTGTGCATTTTGACCAGAAGATGGAGTTAACACAAAGCCTGGAGAATGATTGGGCTATTTTTTGGCAGGTTCAACTTGCAAGGCAAAGCTAGAAAAGTCAACAGCTGTGAATGCATCGTAGTAAACGATTATGGAAAAGAATCCCAAGTTCTGGACATTCCTAATGAATATTTTTGTTGTAGGAAATAAAGATAATAGAGAAACAGTTGATTACACTTAAAGTTCATTCACAGTTCGTCAGCATACATTAGCAATGTCGACTAGACATGAAAAGCATGTTACAGACATGTATACATACATACATACATAAAGTGTGAATCACAGAAATGACAAAGAAACATTAATCTTAAATAATAGCTACAAAGGCCCATGACAATATTGAATGCGTATGCTATTCAATTTAAAGAGTAAACAATGGAAACACGGTATAAAATTTTACATGTGTCCAAGCAGGGGTCATTCACATGTAGGATGGACATGAAAACATGTCCTCTCTGGTCAAAGCCGGACGCAAGAAACAGGTTGAATTCATGGTTTGATTCATGACGATATGAAGGAGAGAGACACAAGAGTACCAAAACAACTTGCCATCACAACGACCTCTTGTGTTAAAACCAATCGTCTCTAAGGGAGATAACTGATCCCCACACAAAGAAGAGTCTGGTGACTTGAACGATGTATGTGCACTTACATTTGATGAGAAATATTGTTTTAATTGATATGTTGACTACTGAGAACATATATAAAATAATATATATATATATATATATATATATATATATATATATATATATATATATATATATATAACATATCCAATAATGCTTTAAATGGACGATCAACCAATATTACTTAACCTACAGGAGAGAGCCAGGCTCTTCGTTCGACACCGGAATTTGAATCATGGCCGCCAACACCACCAGTGCGGAGAGACGTTTTATCAAGTAACAAAGAAATAAGTTTGGTTATTCTTGTTTTTGATAAAAAAAAAAAATTAAAAAAATGACTCAATAACTGGTCACCTCTGAAGATGGAATTTATTCCGAAATATAAGATTAATGTAAAAAAAAATATATATATAAATTAATCTCGCATTGTTAATGGCTTACATATCAATTTTATTAATATAATATATATATATATATATATGAAGAAGAATGGAAAGGAATTAGAGAAGCAAAAGCCAAATCAAATCTCAATTCAATTGCTCAGAGCAAGGTATATTCCGCAAAAAGGCAATTTATATATATATATATATATATATATATATATATATATATATATATATATATGTTGATAATGAGTACTGATTGTAATTTAGGCTTTGATCGCCTAGTTTTTCGTGGGTTTTTTTTCTCGTTTTTTCTTTGTTTTGTAAAATTAGCACTCAAGATAGCCACACCAAGAAATAAATGCACAGGAGCATTTTACAAATATTTTGGTGTTTGCTGAAACAATTGTATGCTGAATAAAAAAAAAAGTTTTATGAAATGACGTGAATCTGTCCTTTATAACATTGAAATGATATAAAATTACATAAAAAAATATTGAACATAGCATAGCTCTGGCCTTACACTATTGAGCTATTATAATTACTTTATGTTATAACATTTATATTTGAATAGAAAAAATTCGAAATATAAAAAAAAAAAAAAAAAATACACACATAAGTTGTATAGCAGCTGTGTCAGGAGCGTCATGATATATAGTGACTGCTGAGCTCTCGTCCAGTCCTCTCTCGCCCGACTTCAACACAATGATAGATTCACGATCAGATGGATCTGCCATGCGAAATCTGACCAAACCAAACCCAAATCAGGGGGTTTGTTAAAAGTACTACACTTGTCCAGCATGGAGGTTATCCTAAGGATAAATCGATTATGCTGGTATGGTCATGTGGAACGTTCATCCTCCTGGATAAACCGTTGCAGAAGCATGAATGTCATAAATCGCAGGAAGGTTGACTAGCCAAGGAAAACTTGGAAGCAAGTGATTGAATAAGACCGCACAGAGTGGAATTTGGAGACTGCTGACCTGCTGAAGCGTGAGTAGTGGAGAGTGAGCTTGCGTAATATCATTAAACGTCTGACCCCTGACCCCAAGGGAAAAGTGACGTTAAATGAATAGAAGAAGATATTCAAATATGTATATATAAATATTGACTATTTTATATTGTTTTGTACTTTGTTGTATTGGGAGAAACATTTACATTTTTTTTTATGTTGTTTTGTATTATCCATTTTTGCCAGCACATTTGATCATAACAGAGTCCAACATCAAGCTTCTTTATCTTAAATCAAATTTAGAAAAAAAAGTTGTTTTTTTTACATGTTTAAGTAAACATAGATAACTGTGAACATAAGAAATAAATGGAAACGTGGACACAAGGTAAAATATAAAATACAAAAATCAAATCGCAGACACATCAGTAGACTAATATTTCTTTCTTTAATAACAGAAACTTTGTCAAAGTTTCTGTTAAAAAATTAGTAGTCTGCTGAAAAAAAAAAGGAAGACCCTTTTAAAATATAAACAAATATTAACGCCCTGAAATATTAAGGAGAAAAAAAAAAAAATAAAACCTAATTTTTTTTTTTTAATAACATCAGATAAACATTAAACTATTAAAATCCTTTTTTGCAACTAATGTACAAACAAGGATGTTATATAAATTACTAGGCAGGCATATTAAATAATCAGATGCTACAAAATTAAGTTTCGGAATTTTTTAGATGAGGGTTAATAATTTGTAGAATTTGGTATATTCGGACTACTGTTCTCATCTTGGGTGTTTTTATCACAACGTTTCAGCCGATGTAACCTCTGACCTTCTTCAGGTGTACTTTGTCGAACTCGGGAATCTTTCTGTCGAACTTGGGAATCTGAACGGAATTTCGAACGGAACCCTTTATTAAATCCACGGGGGTAGCATGCTCTCGTTCCATCTGCCAAGGACCCGTGACACAGTGGATATAATACTAAGTACAATCTAGTTCTAAGTGACGGTCATCTGAAGGTTGAAGGTTCAATCCTCGGTGCGGGCGATACGAAGAATTGCGAATTACTGAAGACTTCTTCCCAGAACGAAAGTATGCTACCCCCGTGGATTTAATAAAGGGTTACGTTCGAAATTCCGTACGGATTCCCAAGTTCGACAGAAAGAGTCCCGAGTTCGACAAGGTACACCTGAAGAAGGTCGGAGGTTACATCGGCTGAAACGTTGTGATAAAAATACCCCCCAAAACACAAATTCTACAAACTACAAAATTAAATATTATACTAACATTTAGTTTCATGTTACTGTGGAAATTTATAAGATTTTATCGGGGTTTAATATTATTATTTTTTGGTGATGGTAGGGAGGGGCGTAATTTCTTGTCCTATTTTATAGACAGCGAAGGATGCCAAGTTGGACTCTGTTATTGTTGATATTTGATGGTCGTGTTGTATTTGAATTGCGTGTTTCGTTTTGTTAAGATTTTTGCTGCCTGCACTGTTGGCTTGTGTGTTTTTGTTTTGGCAATAGGCCTGCACCTTGTCCTCATTCCCAAGCATGATGACCCTTCTAAGGCCGTGCTGGCTGCCTGCACGGAGACTGACCTACTCAGGCTGGCCGCTCATGAGGTGAAGTCGGGTCCGTAAACTTTGTTCATCATCATCATCATCATCATCATCTTAACAACTCTCTCATTCTCAAACCTTTTGCTTATTTCATCTTCATCTTTTACTTCTACTTTTTATGTTTATAAGAATTGCATTTTAATATTTGACTGACTTTCTGATTTATTATGCAACGTTGAGCATCTCTCATTCTAATCAATAATCTCATTCCAACTTTGAATAAATGGTTATTAATTCAAATATATATATATATATATATTTTATTGCTAGCTACCATATTGCAGAATGGTTCTTGGATGTAGTGTTTAGATAGTATTATTATTATTTTTTTATTTATTTTTTTTATTTTTTTATTTTTTTATTATTGTTATAATTAATGTTATTTGATATGCAAATTACTATATCATACGGTAGTCTTAAGGGTAATATATTATTATTATTATTTTATCATTATTATTATTTATTTATGTATATATTAGTGATATTTTAAGCTGAATTATTTCGACACTTGATTATTGGGGAAATGGTAGTATAATCAGTACCATTTGAGAGCCATGAATATTATAACTGTCCTGTTTTTAAATCTCCGAAACAGTTACATGGTAAACAGCTGATGATCCCCGTGTTAATATTAGACGCTTAAGGTCTCCTGTTTTTGTTTCACTCTTAGATAATTAACCCCACCCCCTTTTTTTTTTTTTTTTACTTATATTTTTTCATTTATTAATTTTCCAACGAATGTTAAGTCTGCAATATCTTGGATTTAGTTAGTTTGTTTGGGAATTTAAACTGCATTTTACATTTTTTTTTTTTTTTTTTTTAATGACTCAAAGCTTCTTTAGACTATATATATATATATATATATATATAGGGTGATCGGAAAGTAACGCCCTATACTTGTAAATTATTACTGAAATATAATTCTTACAAGAAATGAAGGGGGGGGGAGCAAGAGTTATGAATTATGCGTTATTTTTTCCTTCAATCCTCACGTTCCACGAGCGATGTTTTTGACAATGGGGAAAAATGCTGTTTTCTGGGTTGGTTGCTGTTTTCAATACTCTCATAGTATTCATCCCCATTCATCTGTCAATCTATCCAGCTTGTTGACCCTAATCTTCGAGTGGGTTTTTAGCCTTGATAAGTGTTGATTCATTAGTTAAAAAGAAAAGAAAAAGAAAGTTACTTGTAAAATCCGTTGATGCAGTTTTAGAAGCTGGTGGCAATTGCTGGCACCCATATCGAATTTTGAATAAAACCCCATCCTATATACTTTCTTATCATATTCATTTCTTGTAAAAATTATATTTCAGTAATAAATTACGAGCACTTAATAATAGGGAATTACTTTCCAATCATCCTGTGTGTGTGTGTGTGTATATATATATATATGTGTGTGTGTATTTTTAAAATTTTGTAACACAAAGTACTTATAATAGCTCAATAGTTTAAAGCTAGAGCTATGCTATATTTAGTATTTTTATGTAGTTCAATACCACATCATTATCACAGAGGACAGATACACATCAAATGACGTTAATCTGTCCTCTGTGGTATTGAACTACATAAAAATACTAATATATATATATATATATATATATATATATATATATATATTATATCTTATACAAATGCATTCATCTTTCAACCCACTAAATATTGGTATCATCAGGCAAGGTTACAAAAATAAAATGAGGCAAAATGAAAAGGGCTCTTCAAATTTAAAGATCCAAATATTTACAGAACACGTGACCGTATGTTGTAAATCATTGACACCAACCTTGTGCCCCCCCCCCCCGCTCCCAAATCCTACTTTAAAGACGTGTCATAATTTTAATTTGAAACAACTGAAACTTTTAGATATAAAAAAAAAAAGGAGAAGGAAAAAACAGAAAAATTTCAAATATAATTTCCAACTTTTTGCCTTGACACTGATCATGATCCAGAGATCATTTTAGTCGGTGAGGTGGCTAGACAAAATAATGGGCATGGGAATATGAACAATAAAAATATTGATTCACCAAAAAAGGGAGGAGAAAGAAGGCAATAAATCCCCTCAGATAGCATGGCAAGACTAGGGAAGTTATCATTCGGATGTAGCAGCAAGGTTTACTTTTGAACACACTAAAATATCAAATCTTTCAAATTGTTAAATGATAGTTCATGTGTGTTTAATTTAATACCTAAAAATGAATAAATTATGAAAATATAAGAATTAAAGAAAACTTATGAATTAAAATCAAAGTGGCGTGTATTTTTTGCAGCAGAAAAAAGAGTGAAACGAAAGAACACTTCATCGATCCACAAACTCACAGTAATAACTATAAAACAAAGCTGATCATAACAGACACTGCTGATTGGTCAAAGAACCAACCAATCAATGCACTCGATACGTTTTATGAACTTGGAACAACTTTATTTCTTTTTCACATAGAATGACGCCTGTTTAATTGTGCTCTGCAATACATCATTATTCGCTTTTTATTCTGTTGCAAAAAAAGAATCCATACCATTTTGATCACCGTGAATTTCTTCACTAGAATTTCATTGGCACTTTGACATTTGTTGCATGTCTTTCTCTACTTGTATAATTGTTGTCACCATAACTGTCAATTGTTGGCTGCTTTCAAGCATCAGTACATACAACTGTTACTGTATACTTAGCTTTATTAGTGGGAGGCAAGAATTATAGTGAATGTTGCTGCGGGAAAACTTGTTTTACCCAGAAAATCAGCCAGTCAAATTCAAAGAAAGATAACATATATATATATATATATATATATATATGAAAAAGGAAAACCAAAAAATATTATTTATCTATTCATCAACGTTTCGTCTTTATTGCAAGACTTCCTCAGGATGATTTGTCTGAAGAAAAAATCATACAAGTATAAAAGAGCTGCGGCCGATTTTGAGCAAGGAAATCAAATGTGAGGAAGCACGTGGAATGGCGGTTGTAGTAGCAGTTAGAGTATAAGGTCGTTAGGAGGGGGAGAGGGGAGCAATATGCTGGTTGAATCCATTTATTAATATAGCCTTGAAAGAAAAAAAACCGCGGGGTGGTCTAGGGCATGTCAGGAGAGTGTTGGGGGGGGGGGGGGTGATGGGGGTAGGAGGGTGACGCCCGAATTAGGACGTGGGAGGGTGTGCATATTTGACATTAGAGTGGTTGAATCAGGGGGTGAGAGAAATACATAGATAGGTAAGAGAGAGATTAGTGACTTGTTTAGTTATAAATTATGAACAATTAGAACAGAATTTTCTTTGCAAATGTTACTCAATCCCAGGACTGAGGTATTTTTAGCATGTATTTTGTGTTATTAATATAGGATATATATATATATATATATATATATATATATATATATATTACTATTTCATGTATCCACATAAAATTTTATAAGGAGATATAATTTTTTATGTATCAATTTTCAGTATTTACTTCAACAGTGATCGATACCTAAGTAGAGCGAGGTACTAAGTTATGAAAATATATTTATGGCAATTAAGCTACACAGAGGCTCCCGCGTTTTATCCCTGGGGGGATTTTTTTTAGCCTGAAGATTCCCCCCAGGGATGAAAAGCGGGAGTCTCTGTGTAGCTTAATTGCCATAAATATATTTTCATAACTTACTATATCAACTTACTGATCAACTCTGCTGGGAAGCCATGAAATAAAATACTGTTTTGTTTTTAAATTCCCGAAACAGTTTTTCATGGTAAACAACTGATGATCCCTTAAATAATGTTAAGACTAGCATAAATTCTTGGAAGCAAACTAATATAGTGACAACAAAAAGTAAATTGACTTACAAAAAAAGTGATTTTCCACCGAACGACTTGGGACTAAAATGTTTTTTTTTGTTTTTTTTTATATAGTTTTAATGGTTGAGAAACTTCCAAGTCTATAATATATATATATATATATATATATATATTGGAAATAGTATATAGAGAAAAGGCCTTAGGGAGAAACAACCATTGACAAACTTACATTTAGCATGATAGTAAATATTTTTTTAATATTCTGTATAATTTTACAATAACACTAGTTGCTGATACAAAATTCAGAAATTTGACACGCAAATCAATTCCCTAATTTCTGTATATTCCTTTCCATGATAGTCTTTGTAGGTTTATTCAAACTCTTACATGTTGATTGTAGCATTGGGCACCATGTTGTTATGAAGGCAAATTAATTCAATTGTTGCAAACCCTAACTTCGACCATTCTCTCTGCATCCTGCAGAATATTAGGCATCAGGTCAGAACTGTCTCCAAGACTTCCCTACTTTATTTATCTCACTGTTTAGTCTGGAAGTCCAGGAACAAACATTGTCATGCCATCTTCTTGATGGTTTACCTATTTTCCTGCACCCTTCCACCATTCCTTCTTAACAAGAAGACCAAATGCACATAGACCTTCAAACTATTGTGATTGCTATATATGGTGTATCACGTTTTTAAACTTATGAGAAATCCATTTAGTTTCTCGAATTTTGTTGAAAAGATGGCATATTGCTTTGATTAGAGGCTCAGTGTCCATTTTCAACTGTTTTTGAGTGAATGTTGTGAATCGCTCGGGATTTTACCCACGATTTTAAGGTTTCTTATTGCGTTTGTTACTTCACTTGTTTATGTTAGATGAGGTTTTTCATACAATCTGTCATAAAAAAAATTCACCCACTGTTGGAGAATGTCTTTTTTATTTTAAATTATTGTTCGATTAGTGTTTGTCCATTCACAATTTTTAACAAAAGATACTAAAGAATAAAATTGATTCAAAAACTATTTTTTTAAATAAATGCCTATTTTCTTGATCCGCTAAAAACGTTATCCGCATAAATTAAAAATACATTTTTGAATCAATTTTATTCTTTAATATTTTTTTTTATCGTAAATAAACAAATAATATTTAGAACAATCGAATTAAAATGTAATTTTAAAATTATACCAACTTTGAAAAAAATCAAATTCGTGTATGAAAGTTATCTTTCTTTGAATATGGAGAAATAAGTTTTTTGTCGTCTGGATGTTTTGTGAAATTAGTTTTCCACTAAAAGCTCCATTCATTATGATGAACTTGATCGAATATAAAGATCCCATTTCGACTGTTATTATAAATTCCTGTCACCGATGGGAAGAATCATTTTAATCAAAGACTTTTTCAACCAATCACTATTCAGAATGTGGTTTTCCTTTTCTTCACAATTTCTTTCTCTTCCTGCAGATTTTTCCACTTCTTTCTTTTCCCTCTAAATACTGTGAGAAAACATTGTTTTCAAATTGCAATCACAGTTTCTTATATTTCAATGTCTCTCTCTATCTTCAAGCTGACGTTTCTCTTTCTTCCTTTTTTAAACACAGATATCCTTGCAAACAAAAGGGATGATACGAAAGGTACGTTTTTTGCAACTTTTATTCTAAATCCTTTTTGTTGAACTCCAGTGTCAATCAGGTGTTGGAGGTTTTATTTACTCCTCCCCAGGAGTTAGGCACAAGGCCAGTTTTATCTTACTCCCACAAGTAAGATGTGACCCAAGATCGGGTCGAGAAAGTGGGGTTTGAAAAGCCAGCGCTCGAGAAGTGAGCACTCTGGCCATTTAAAAATTGCCTGGGCAGCCCCGTCGGCATTCCCCGGTAGGGGCGCCTCAGACAGTAAGCAATAAACTTACTCCTCCCCAAAGAGGGGAGGCAAAGCCTGGGAGGGTGGACCTCCTAGAACTGCACAGGACAGGCGTGCAGTATCCATCGGAACAGATACTACACTTTGATCTATGTTGGAGGTAATAGTTATTTTTAAAAAACAACTGTAATGAGCACAAAAAGACCGAAAACAATGTTGAAGTTACGATAGGTAAAATAATATAAGAATGCAATTAAGTTGCAATTATATATGATACGAGAAAGCCAGAGTAAAAATCAATGTACAGAAAATAAACCATTGCCAATAATTATGTTCTTTTTCTGTGTTCATCCACTGTTCAGGATGCGTCCACAGATGGGTCCACAGATGGGTCCACAAAAAGTGCAGTGGCATAAAGGGCAGATCCTCACTTTAAGTGTTTGCGTTGCACCAGCATGGCAAGACCAATAGATGGCAGACCACTGATGGATCTGGATACTGGTGATGACAAGCTTGAAGTAGTGACGGAATTTTGTTACCTTGGAGACGTGCTGTCATCAGGTGAAGGCTGTGAACTCGCAGCAGCTACACGTTGCAAGTCTGCCTGGGAACAGTTTACCGAGCTGCTATCAATCCTAACAAACAAACACCTGCCACCATCTACGAGAGATCGTGTATACTCCTCATGTGTCAGAAGTGTGCTAATGTATGGCTCCGAAACTTTGGCTTTCTCTGCTAGCACACTAAGGAAACTGCACCATCACAACATGGATCTGTTGGGTGAGCCTGAACGTAGCATACCTTTTGAATCTCTACTCGCACAAGTCAACTTGAAAAGATTCACGACATCATGCAGACTGCGTTGGTTGGGGCAAGTTGAGCGCAGCAATGGCTGGATTGCTAAACTCCGACAGTTGAATGTGCCTGCAGAGAAGACCATCTCTGGCAGACCCAAGTTGTCTTGGGAGGACATGGTCAAACATGATAGGAAAGCCTTGAGTATGGATTCCGTCAGGCCTCACCAAAGACAAGAATAGAGGGGAAGACTTAGATCGAAACATTACAATCAGGCCCCACCCTCATCAGAGGATTAATTGTGGCCTGATTCAACAAATTAACCGGATGATGATGATATAGATGTGTTTGATTGTAAGGTATACTCAGAGGAATGAGTCACTTCATCTGTCACAAGAGATTTTACATACTGGTATTCCAAAATTGTCCTTAACCTTAATGGGTGAACATTTGGGAATACCAGGTTCTATATATAGCACAGGTGTTGGCTTTGAAGAAGAATTAAAAGAACACATTAATCACAGAAAACTGCTTTTATTTTTTATTTTTAAACTTCATCCGGCATTGTTTGGAACAACTAGAAGCATGAAAAAAAATTCTTCTTCTTTTTTTTGTGAGAGATACTTCGGACAATCTTTTAACATCCCGTTAAACATTTTGATTGACATAAATGTATTTCCTCTCTTCTAAAAATTTTAATACTGATTTTTTTTAATTTTTAATCTTTTACATTTTTTTCTACTATGCACTTGATTTTCAAATTCTGAAAAAAAAACATTTGTTTTAATTACTTTACTAGAGAGAGAGTTAGTTTCCTGTATAAATTTAATGTCAAATGCTCCCCTCTAAAATCTGTTTCGGAATTTCAAACAAAGATCATCTTACTTTAAACTTATATTGCCCACTAAGTTTTAAAAAATAAATAATTTTAAAAATTAATTTGAAGATTTAGTGTTCAATTGATAATCCAAGGATTTTTTTCTGAAAAAAATTAAATAATATTTGTCTGCCGACATTTTTATAATAACCTACATCTTTTAATAATTCTTATTTGATTTTTTTCTGAAAAAATGAAATATTTGTCTGCCGACATTTTTATAATAAGCTACATCTTTTAATAATTCTTATTTGATTTTTTTCTGAAAAAATTAAATATTTGTCTGCCGACATTTTTATAATAAGCTACATCTTTTAATAATTCTTATTTGATTTTTTCTGAAAAAATTAAATATTTGTCTGCCGACATTTTTATAATAACCTACATCTTTTAATAATTCTTATTTGATTTTTTTCTGAAAAAATTAAATATTTATCTGCCGACATTTTTATAATAACCTACATCTTTGAATAATTCGTATGTGATTTTTTTCTGAAAAAATTAAATATTTGTTTGCCGACATTTTTAAAATTACCTACATCTTTGAATAATTTGTATCTGATTTTTTTCTGAAAAAATTAAATATTTGTTTGCCGACATTTTTATAATAACCTACATCTTTGAATAATTTGTATCTGATTTTTTTCTGAAAAAATTAAATATTTGTCTGCCAACATTTTTATAATAACCTACATCTTTGAATAATTTTTATCTGATTTTTTTCGGAAAATATTAAATAATATTTGTCTGCCGACATTTTTATAATAACCTACATCTTTTAATAATTCTGATGTGATTTTTTTCTGCTGCTTGTAGCAAAATGTTTTTTTTTTCTCTTTTTTTTTTAGATGTGTTCGCTCTCCAACTAATTGTTGTTGGAAGTCAAAGATTTTTATGATAAAAACACTATTAATCGATTAAAAGAAATGTTTTTGTTTCTTCTTCACTTAATTTTACCCCAATTTCTTTTCTCTTTCCAGAAATGGCACCATCGAATCCTGACTTATCAGGAACTCCCCCAAAACGTTGGCTTCCTGATGGAGAGAAAGGCATGTTTGTCTCAACAGCTGGCACCAAAATTCCCTCAACCAAAGGTAGTAAAATCTTATTAGATCTCAATTTCATACTACTAGCATATACATATATATATATATATATATGTATATATATATATATATATATATATATATATATATATATATATACAATAATATTTTTATAAATAAATATTAAGTATTTAAATACCTAGAGACATCGATGTTTCATGCTAATGCAATCTTCAGTCTAGGAACTAATTCTCAACGGTTGATAGGTGCGAACCCGAACACAAATCGCCACTGATTCGCAGTCGGAGATCTTACCCATAGGCCATTGCCAACTAGTTAGTAAATAGAGAGGAACTTTAACTGTAAATAGCGGAATTCGGCGACTACTCACCAAGCAGCTAGAGTGATCTACGAAACGTCGTTCGGATCATGCATATAGCTATTTGTACTGCTTGTTATCAAAGCTCCTCGAAAGTGCCCAGCCTTCGTGGGAGGGGGCTGATAAACAATAATATTCTTATAAATAAATATTAAGTATTTAAATACCTAGAGACATCGATGTTTCATGCTAACGCAATCTTCAATCTAGAAACTAATTCTCAACGGTCGATAGGCGCGATGAAAGAAGAAGGATAAACATGTACGAATGACAAATCTATTTCAACTTCGATTGTTCAATGCAAGGAGTACTCGGTCAAAACATGTTTATTATTCTTTCCTTAAGCCAAGGCTTTTCAAAGATTAAAATCTGATCATCAGAGGAATTACATAAATGAATAAGTTGGCAGTGGAAAAGCCAAAATTCAAAATTTGAAAAAAATATTAAGTAATGGAGAGTGAGAGTGTGCGTGAAAAAAAAAATATGTGAATGTCCGTTGATAAGGTGTCCGGTGAAAGGAGATTTAAAGATGGAAAAAAGGGGTTTTGTGAAGGCAGTGTTGAAAAAGTTCAAAAATGAAGTAAATCCAAGTTCAATTGTAGGTGGAACGCACTTATTGATCAAAGTCACTGCTTAAATTCCCGACTGTCTGATACACTGAATAGAGCTTAGTAATATGTATTCAGAGATTTATAATAGCATTTAAATCAAGTTTCAAAATGAAAAGCTTAAAAAAAAAAAATTTTCTGTACTTTTCAAGAGGAATAATTTTAATAGTTTACATAAATGAGTCAGCATACAACTCGAGACGTAATGAAAAGTCATCTCCTCTCTTCAGAAAATCATATTCAGTTAATACGTCATACAGAGGAACACAAATCAGCATGGAGTAAGAGAATCAATATTATAACATCAGCAATTAAGAATCCAAATTGTGCAGTTAATAATCCATGTATTGAGAAGAAGAATGTCCGGTAAATAGTTCTATGCCGGCATTCGTTACCCAAGTATTTTGTGTAAAATCTGGCTCTTGATTTGAATAATAATTGATATCTAAATTAAATTTAAATGGAAAATAAATAGAAATTAAATGTCTAAAAAAAGTTTTTAAAAATAAAGATGAATAGACCTTGGAAGGAAGGTACTATTTTATATAATTAAATGTATTTTTAAATAAAGTAATTTGTTTAAGCAGTATTCATAAGAAAAAAAGGATTTAAGCCAAAGATACAGGTGCATTATGGTAACTGACCTTTCTTGTGCCAGGCCAATTTGACCGGTGAGAACTGTTTTTTTTTTTTGGTTGTTTTTTTGCCAGCCACTATGTGAGAAATGCTCCTGCCCAAGTAAATTAACTGCTACTACGATGAATATGCATCGTTCCTGTTTCATACAGTAAACAAAAATCTAAGCATGCGTAGAGTGAAAAATAATGCATAATTTTGTATTAAGTTGTAATCTAAATGAAGAATTGTAGAGGACGTTTTAGTATGTATATTCAAAGAATGTCCTCAGAGAGAAGTTTCATTGAGTTTTTTGTATAAATTTAAATGAGAAAAACAAATTTTGGTAATTGTTTTTTTTTATTGGCTGCTCACGCACTGATCAGCAGATTTATTAAGAAAAAAGTTATCTAACGCACAGTTTAATACTAAAAAAGTGACCCTAATGAGATCTATACCATATTTCTCTTAAGGTTATTTGGCTGAAATCACTAAACAAAGAGAAAACAGCTTAGCAGATAAAATATAAACATTCAAACAAAACTTTAAAAAATTTTCTGGAAACCTGCCCCAATAAGCGACTAAAGCAGAACTCTCTGAAACTTGTTTTACGGAGCTATACCGATCATTGAAATAGGGTACAATCCGACAGAACACTTTTGAATCATTTTTATGCCCACTTACGAAGATTACAATCAAGCTATAATGATACTAAACCTTATGTCTAGAATCCTTATTTTAATTTTGATCAAAATCTATTTACAGGATATTGATTCTAGAAAATTTCTCAAATTCAAGGCTTAAGCTTAAGGGATCTTAAGAAGCAATTGAAATTCAGGGAATCTTGCGCAATTGGTGTCTAATGTCTATAGATCAAATTCAGTGCGAATCTGATATATTTTAATTTTCAAATGGGAGGTTGTGCCTATATTATGCTCCCTAAAAACCCTTTAAAAGACTGCAAAGAAGTTGAAATTTGGGGAATATTTATTAATTGATGTCCAATACCTAAGGCTAAAATTTTCTTAAAAATCAGAGGTGTCTGAATTTTAACGAAGGGCTTCCACCCCCTTTGCATAAAACTAAATTAAACTAAATATAGTCCACATTTGACCCCCCCCTTACGCTTAGCAGCTGCATTCCAAATTTCATAATTAGTTTAGGAGTGAATCTTGTATATAGAAATATATAAACATATCTAACTTTGTAAAGATTATGTTGTAATTCTGCTTGTAGCAATTCTTTTGAACTTGTACTTATATATATTGTTCTTATCTTTTGAAAAGGGTCTACACTCTCCAATCCTGTGATCACCAATCAAGAAGTGGATACACGTACGTTTGGCATGAACAACTTATTACTTTTTTTCCCTTCACACACACACAGTTTGAATGCAAAACATGACAAATCCAATATTTTCAAATTTAGAAATTAGACTATAAAAGGATTAAAATTTAAAATCTAGAATTCGACTGATTAGCCATTCGTACCGGTGGTTTCTGGGCAGACAACTTTTTGAACGTTACCCCCTTCATGCTGCTCATGAAGAGGGTAACGTTCAAAAAGCTGTCTGCCCGGAAACCACCGGCATGGTCTAACAGCACGATCCAGTACAAATTTGGGGAAGTCCAGGTTACAAACTGATCCCCCACCACTGTGGAATTGTTGTAAAAATTTAAATGAAATTTTACACAAAATAGGTGGTTCGATTTAAACTGAAAAACCTTATTATTGTGCTCTATTTAACGTAATCGAGCACTCTCTAATGATTTCTTCATACATTTTATAATGCATACACATATATGAACACAAATTTTATTATTCATTCTTGCTTGATAATGGCTACAGTGTTAGCCAAAAGCGCCTGGAGAGAAGCAACCATCAGCCAATTCTTGCATGGCTGACATCCCAAAGAAAGACCAGCTTGTTTGCCTTTGAAATATTGTTTACACCCTTTAACTTTTTTTATCAGAAAACGAAATCGTACACATCACTCAAATGCAAATTTTCTCAATAAGGTAGAGTTGATTTGTCGAACTCAGTTTCATTGGTACTAAGGGAAGTAATTTTTTTTAAAAATTGTCTTGAATTGGGATTTATCTCCCTTGAATGTTAAAAGGTTTTCGTTTCTCAAAGTACATCTTAGCATTAAAAACTTATGAATAAATGTTCGTCGTTTTTTTTCTTTTGCGAATGACAGTTAATTTATTTATATAGATGTTCACGTGTAAACTTAAAATAGTCTTTAATAGAATTTTATTTTTATTGACTTTTAACTACAAAAAAAAAAAGAAAAAAAAGGCGCTTATTGTAGTGCATTAGGAGGGCCCTATGCTCGTTCAACCAAAAAGATAAATGAGATGCTACTTTTTTTTTTGTTAGCAACGTAATGAAAAAATTGGTGGTAAAAAAAAAAAAATTAAATTTTTAGAGCGGAACAATAGTTTAGCATATAAATTTCACGTGAAATGATCACCCACTTTCCAACCAGATAGCGTTTGAATGACACATAGCCGTTTTCTGGTCTTAGTTTTTCTTCTTCTTTTTTTAAACATCTTTTTAAGAATGTAATAATAATAATAAATGAGGCTAAAAACCATCCGGAGTTATGGTTAGTGGTAGGTGTAATCCCCCCCCCCCCCCTTAAGCCAAATTAGAAATTTTGAACCTTCGACATTTTAGATATTTTGATTCCATTGTGCATGTCTTAAAATGTTATCCGGTAAGAAACTTCTGGCCCAGAAATAGGTGATCATTTTATGTTTAGAGATATATATATATATATATATATATATATATATATATATATATATATATATATATATATATATATGCGAGACTGATCCCCCACTCTAAATTCTAAAAATAATTGTTTTTCTTTTTTTCATTTTTTGTTTTTTTTTTGTTTTTACTGTCAAGTATTTCAGGGTGTTTACATGTAATCGCCTGAATAAAGTAGAATCTTTTTTTTTTTTTGGTGGGGAAGGGAATTAGCATAGGGCCCTCATGTACAAATTTACCATTTTAAAACTTCTTTACTAAACTTCATAAGAAAATAGATGCTTTTTTACAATCACGCCATCATGAAAAAAAAGAGGCATCTTATTAGATTTTAAACGTGCCAATTTGGGGGGGGGGGTAGTTTTCCGAAAGTCAGCAACACTTAGAACCATGGTGCATTTCTATAATAAGTAGTGTTTTTTTTTGTTTTCTTGTTTTGTTGGGGGGGCGGGCGCATTTATTTTAATTGTTACATGATGCATTATAGACGTCACCATTTTTCACGCCCATATATGGCGGCACAGAACACTCACTATTTAAAAAAAAAAACTCTTTTAAAATTAGTAAAAGATTTTGTAACTGATTCAATTCTTCTTTTCTTCTCCACTTTCGATTCTCTTCATCTTTCAGGTTCTGACCGAGTCCTTCGTCCGATGATCTTGACAAAACAGCTGGACCTTCCTTGCTATGAATACCCGCCATATGTGTCCACCTCGACTCCCCGTACTAATTTAGCTAAAGAGCTTGAGAAGTACAACCGGCCACCCACAGAATTTCAGACATATCAGTCCAAACTTTACCCAGGGAAACCTATCGCACCAAAGCCGAAGGACCCCGGCATTGAACGGCCCAACATACTAAGCAAAAGACCCAACTATAAACCCCAGTACCGTTATGACCCCCAGGTGCCAGTAGCCCTGAACCTGTCCACCAAGACACCAACAAACACTGCAAACTGTATAGCCAATGGCTCTGGGCTGGATCTAACTATGAAAGCCTTGCCTGGGGTCACTGTGTCTTCAGGGAATGTAACCGCTGGTGGGA
Source organism: Sepiola atlantica (assembly GCA_963556195.1). Lineage (NCBI taxonomy): Eukaryota > Metazoa > Mollusca > Cephalopoda > Sepiida > Sepiolidae > Sepiola > Sepiola atlantica. Next base: position 87,668,693 of record OY744533.1, read on the forward strand.
GCACAAGCACAACAGTGGCTAGCATCACCACCACTACGTCACTGCCTGGTGGCACAGTGCCACTCAATAGTCACAATGCCACCAGCCCCGGAGGTTGTGCTGCCACTGTTGGTCCATCCGCCACTGGCCCCGGAGCTGCCAGTGGTGGAACTGCTGCTGCTGTTGCTGTTGCTGCCCCGAATCCAAGCATTTTGGAGACATCAGGTCTCAGCATGCAACAACATCATCATCAACAACAACAACAACAACAGCACCAACAGCAACAGCACCAACAACAACAGCACCACCAACAGCAACAACAGCACCAACAACAACAGCACCAACAACAACAGCACCATCAACAACAGCATCAACAACAACAACAACAGCATCAACAGCAACAACATCAACAACAACAACACCAGCAGCATCATCAGCAACAACAACATCAGCAACAACAGCAGCAGAGCCAACAACAACAACAACAACAGCAGCAGCAGCATCCTGTGTCCCAGCCGCTGACAGTTATCCTCCCCTCACAGCAGCCTCTCCATCACCAATCATCAGAGCTCATGGGGACCTCCTCACCGTCTGCTCTATCGATTGCCAACTCCATGCCTGCCTCACTCTCATCCCCACCTCTCAATTCTGTATCATCACCATCATTAAATGGAGAATACAACAGTATGACAATGTCTCCCGTCAACGTTCCCACCTTGGAAAAAAATATTGGTTTCAACGGGTAAGTCAGACATACCGGAAGGAAATATATATTTTGGCTAGGTCAACGTAAAATTATTGTTTTCAATTATGGATTTTTTTTTTTTAATTAGCCTCACATAATCATCCATCCATCCATATTACTGTTTTCTTTTAGTTTTTTTTAGATCTATGAACATGAAATCTGAAAAAAAAAATGCTTCCCAAATTATGCAGACTTTCCTAAAGCAGAAGGACGGGGGGAGGGGGTCACTGAAAGTTTTTTTGACCTTTGATTTTAATGGGATTTTATATTTTTAAGAAGATTGTACAAGTTTATGCAGATTCTCAAGATTTTAGCAAATTTCAATCACTTAAATAACTTCTTACTTTTGTGGACTTTAAAAAGTCCACCAAATTAAAATTTCTATAAGCCCATAACTTCAGTTGTGTAAACTCTTTTTCGTACAGTTTTCACCAATAAGAAATCTTTTTCTTTTGTTTGAGATTGTCTTGAAGTATTTTGAAGTCTGACCTCCTCACACATTAAAGAATTAAAGAGTGTCTCAGTATTATGGATCCGTCATCGAATGAGTATCATCCCGTCTAATACTTTTATATCTTTGCTTTCTTACAGCGCTATCGTTTTTTTTTGTATTAGGATAATCTTCCTTTCATCTATCAAGACTGAATTTATTTAAAAAAGGCAGACTTTTATACAAAACCAAAGTCAACATCGAACTGCCGTTAAAATTTCCCACAATGCACAGCAACTGAACAACCTGTATGATTTTGCAGTAAACACCTTGAAGGACTAACTGGACAAGATCATTATATTTTGTAGTATTTGTATTATTCAGACTACTATTCTCATCTTGGTTGTTATATTCACAATGTTTTAGTCGATTTAACCTCCGACCTTCTTCAGGTACATCTTTTTGACCTTTGGAACCTTCTCGTCAAACTAGGGAATCTTCATATTGACCTCAAAAACCTGTATGGAATTTTGAACTGAGCCCTTTATTTAATCCACACCGGTAGATTGTTCTCATTTCATTCCATCAGCAATGATAACAGGCGATGATAACTGACAGAATAAAACCAATTTATCCCTGTGGATTAAATAAAGGGTTCCGTACTTATTTTCGAGTTAGACTTGAATGTTTCCGAGTTCGAAATGATGCACCTGAACAAGGTTGAGAAGAGATCGGTTGAAATATTATGATATAACAACCAAGTGGAGAATAGTAGCCAAAATAGTCCAAATTAGTAGCCAAAATAGTCCAAATTAGTAGCCAAAATAGTAGCCAAAATAGTCCAAATTATCAATCCTCATCTCAAGAATTCTAAAACCTGAGATTCTTATAGTTTGGGGAACATATATACCTTATTAGGCATGCTTAACACTAAGTGGGCACACATGAGTCATGGAAGGGTTAAAAATAGAGTTTTCATTATATCAGGTTTTTGTCTTAATTTTTGAGATTGGGAGTTATTTTTTTTTTTTTCGGACTATTTGTTAATGTTATTTATTTTTCAGTGACATTTCAGTTGATATATCCTCTGACCTTCTTCAGGTGTATCATTGTGCTTACCGTTGCTATTTATGTTTTATATGATTTGATTTATTACACCGCGCTCCCTAGTACCTAAGATATCCAGGTATATTATGCAGTTGATGCAAGAGGTGGCATGCTGTATGTAGGTGGTTAGGGTTACTGTACATAGGTGGTTTGGTTGGTCATGTATAGCATGCCACCTCTTGCACCACCTCCATAACATGCATCGATATCTCAGGTACTAGACTGACTAATACCTGGCTTGAGGGTGTAAAAAGGTATTTGCTACTCTTATAGAGAACGACCTGCATTTCCGTGACTTTGTGTCGTCAACGTTCGGGCAGGTTTCGGAAGCGCCCGAGAGTTGACAAAACTATTAACCAATCAGGTTGCAGGAAGCAGACGATAAATTTTGGAAGACATTAATTTCTATGATCTACAGCCCGTTAAAAAAAAAGAAGAAATTGGTTAAAAACAGTTGTTTCGTTGTTTGTTATATATAAAAAAAATCATTTTTTTAAATATTTCGTTGCACAAAAAAACATTTTATTTAAAAACATTTGCTTGACTTAATGATTCCTTTGACAAAAATGAAAAAATAAACATCTAATTAATAACAGTTGTTTAGCTATGGGATGTTCGTTCTTCATTTTTATATATGTATTTTACTTTGATTTTCTTCGTCTAAATTTTGTCATTTGAAACTTTTCTTGAATTTATCGTCTGGCAGTCTATGCCTCGTCAACATTCAGGCGCTTCCGAGACCTGCCCGAACGTTGACGACGCAAATCACGGAAACGCGGGTCATTCTCTATAAGAGTAACAGTCATTTGACTGCATGCAGCATGACTGATATCAACTCTTTGAATAGGACCGCATTGAGAGCAGGCGTGAGACGTTGCCTGGTATTGCTTCACCCCGGAGTCTGGAACACTTGTAGCATCTTAAATACCAAAACCGGATGATGGTCAGGTAACCTGAAGAAGTTCCGGGGACACATCAGCCGAAATATAGTTGGAAAATAAACAGCAACTCTAAGGACAATGGTCTGAAGAAGAACAATGCAAATAGTCTCACGTTTTTGTTGTCGAAAGGTTTGAAAATTGCATATTATTTTTCCTACCTGGAAGAATCTCACCTGAGTTTTAAATGTTTGTCTCTCGTTGCAGTATCTCAAGTCCTAAAAGTCCCAGTTCACTGAGTAAAGCATCTCCTATCCATTCAACCCCACCTCGGACCTCTAGGGAAGGCCGAGAATTGATTCACTGTCCCACCCCTGGTTGTGATGGCAGTGGCCATATCTCAGGAAATTATGCTTCCCATCGGAGTTTGTCCGGATGCCCGCTAGCTGACCGGGCAACGGTATTAGCTAGTCATGTCGAACAGAAGTGAGTAAATTGACAAAACAGTAAAAAAAAAAAAAATATCAACAAAAATCTTCCCACTAATTTTAACCCTTTGCCACTCATACCTTTTTTTTTTTTAGTCTATTATTAACCAAGGGCACATAACTCTTGCTTCCTATTTTTGGTAATTCTTATATTAAATGTGGCTTTTTTTAAACAGTTGTTCTCTATGTATGAAAATTGCTCTGGTTTTGTACTAAGTTGGTTTTAAAAGAAATTCCCTTCAGCTTCTCTCACTTTACTAATAGGGAAACTATTTTAATGTTATTTTTCCTTAAAAAAATACTTTTTGGGATATAAATTAAATCAGACTAGTCTTAAGATGTGCGTATTCAATCAACTCATTTAGTAATGGAAATGTCATTTCAAACTTAAGTGTGAGCGACTCTCTTAGAAAAATGTGGATGCAATTAAAATGGCATTTGCAATGTTAGCGTTACAGACTAACAAAAATGCTATTTTAAGCTTATGTGTGACACAGTGACAGACTGTTTAAAAAGCTATTTCAAACTTAAGCATGACAGACCGACTAACGGACAAGTATCTCATCGAGATACTTGTTTGCATCTAAAAACAAAAATAAATTTTGATATGAAAATTTTATTTCAAACTTAATAGTGACAGCACAACAAACCCTAACCCTAAACCCTAAACCTAACCCTAAACCCTAACCCTAAACCCTAACCCCTAACCCTAACCACATCTCATAGAGATGCATCTAAAAATAAGCTGCCAGAGTTGCTGAACTTGGAGTCAAATCAACCGTCATATTTACGTTTAACGTCTGTTTTAATCATTCACTGATTTATAGATGAGTTGTTTTACCGCATATTTTTTTATTTCTTTTTCACATTCGAAGAATCAAAGATCTTGTAAATTCACTTTGAATCGAAACAAATCAAATTCAAAAAGAAAATAACTTGATTGAAGCAAAGGGAAACTCTTTTAAACGTAAGATAAAAATACTTATATTTGTGCTTATATAT
>OY744533.1:87678321-87828321 GCA_963556195.1 Sepiola atlantica
AACTTTAACTGTAAATAGTGGAATTCGGCGACTACTTACCAAGCAGATAAGAGTGATCTACGAAACGTCGGACCATGCATATAGCTATTTGTACTGCTTGTTATTAAAGCTCCTCGAAAAGTGCCCAGCCTCCGTGGGAGGGGGCTGATAAACAATAATATTTTTATAAATGAATATTAAATATTTAAATACCTAGAGACATCGATGTTTCATGCTAACACAATCTTCAGTCTAGGAACTATATATATATAGTTCAAAATTATTACGCAGTGATAAAGTTGGTATATATCTAATCAGATAGTGCTCAATAGAAAATGTTATTAGTAGAGTAAATATATTTATATGTTATTTAGTTTAAAGTGACAATACCTATGTATCGACCTCATGGTTTTCTCAGAGCCAAATGCATTAAGATTGAATGTTACACACATTCTCCAAAAAAGATATAAATTTTTTTTCAATCTTTCTTACTATTTTCTTTTCCTTTTCATCCTCACTTTCTCATTGATCTCTCCGCCCTTAATTTATATACTACAGCTAGATGCGAAAATCAGAGTTCATAGCTGTATCAATCCACCGGATGTCAGCTATCCAAACAGTATCACACAGTGAACTGGAAAATACATTGTCATGTATAAATAATTTCTTAATATAAACAACACAAAATAACCGTATAATTATTTTATTATATTAAAAACCATATAATTATTTTATCATATTAAAAACCATATAATTATTTTATCATATTAAAAACCATATAATTATTTTATCATATTAAAAACCGTATAATTATTTTATATTAAAAACCGTATAATTATTTTCTCATATTAAAAACCATATAATTATTTTATATTAAAAACCATATAATTATTCTATCATATTAAAAACCGTATAATTATTTTATCATACTAAAAATCGTATAATTATGTTATCATACTAAAAATCGTATAATTATTTTATCATACTAAAAACCGTATAATTATTTTATCATATTAAAAATCATATAATTATTTTATCATACTAAAAACCATATAATTATTTTATCATACTAAAACCCATATAATTATTTTGTTGCAGGTTTTGTACATGTCTGTATAAATAAAAATAATCATATACATAAAAGCTCTATTTGATATTGAGCACTTTTTATAAGCCCGGTTGAAATTCTTTGAATTGTTATCCTATGGATGTTTACTTTAACTGGATTACTATATATATATATATATATATATTACAGAAGTTCAAATCAAAATAGTACTTTAGATTTCAAGCTGGAAGAGAGAACCCAGACGAAAAAATACAGTGTCTTATTGAGTTGGTGCTTCTGTATTACAAGGTCGAAAAAAATTATTTCTATCTTTAATTTTGAAGAGTCAAATGACAGGGGAGATAATTCAAAGTGTTCCCCCAGGATTTATCTAAAAATGGATTTTAATGCTCTGAACTTCGAAGATATTTTATATTTAACCAAAGATAATGCCAAAATAATAGACTTCTTTTAAGTGCACAGATTAATTTCAGGTGCAGAATTTATTTCAATAAATCTTTTTACTTTTTATTGGTGCCGAATACCAGAAAGCGTTGGGATTGTTTGATTCCTAAATAATACTTTAACGTATATATATATATTTTTACTTTACTTTAAGTTAATTAAAATGCATTACGGTAAAACCTCTTTGAAGATAAATCCTGGGGGAACACTTGGAATTATCTCCCTCATGTCATTTCACTCTTTTAAAATTAAAGATAGAATTTTTTTTTTTCGGCCCTTTAATACAAAAGCACTAGTTTTACTTAGACATATAGTCCGCTGACCAACTCTCTTCAGCCATATTTTATCTAAAGGGAAATGGATGGTCTTCTACAAGAAAAGTGTGGTTCTTCTCGTATGAATCTACACTTAATTGTATAAAATCTATTTTATATTATTAACATTTCTCAAAGTCAGTCCCAAATAGACTTTTAGCCGACAAATCAAACTTTTCGTTTCTTGTTGTTGTACTATAATAACATGCTTCACAACAATTTATGTAAAAAATTACTTAGTCTGGCCCAAACAATCTATATTATTAAACATTTTCGACTAATCACCGAAAAAAATTTACATTAGCAAGGGGAATAACTTATTTTAATTGTAAGAATAAAATGTTATTTCTTTTTTTAAAAAAACGTGCAAACCAAAACAAAACTTGAAAGCTAAAATGACTTCACTGCAATACTGGGTAGGTACAGTTCGTTATCTTTAAACCGAAGAGTTCTAAAAGAAGGGAGGCAACTCATGATTACTCATTACAAGATTATTTTGAAATAGTTCTTTTTTTTTTTTTTTTTTACAAAATAGTTTTCTTTAGAATAAGAATAATTTTTTTTACAAAGTTAGTAATGATAATAATGACTGATTATTCTAGGAGAGAATTATTATAATCCGATTGATAATTTATTTGTTTTTTTAACTTTTGCTGGTTTGGATAGCATGATTAATTCTGTTATAGATAGGTGAAAGCTCGGATGAAATTTTACCCAAGCGATTTTTTTCACCCTTCAAATTAAAACTACAACTCTAAAGTTCATAAAATGTTATTCAATGGTTGACATTTTTATAAACTGACCACTAGTTCTTGCCAAACCATATTGAATAAAATGTTATTCAATGGTTGACATTTTTATAAACTGACCACTAGTTCTTGCCAAACCATATTGAATGTGATTGTATTGCTGCATAAATATCTGTATTTTATAGAATATTGATCTACGTTTTGTTTTCTCCCTCAAAACAAATATGTTGCTACTTATGTATTCATTCTTCAAAATGTTTCTTGTAAAAAATTCAAAGAAAGATCATATTTATTGTGGCAAAGGGTTAAGATATTGCGTTTTCTTGACTTTTGTTTTTCCCCTATTTTTTCGGTTGCTTAAACTGATACGTTGCTGTCAAGTGTTGCTCTGTACATTCTCTCTCATTTTTATATTTTTGTTGTATTTTTGTTGTCGTGGCCATGAGAAAACGGTTTCAATGCTGTTAGCTGCATATGCTCTGCTTTTTGGAAAGAAAACTTTTTCACTTTTGATTCTTGATCCTACTGAAAGCTTTCAACTTCCATCGTAACTCTATGTATTCATTGTTTATAGATGACACGATACAGCGATACAGTGATGAGCCCGCCGATACCATTGGTTTCAGGTCAGATAGGAAATGAGAATAAAACCTACCAGCCTATCAATCTGGATTAGCTGGTTTAACTAATGAGAGGATGGTAGTGTTTATTCCTGACGCGAATTCCCTCTCTGAACTGAAACCTATGGTATCACATGGCTAATCACTGTATTGCCATATACCTATAAATAATCAACATTGCTCTTATAAATGTAATTTAGCCCCTGTGTTTTTTGTTCAAAACTATATGAATATACATTATATATATATATATATATATATATATATATATATATATATATATATACATATGTATATACAGGATGTAGATGAATTAACTACTTATTTTGATCAAATTGAAAACTTTTATGTAAATTTTATACAGAGTTAGGATAATCATGTTCAAATTGTTATCTGCACAAAATGTCACTGTTTCGTGCACCGGGTGTTTCAAGATGATGCATCACGTCATTGTGCATTAATTGATTAACCGTCGCTTTTCAAAATCGATAGACGCTCGCCTCCACGTTCTCCAGATTTAACTCCCCTGGATTTTTACTTTGCATCAGTGGTTTTATCAAAGAAAAGGCAAAAGTGTATCAGTGAAAAAGTCGTAATTTAATCGAACTTAAAGAACGTATCCATTCAGCAACGACGGACATAACTCTCGAAATGCTTCACAATGTTAAAGATCAATTTGAAGTTCATAGAGATATGGACGGAGCTCATGTTGAATCGTTTAAGTTTGCGGTTTTTGTTTTTGATAAATATTTTTCTTTTTGTTATTGAACTGGAAAAATAAGCCTGCAATTGTTTTTTATTTTTTTATTTAAAGTACCAATGAAAAGGAATTTTGAAACGTATCGGACATGAAACACTAAAATTCTGTGCTGAACACAAGTGGAGAATGGTCAACATAATTCTAGATAAATTTACATGAGTTTTTTAATAGAATAGGTAGTCAATTTATGTATATCCTGTGCGTGTTCATACATATATATATATATATATATATTTAGGCAGCATTCTCTCATTCAAACAAGTTTGATTCGACAAAAGCAGCAACTTCTAACTATTGATGCTTTTATTCAATTTTTCATTTCTTAAATATTTTTTTTATAATATCAGGCAAAACTATTAGAACAAAATTGTTGATACATCCAGTATTTTTGATTCTGCCTGAAATTATAACCAAGGCATTCAATCAAAATGAGAGAAAAATATTGAACCAGTTAATTGCATAAAAATATTGAACCAGTTAATTGCATAAAAATATTGAACCAGTTAATTGCATAAAAATATTGAACCAGTTAATTGCATAAAAATATTGAACCAGTTAATTGCATAAAAATATTGAACCAGTTAATTGCATAAAAATATTGAACCAGTTAATTGCATAAAAATATTGAACCAGTTAATTGCATAAAAATATTGAACCAGTTAATTGCATAAAAATATTGAACCAGTTAATTGCATAAAAATATTGAACCAGTTAATTGCATAAAAATATTGAACCAGTTAATTGCATAAAAATATTGAACCAGTTAATTGCATAAAAATATTGAACCAGTTAATTGCATAAAAATTAAAATCCACTAAAAATTTTACTGTTACAGATTTTTCTTGAATAGAATTATTCTCACCTTGATTTTATAAAACTGTCTCTAAGAATGCGATAAAACTTCTCATCACAGAAATGTATTAATTGAAACAAATTGAAATATGCCAACTAATCGTATATATATATATATATATATATATATATATATATATATGTATATATATTTTGAAATTTGTGTAATTAGGCAGCATTCTTTCTCTTATGCATGTTTGGTTAAACAATAGCACCAGCTTCTGTTTATTTATTTTTTGATTCGTTTTTTCGATTCGTCGCGCGACCGATTTGGTATTGTCGTCCAAGTTGTATAAAAAATCGCCATATTTTCACGAACGTTTTCGACCGACGTCGGTCATCTTCAGGCGAAAATATGGGATTTTTTTTTATACAACTTGGACGACAATACCAAATCGGTCGTGCGACGAATCGAAAAAACGAATCAAAAAATAAATAAACAGAAGCTGGCACTATTGTTTAACCAAACATGCATATATATATATATATATATCCTCGAATGGCTGCTAGCCTTTGATAAGCAGTGATCCATTAGTAATATATATATATATATATATATATACACACTGATAGAAGCAGCTTTTTGACCAGTTCAGATTTTTGATTTGCAATTGTATAAAGTGCTCGATGCCTTCTCAGACAGAGCTTACTATTACATAAAAATATGATTAGTTTATTTACACCATTACCATGGTTTCACATGCATGCGCACGATCTTTAGACGGTCTACTCTCAGAGATTGGGGTCGAATTCAGTATTTATCATAGGAATCATAACAAATATTGAATTCGACCCCAATCTCAGAGATTAGAACATCTGATGATCGTGTGTACATGAAACTATGGTAACGATATAAAATATATTTTTGTGTAATATATATTTTTAAAAAGACAATTTTAAATTAGAAGTATAATAATTTTCACACCAAATGTACTTAAATAAAATATGTATGTCGTAAATTATCTTTGCTATTCTACGCCCCCATCTCTTCCCCCCCCCCCACGCTGCGAAGCGACCATGACAACCATGGTGAATTCATCAGTTAGTTTTGTCTTGAAACTTATGACAATTATCAGGAATCTCGAACGGCTCTTAAAATATGTAGATTAAAAATGTCTATATTATGTAACCAAATATGCTAATATGAAGGAATGCTGCCCAAATATATATATATATATATTTATATATATATAAGTAAATATAAGTATATATAAGTAAATATAAGTCTGTAGAGTCTGCTGCTTATACTTCATTTCATTCTTAGTGCCCTTTTCTTATTACCAATGCCTTTTTGTAAGCTGCTTTCTGTGACAAGACATTTTTTCTAGCAAGCGTTGTTGTCGTCGTCATTGTTGTTGTCATTTATTTATTAAAAGAAATGTTAGTTTTTTTTTTCTCTATTGTTTCTTTCTGTTGTTTTTCACATTTTCTTTCTTTTTGTAATCTTAAGGTCTTTCAGTTTTTGCCCCGTCATCTACAGATACTCAGTACTACAATTTGTATATACACCCCCCTCCCTCATTATCTTTAAAAAAAACAAAAACAAAATGGCGCATTTCTTTCTATTCGGCTTTTTAACCTTTACACGCACTCTTCTGTTTTTCTATCTTTTGCATTTTTACTCTGCTTTGCAGTTGCTGCAGACTTTCTTTTTTATTTCAAAGACTAGCAAACAAAAAGGATGTTTTATTCAAATTCCACACAACTGTTTTTTTCTCATTTACTTTCATTCAGAATTTGTTTTTATTCTTTTACGTATTCCTCCATGTTAATTTCTTTCTTTCACTTTTTTCCTTTTTACATTTTATTTTATGTAACTGCAATTTTCATACTTTCTTCTATTGACCCCCACCATTTTCGTATCATTATTGTCACGGCTCAATATATCTCATGTTTTGTGTTAGACGTTGTGACCCCTCTCCTTCTCCCTCTAGTAAAGCCTCCTCCTCCTCCTCCTCAGCCTCTATTCCTTCCAGTATGCTCAAAAATCAGAAAACATGCAGGTCTCATTAATTCAAGATTCAAAAAAAAAAAAAGAAGGGTAGAAAAAAAATCTCCAGAGACAAACCCATAAAATCCTTGCTAAGACTGCAAACTAATCTCTTATTTAAAGAGTAAAAATGGCTTGCAGATTGTCAAACAAAAATCTAATGAATTTTGGGTGAGCATTTTACATTGTATACTAATTGCTGTTGTCATCTGATGTTAAGTTTCATGTTTCATTTCTGGGCAAACTTTTCATTGGCTGAAGTGATTTCTATGAAGAACCTTCAATGTTTATCAATCATCGAATGTTATATTTTATTATTTTATACAATATATATATATATAAATAAATAAATGAAATAAAAATCGCCATATAATTATATTACAAAGTAAAAAAATTATCAAGGACATTGTAGTATGTTAAAGATATTGTATTATATTCAATATTTTCCATACAAGCATTTATTTATGAAAATCAGAGTGTTATGACCAAATAAAGTATATTTTCCTCCATCTCTCCTGAACACTAATCTTGTTTAATAATACTAAGCCAGTAGTAACAATGGGAGTATAGACGTAGAACATAAAATATAGGTTTATAAATAAGTAATGCTAAGACTTGTGTTAATCAATGCAAAGTGTGAAAAGGAATGAGTGAAAAAAAGACTAGGATAGGGCATTGAGACAATATACGCGTATGCAATTGTCACTACTGATTTAATATTATTAGACTGGGCTAGTGTTCAAGAGAGATGGAGAAATATAAGAAATTATAGGTTACTAGCTGTATCTACCCAGTGTTGCCTGGGAGTCTTTACTATCATTTTTGTTTCACTCATCCCCCATCCCTCCTTCGCTTTTTGCCATTCCTCATAATTCTTTGTAAGAAGATATTTACAGTTTTCCGAAAGATAATTAAAGGAAGAAATATATCTCATTCAGAAAAATCAGTTTCGCAATAAAATCGATAAGATGTTTTATGTAATGTAGAAATTTAAATCCCATAATTAGTTCTGATTTTTTTATTTTTTTTATTATGAAATCGACATGGTAAGAAATAATACATTGTTGCATGCTGGTCTTTTTTTCTTTTAAATATGATTTTTGTGAGTTGTAATTAAATTACGTATCATTTGGCCATTTACATTAAATGAATCAAATTAGTTACAATTATGACATACTTGAAAAAAAAAAAATGTTAATTTAAAAATGGTACGTTTGAACGTGAATTGCCAGACACGGATGGTACGTTGTCTAACAATTTTATTTTATAGAGTAAGGCAAGCCTTTTCCACAACTCTTTCTATGGCCACATCGTGTTTAAGCTCCATAGGTATATTATCAAGAGTCGGTTCAAATCTACCTCATGTCCTGGTTGGGCCGGTGGAAGGCAAAAGTGACTCGTATATTTGGACGACACTTTTTTTAACACGTGTGAAAACAGATTTTTATTCATGGACTCTGATGGAATTCATGTGCATATACAAAAAAGATTTTGAATAGAAGACAATTTTCTGAAATGCAATCTTTTAATAAGGAAACAAGAGGTTGATTAGCAACATGCTATAGGCCAATTAGCCTGGAGTTGAATCCAGTATGTACATGGAAGTAGCGGTGGGAGGAAATTTGGAGCAGAGTTGATCAAGTTAAGTGTAGCATCCAACATTTAACATTTTAAGGGAATTTTGTGATTAGAAAAGTCTGATTCTCATAAGTAAGTGCTTGTAGGATTTCTCGCCCGAAATATCAAATTGATAAACAAACTTTTTTTTTTTTTTGCTTTTAGAAAATAGGTAATCATTTGGTAAACTTGAAGATTAGATGACGGTTAAGATTTTACAAGAAGGCGATATGCAATAGCTCAAACACTATATTTTTTTGAGATTATGACATGCTGAACGTTTTGAAGTTAAAGTCAATTGATTATTACGTATTAATAATGGAAAAAAACCTACTTTAACACTTTTTATCGGTTGGCGGCATGATCGATACAAAAAGTGGAATGGAAACAAGGTGTAACGAAAAGAAATAAAGTCTTTTTGTGAGATATAAAAATAATTTATTTAAAAAAATAAAAGTATTTATAAAAATATTTGTGTCACAACATAATTCTAATTTTTTTATATAAGTCACGAAAAGACTTCTTTTCATCGAATCTACCTCTGATTCCGGTTTTTAGCAAGTAATCTTGATCCAAGCGAACATGTCGTTATCTAGGAAATAAGCCGATAATACTAGCATATTTACTCATTTAAAAAGTGTTTTTCTTCAGATTTCATATGTAATACTAAATTGATTTTAACTCCAATATATTCTTCAGCATGTCATAATCTTTGAAAAAATATACATTTTTATCACTTATGGACGATTTTATTTTGCCTTTTCGAAAAGTCTTCATGTTCACCAATCATCTTTCGAAATCTTTTAATTGTACGATTGAAATATTTTTTTTTAAATTGTTTTTGTGATCAGCTTAATTTACAAAATACTTTGTTGCAAGATATCAAATATTATCAGTCGTCTTTTTTTATATTTGTATTATTTTTATTATTCGAACTACTTTTCTCATCTTGGATGTTATTCTCGCAACGTTTCGGCCGATGTAACCCCTGACCTTTTTTGGGTGTATCTTGTCGAACTGGGGAATCTGTACGGAATTTCGAACGAAACTCTTTATTTAGAGGGAAGTTTGTTCTCGTTCCGTCAGCCATGACTGGGTAGAAGTCTTAACTAATTCGTAATTGTATTCTTAGCATCACCCGCACTTACGATTGAACCTTCAACCTCCGCAGGGACCCGTGGCATAACGGATAAAGGGCTAAGTAATAATCAGTTTTAAGTCACAATCCTCAGTGCAGGCAATACTAAGAATACAATTACAAATTATTTAAGACTTCTACGTGCTCGGTCATGGCTGGCGGAAGGAGAGCAAGCTACCACCTGTAGATAAAATAAAGGGTTACGTTCAAAATTCTGTACAGATTCCCGAGTTTGACATAAAGATTCCCGAGTTCAACAAGATGCACCTAAAGAAAGTTGGAGGTTACATCAGCTGAAATGTTGTGAGAATAACATCCAAGCAAGATGAGAACAGTGGTTTGAATCCTCATCTAAAAAAATTCCGAAACTCTTTTTCATACTTTCAATGTAGAATAAAACAACTTCATTTAAGGTGTCTCTTTTCTTCGATCCCTGCCTTTAGCAAAGAATTAGCGTGAAAATTCTTCATTGGCTAAGAGTAATCAAAAGTATTGTCTCCCCTCTTCTTTATATCCAACCGTCAGCATGATATCTCTCCATGTTTGTTTGTTTGTTGGCTTGTAGTTAGAATTGATCGGTGCATGTGACTGTGACAAAATCTGTGTGCGAGCGTGCATCCAAGTGAGCGTGTCAGTATCTGTGTGTCTCTTATTTCTTTCTTCTCCTTTTCGGCGTTGTCATTGTTGTCGCTGTCTGTCAATGTCTCAATTTTTGCGGCTCTGGTGAATTGATTGCGTTTGCTCTGGTCTGCCCTCTCGTTAGATGCCCCACCCCAGGCTGTGATGGCTCAGGACATATCACGGGAAACTATACCTCACACCGCAGCCTCTCGGGTTGCCCTCGGGCTGCTAAGTTAAAGAAACTTCTCGGAAAAGATGGCGAACGAAAAGATGATGAACCGCTGAGGTAGGTTAAACATCCTTTGCTTATGATAACAAAAAAACAAACTCCGTAAACATAAATAAAACTGAAACATAGCAACAACATATATACAATACATAGACGCAAAATTAAACTCAAGACATTGAACACTTTTTGTATATTATTCATGCAAACTCATGAATATTAAACTTTTAGAAACTATGCAGTCATCAAGGCACTTATTAAACATTAAAGAAGAAACCTTTTTGTCCCACACTTTCAACTGTTTATATATACAATAATAATAAATTTAAAAAAATATATTGTGGCACCAGTCTCGGCTGGTATAACGCAAAATCATTATGAAGGGTCAAGGAGGATGGAAAGCCCGCAGAGAGAGAGAGAGAGAGAGAGAGAGAGAGAGAGAGAGAGAGAGAGAGCACCATCCAGACATCCACTAGAATGGCAGAGAGAGTACTAGAATCCTGCAGAGAAAACAAATAGTTGTTATCAGCAAGAAATCAATGGTAAAAGGCTGTTGCGATAACATAAAGTGATTTGCAATGGTTATCAAAAGAGGCGGAGAGTTCTGGAAATCTGCAGAGACTTGTTGTTGTCACTCAGATTAC
The DNA here is from genome assembly GCA_963556195.1 of Sepiola atlantica. NCBI lineage: Eukaryota > Metazoa > Mollusca > Cephalopoda > Sepiida > Sepiolidae > Sepiola > Sepiola atlantica. The sequence continues at coordinate 87,689,345 of OY744533.1, forward strand.
AGGGAACGCCATTTGTTGTTGCCAATGAGCAATCACTGATAATGACTTGTGTGAAAACTTCTAGTGTATCTGATTTGCATCGACATTGGCACGGTTTTGAGCTAATTATTTTTTTTAGAGTGGCTCTGAAGAGACCAAAATAGAAAATTGCTACTGTCGCAATTCCTTCTTTCTATCTTAAAGCAAAAACAGTTTTTCCCTTCGTCTCGTTTTTTATGTATATATTCGTTAAACATTTTCGTCTTATTTTCAATCAGACATCCATGATAAGGATGACTACTATTTAAAAAAAAAATGAATTCAAAAGTTCATTATTACTTAAGGAATTATTTTTTTGGTGCTTTCATATGTCAGGTGTGCATTCCTTTGGTTTAAGGGCACAAACCAACCATAATACTTGACTTTTGACTTTAAACTTTAATTCAAATCAGAAATTATTTTTTCATCGACAGTTTAAAGGCTTCAAAAACATTTTAAAATTTCGAATTGTCACAAATTAAACAGATGCCGTCTCTTTTGTTTGTATCTATTATTATTAATAATGGAAAAAAGAAGGTTTTTTTGCTGGAATCCATTAACATCATGCCGCTTCAAGATTTGCAAGTGATTTTGAAGCCTTTAAATTGTCGAATAGAAAGTAATTGATGACTTGAATTAAAGTGTAATGGCAACAATCAAGTAATATGATTTATTTGTATTTCTAAAGTAAAACTTTAATTTCATACACGCCTGCCCCACTCATTACAAAAAGAAGTTTTTTTTGTTTTTTTTCATGTGTAATATTTTAATACTTGGAATGAACATTTTTATTCGAAATCCTTTGTTTTATAATTTTTATATTTGAGAATTCAAAATTCCTCTCTATGTGGGCGATTGAAGTATAAAGACTGGAAAGTGGTTAAAATTCGGGGAAAGATTTATTGCTAATTGTGATAAACATAAAACCCATATGAAATGAATCATTTTCCTGTTTTATGTCCACTTAATTTTACTTATTAAAATAAAAGGTTTTTAAATTTCCTCATAAAAAGTTCATGTTCACCTGTAAAATTATTTTCTAGCCAGAAAACCATTTCTAGCAATCTGATATTTGCTCATTTTCTTTGAAAGCAGATTTTTTTCTATTGACCAGACTTTTTTCAAGAATCTTTAATGGGTTCATTAAACTGATTTATATAAAGCCAGGTCATCTTTAAGCACTTACATCTTTGTTTTGTAGAGGATACCGTTAGTTGAAAACGTTTGCACGTATAAATTATGGTGAGAAGAAACACTTTTCCTACAAATTTCTCCATTTTTCTTTTATTCATATTATATTACATAAAAAAAGCTGTTAACTTTCTTTGCCAAAAGTTAATGATCATCTGTAACTCATATCCAGACAATCATTTTTAGCAGTCGTGTCTGTATTTTATCATTTCCTTTGTAGGCAGGTTTTTATATTGTCACAATTTCTTTTGGTTTCATGAAATCTTTGCTTCTATTCATGAATTTTAGGTTTGGTCATTCTGTACTTACGGTTTGATTGATTTGGAACAGAAAAGCGTGAATCAATTTTTTTGTGAATACAGTTTTTAAATTGTTATCAAAACAAATGTTCCTGATAAACTTCTATGAAAAAATACTCTTGTCATTTTAAATTTTCGTCTTTACTGTTCTGTTAAGGACATTATAAAGATCTCATCTGATTCGTGGATTTTTTTAAATTTCAAATATAGTATATTTAATTTGATTGGTTTATTTTTTTGAAAATTTCAAAGATTTAATCTTATTGGTCGAGATATGGAATCTTGATTGAGTTTGCTGATGTCCTTTGGTTAGAATTTATTAAAAAATCCATCTTGATGCTCTCTTCCCAAACTATGCATGTATATTCTCAGTAAGGTGGGGAGGGGATGAGGCTTTATTGGAAGTTCAGGCATTCACCTATTTCTTGGAAAGCTTTTTTTTAAGTGTGTTTACACATTACATATAAAGTGGTTTATATGCTGCCAATTCCCTGTAAAGGTTCATAGGAGCCCACAGTAGAGTGATATTATTTTTTTTAATGGAAATTGCTCCAGACAAGGCATGAAGCCACTTGATATAAGGAGCTAAAAATACTACTACTTCAAGGTCAAAAAGTAGCCAATGATGGATAGATTCCAACCCAGAAAACAGCAATTCTTCTCCCTTTGTCAGAAACATCGCTCATGGTATGTGAAGACTAAAGGACAAAATAAGGGAAGCGAGAGTTAGGAGGCTGCAAAAAATAAACCCAATGGCCACTTTCTACTCTAAATGGTCATATAAGACTGACCTACCCACTTGAATATAGAAGAAGCCAATCCTTTCGTGAGAGACTGCCTTAGTTGCTCTTTGTTATCCAAGACAATTCAAAGGATATGGCAGAGTTTAGTAAATATGCAAAGAATTGTATCTAGAAGAAGCTGTTGTCTAGCTTTGAAAAATTGAATTGAATAAACTTGAAGTAACTAAAAAATTTGAATTGGAAGATTTTATTTCGTTATTTCTTTTTGTTCATCTTATACACCTGTTTAGTACTAACCCTAACCTGTTTAGTACTAACCCTAACCTGTTTAGTACTAACCCTAACCTGTTTAGTACTAACCCTAATTTGTTTAGTACTAACCCTAACTTGTTTAGTACTAACCCTAATTTGTTTAGTACTAACCCTAACCTGTTTAGTACTAACCCTAATTTGTTTAGTACTAACCCTAACTTGTTTAGTACTAACCCTAACTTGTTTAGTACTAACCCTAACCTGTTTAGTACTAACGCTAACCTGTTTAGTACTAATCCTAACTTGTTTAGTACTAACCCTAACCTGTTTAGTATTAATCCTAACCTGTTTAGTACTAACCCTAACCTGTTTAGTACTAACCCTAACCTCTTTAGTACTAACGCTAACCTGTTTAGTACTAACGCTAACCTGTTTAGTACTAACGCTAACCTGTTTAGTACTAATCCTAACCTGTTTAGTACTAACCCTAACCTGTTTAGTACTAACCCTAATTTGTTTAGTACTAACCCTAACCTGTTTAGTACTAATGCTAACCTGTTTAGTACTAACGCTAACCTGTTTAGTACTAATCCTAACCTGTTTAGTACTAACCCTAACCTCTTTAGTACTAACGCTAACCTGTTTAGTACTAACCCTAACCTCTTTAGTACTAACCCTAATTTGTTTAGTACTAACCCTAACCTGTTTAGTACTAACCCTAGCCTGTTTTGTACTAACCCTAACTTGTTTAGTACTAACCCTAACTTGTTTAGTACTAACCCTAACTTGTTTACTACTAACGCTAACCTGTTTAGTATTAACCCTAACCTGTTTAGTATGGTAAAATACTTTGACAATGATGTTAATCCTGGATTTACTGAAAGTTTTAGGTCTTCAACTCGTTGCACTTTCTCCTCCAGAGATCCAACTGAAGGCGATCACTTCTTTGCTAGCAATTTTGGCAGAAATTCATTAATTTGGATACGCATGCTTTTAAAATGATCAAGTTTGCTTGCACGAGTGGGAGACTTTTTGTATCATTTCTTGTATTAATGTTAATCGGAATACTGTTAATGCCACTCTTATTGAAATTAATGAATTTTAACCAATCACTAGTTCTACATACTCGAGATGAAGTTATTTTAGTTTTTAATTTTTATTTGTTGGCATATTTTTTTATAAACTTACACAGAAAAAGAAATAACATTTTAGTTGTAAGGGAGATAACTTTTCTTATATTTTTCAATTAAAAATGAGTTATCACTGTTGCTGAATTGGATTTTTCAGTGATTATTTAGAACTCTTGCATATTATCAGTCGTCTCGGCTGTTCTTAGTAATTTTTTAAAAATTAATTGTAGCAAAGTATGTTATTATCTTGCCAATAACATGGTACAACAATAACAAATGAAAATTGGCTAAGCAAAAGCAAAGTTTGATTTGTCAACTTAAAGATTATTTGGGTCTGACTGAAAATCTAACATGTTAGGTATGCATAAGAATGGATACTATTCTGTTCATAGCCATTATTCACCAGACTGACTTGCAGGACATTTTCGAGTCAATTTGACATTTGTTCAAATCGGATTGTGTGCACCAAGAGGACTCTGCACACATGCTTTAGTCGGGGACGCTTTGCTCAATCAATTAATGTGTGTCCCGTGTGCACAACATCTCTTGAGATTGTAAAAGCAGTGGAACTATTCAGTCCATCTTAGTATATGTCTTTGTTGTTTCAATGTTTATTGCTGATCGTTTGTTTTTGAAATTTTAGTTTATCATTGCCATTTTAGCTTTTTTAAAAAAGAAACGGGTAATCAACATGGCTGATCGATCTTTAGAAAAACATCTGCACAAACAGAATGTTAGTAATTAGTTGGATTTGTAATAAAACATTGAAACTTTTATATTTTGGTATATTAGTGTGACTAATTATTATTATTATTATTATTATTATTATTATTATCATTATTATCATTGTTATTATTGTTATTATTATTATTATTGTTATTATTATTATACTTTTTATTATTATTATTATTATTATTATTATTATTATTATTATTATTATTGTCTATTTGTTATGTCTCTTTGAGCATCACTCTTCTCAATTCAAACCATAAACGAATCATTGCACCATTAATACAATATTAATATACAGATGTTTGGGTTGTAGCCTCTCTTTCATCTGGTACTCATGAAAGAAGGCTCGTCTTTAGCGCTATGGAGAAGTGTTAGTCCCTTACTTGAGGCCGACTCTTTAACCGACTCACCATCAGTTTTGTTCTGACTGGATCCCCAGAGCCTGTTGTAGCTGTTGAAGTCACCAATTGCAATTAGAAGATTTGGGCTTTGGTTGTCCACTTGGCGTCACTCAAAGCGTGTTGGTGGTGGTAGTTCGTATATGGACATAATTGTCAGGCGTGTTGTCTCGATTTTTTGTCCCAAGGAAGGACTGGGTGACCCTGAACCGAGCAAGGGCAAAGGTTGGAAGGACAGCCAGCAACCTCCATAGCAACAATAAGCAACTGCCCTTGTGGAAATCTCAGACGGACAATGGAACACATCGTCAGTGACTGCAGTTATGGACCAACTTGTACTGACCGAGATTTGATGACTATAGCTTTGATGTTCAACGACGGACCCGGTATTGGCATGATAAGATATGATGATGTTAATATTTCAACGTATAGTTTCCCTTTTTTGCTATTATTTCTGGATTCATTTAATCCCATCTTCAAATATTCATTGCCTTTGCTTTTTCTAATCTGACCTGACAACTTGTTGCAAAAATGTTAATGTTAATAGGTTTAGTTTTTGAAGTTTGCCTTGATAATAAATGTCCAGATTGAAGAGAAATAGTTTTTAAAAATTCCACCATAAAAGTTTTTAAAAAATCATCATCAACATCATCAACAACCGGTTTATTTGTTGAATCAGGCCACAATTAATCCTCTGATGAGGATGTGGCCTGATTGTATAGTCTCGATCTAAGTCTTCCCCTCCATTCTTGTCTTTGTTGAGGCCTGATGGAATCCACACCAATGGCTCTATTATCATGTTTGACCATGTCCTCTCAAGACAACTTGGGTCTGCCAGAGTGGGTACTCGACCTTGCTCAAGGGTGTCCCACAGGCTAGCAAAAGGAAGGAGGTGCCTTACTACTCCCGTTGGTGGAAATGTTTCCACCCTACTACCCAAGCTTTAGGTATTTTTAAAACAAATTTTGGCACCCTTGAAATAATATTTCTAACCGATCATCCAATCATTCCATTTGTCCAATGGCTCTTGTCCTCACTATCCTACTCTATGGGTGGGTGTTCAAGATGATGAGAGCTGCAGAGCTTTGCATACTGGAAGTTTTTGATCATTGCTGTCTGCATCGCATCCTCCAAGTTTGCTCGTGGCAGTTCGTCTCGAATGCAGCAGTCCATGTACGGTGCCAAATATCCTCTCTTCAGCAAGCTCTTCTCGCAAGGCGTCTCCGCTGGTTTGATCAGGCTCTTCGTTGGCAACAAGGCAAATTCATCAGAGAAGCCATCAATCCGGTTACGCTTCGGGGCTGAAACAAGCGGTATGATGGCCAACTCAAAACATGGCTCAGGATGCAGATTCATTATAAGTCCACGTATCTATGGTGTTTGCCGATGGAATCGAGACTGATTGTCACTCGTCTTAACGTACCGCTGTGCTTTATTGGCCCTCATTCAGGACTCCATGAATTGATTGGAAGGAGTTAGCTCAAGTGACCCATGATGAATGCCATCAGAAGTCAAGTCTTGATAGAATTTAAATAAATATGATTTTTAGCTTTAAATGGATCATCAAAACAAATTCTCAATTTATATTCTTTCATTTAAGATGAGGTTGGATGAATTCAGAGAAAGTGGTAGGAAGGAGAAATTGAAGGGGCACTTTTGGGAGTTGTCAAACGAAATATTTGACAGAATTTGATCTGGATATCGATACTGTACTAAGAGTTTAATTTTTTTTTTAACAGTTGAATTGAAAAGATAGTTAAAGGGGAGATGCCCAAGGAGGCATAACAAACAAACAAACAAATAAATAATAATTTACTTTTTTTTATATCTCTATTCTTTGATACGTATTCAACTTTAATATTCCTGGATCATTTTATTTTTCTAAGTTAAATTTATTCACAAGTATCTTCATAATATGGCAATTTATTTGATTCATCTGTGTGATTTCTCTCAATAATGGTCTTACAAGTAGCTTAATATCATCAAGAAATAGTCCTATTTCTGAATTTTGATCATTAGCCGAGTCATTCATGAATATTAAAAACAACAAACGTCCCAAAATGGTGGAGCCCTCAACACTTTTTGTCTGAAAGTGGTATACTGCATAAAGCAGCAACCTTCAACTTTTTATAGGGTAGAAACCGTCACGTGCAATTTTCTAAGTAGATCTCACACTCTTGAGCTGACATGAATTAGCGATTATCATTCTCAGCCAATGTCGAATTGATTTGTTTAGATTTATTGAATTAATTATTGATTATTTAATTAATTATTGGCGCGTGCTTTTTAATATATCATTTTCAGATTACTTTTATTGATATTAACAAACTAATATACGTTTGTATCCAATAAAAAAAAAATAGTTTCTTTCTCTCAAAAAATTTGTGCATAGGATTTTTGTTACTTTTTTCTTTTCATTTTAGTTTTATGGGGAAGGCGTGGGGGCAATATTCAATTTATTTTTCTCTTGTCTGCGCATATTATTTAAACAATAATGTCATAATGTGAAAACTGAAACAATTTCTTATTTTGTTAAATTTTGTTAGCCATGATAGTATGATATAATGGTTTATACTTTATGTGCACTGGGGTGGCAACTTTATGTGCACTGGGGGTGGCAACTTTATGTGCACTGGGGTGGCAACTTTATGTGCACTGGGGTGGCAACTTTATGTGCACTGGGGGTGGCAACTTTATGTGCACTGGGGTTGACAACTTTTGCACACGCTGCAGTCATGTTTTTAAAATCAACTCTGGAGTCAGAATTTTACAGCCACCTCTTATCTGAGATGAAGAGTCAGGAATTTTTACCATAGTCAAGAATCAGTAAATTGGGTTTTCTTTTTCTTTTTTTTCTTCTTTTTTTGGCCTGAGTGTAATATCTGTTCTGTCGTCAGTCAGAGTACGAGAGATCCTTCTTGACTGGGGGAATTAAAATTTTTGTCCCATCCAGAGTGCCCCTTTTTAGGAGAGCTGGATGTCCCCCACATAAAAAAATGACCTTGTATCTAACTTTGCCCTCTTGGGGAGGAAAGTAAACAGGGACTCTAAAGTCAACTTTTTTTTAGCCAATTCCCCACCTTTGAGGTCGGAAGTCAGCAATATTCCCAGGGGGTCATATATTTTTTTTATTTTTTTTTAATCGTCTTTGGAGTCGGATTTGTTTCCAGCCGAGATCCCACCTTTGAACTGCGAATGAGATTTGTATCAGGAAATGAATAAATCAAGGGATTGGTTATAAAAAATGTAAAATTGAAAGTTCTCGGTTAGTCGGATTATCCTTAATTTATTTATTTTTCTTTCAAAATTTATTAATTTTTTTGTAAGGATGAGGCGTTTTTTTTTTTTGTTTTCGTAAAAGTGGTGGTGTACTTTAATTTATTCATTTGTTGCATGTCATTCATGACACTGCCATTGCATTTTTCGGATGTTTCTCTTTTGCTTTTCCATAAGGATTTCCTTCCATTTTATTTCATCATTTCACTTCCGTACTCAAGTTCATTTCACTTCCGTACTCAAGTTCATTTCACTTCCGTACTCAAGTTCATTTCACTTCCATACTCAAGTTCATTTCACTTCCGTTCTCTCTTCCTCGTTCTCGGGTTCGTTCTCTTCTCTTGCATTCATTTCCGTTCATTTCTGTTCAGTAATGCAGAAACCCCAAGTTGGAGTGACAAAAATCAAATTATTTACAATTAGAAGTCGTAAAAAATAAAATCAATATGAGTGGTGACTCATTAGAGGCTCCAGCAGTGCTCTGAAGGTCTCCTAGTTTTTATTTTGCCACCTTAAAATGTTGTTATATAGAGTCACTTTTGAAAGTAACATATATTTTTTTAACCAGAATAAAACAAAAACATTTTTACTGCAAAAGTATGTTAATCTGGTCCAAATATGGTAATCTGGCCCAAATTCTGTCAAACTTTCATCCTTTCGAAAATCAATTTGTCAAATTTGAAAATTTGTATTTCTTAAAAAATATAGAATTTATTGAATGAAAACTGATCATTTCATTTAAATTGGATAATTCTGATTTTTGGTGATTAACACATTGGTTTGTTAACAAAGAATAGTTTCCAACTGCCCCTAACTCAATAGCATAGATATGGACGGGGGAGGGGGGGAGCGGTCATGCATGTACCCTGAGCGCTGACAATATATCAGCTAATATGCAAATTTTTGTTTTAAAGTGTCTCATTATGTAATTGATATTACATGTTCGCCATATTTGAAAGTCTGTTGCTTCAAAAGGCCAAGTGCATATTCTAGAAAAAAAAAAAATGATTTGTTCTGAACAATTATGATCAGTAAAAAAAAATTATGATCAGTGCCATATTATTACAGACTAACGAGTGGTTCATATATTTACATATCCAATTGATATCAGCATTAAACTCATTTTGACGAAACCCTTTTCAATCTTTGAACTAATTTTAATTAACGTTTTCAAGTTTGTTAACATAAAAGCCATAATCAGCGGCTAGAATTGTAGTAATTCCTCGCCTGTTTTAAATTCATATTTTTACCGTTTCTCTGCTTTTTCATTGAAAAGATGTTATAATTATTACGAAGAGGTTGATATTTTCAAAGAAATATAAAGAAACAGTGGCTAAAAAGAGTATTCCTTTTTATTTCATTTGTAGTGAAAATAGAGTTTGATATTTCTTAAATTTGGTCCACGACAACCATGAGGGGTGGGCACACGGCCAAGTGGTTAGAGTAGGGACGTTTTGATCACTGAGACCCGAGTTCATCCCCACCCAATGTTTCATTCTTTTATGGTTAATAAATGGTGGTCAGTTTAATTACTGGGATAAGAATGTGTTTACATATCAGTAAATAGTCGCAACTGTTGGGTCGGCTTCTTCGACTGCGGTTGATCACTTTGACATTTATTTTGGATCAAGAGAAGAATAGGGACCCCAGATCATTAACACAAGACGCGGGACATATTTTGGAAGTCACCGGTTGACCTCGCAATACACGTGGTCTCTATTTACAAAACACTTGTAAATAGATCTTTTATTTATGTTATATATTTATGCAGTATATTTCGGAATTTTTTTTTATTTACTAAATAAAAAACAAATTTTAAACGCAATTCTATATTTCGTGTTGTGTATTTTAAGAAAAAGTGGATACTTTTTTTTCTTTTCGTAGGGAGGCGAGTAACTAGCGAAGTTTTATTTATTTGTTTATAATTGTTGCTTAAAGAAAAAAAGGAAAAAACTTCACGAGGGCAGAAATGGGGAGGGGTATGAAATATTTATCACCGTACTTAAGTAATCTTTCGTTTTGTAGGGAAAAATCAAGCTTCCCAAAAAGGGGCACTCTGGATCTTACCTCAGTTTAGAAGGATTTTTCCATACTACACATTGCTCCTAGCCTGAGGAGGCAAAACGGATGATTACGCAAGTTATTTTAATAAATAAACGAAATATATACGCTTTTTAAAAAATCGGCTGACTTGTAATCTTTCGTTTTGCCTCCCCACGAGGGCGGAGTTAGACTTCAAAAATCAGTTTCTAAACGGAAGCAATTTAAAATTTATGAAGTTTTTTCTTTTTTTTTCTGTAAGCAACAATTATAAACAAATAAATAAAACTTTGCTAGTTACTCGCCTCCCTACGAAAAGAAAAAAAAGTATCCACTTTTTCTTAAAATACACAACACGAAATATAGAATTGCGTTTAAAATTTGTTTTTTATTTAGTAAATAAAAAAAAATTCCGAAATATACTGCATAAATATATAACATAAATAAAAGATCTATTTACAAGTGTTTTGTAAATAGAGACCACGTGTATTGCGAGGTCAACCGGTGACTTCCAAAATATGTCCCGCGTCTTGTGTTAATGATCTGGGGTCCCTATTCTTCTCTTGATCCTTTATTTTTTATGGGGAGGGGGGGGGGGTGCAAACCGTTTTTGTTAATACGTTTTTTAGGTGGTTCCAAGCCAGTTTCAATTCAAAAAGACTTGTTTCAAGTTTTGTCCACTTCAAGAAATGGACGAACATAGAAACAGTTTGCAAGATCACAGTGGACAGAAATAATAATTATTATTATTAATATTAGTATTATTATTAATATTAGTATTATTATTAATAATATTAATAATATTAATAATAATAATAATAATAATAATAATAATAATAAATGATAATAAAATGTACTTCGCTCATTGCGCCTGATTAATAATTGCTTAAGAACTGCCAGTGTTTGTACTAATATTTAGCATTGGAATAAAATTATCTACGATTTATTATCATTTATTTAACTAGCTTTTATAGGATATCGAGCCATTTATGTGTCCAAGATTTAAATTCAGTTCTGTTCCAATTTTGAGAGGTTGGAACTCGTTATCTATATATATATATATATATATATATGTATAGTTTATTGATTTAAAAGTACATTTAAATCCGGTTTCAAAAATCAAACGTTCATTTAATGATTTCCTTTCCAAAATATATGTTAATATATCATGGGGTGGGGGGGGGTGGGGTGTTATATTTTATTTATCTTTAAAATTTTACAAAAAAAAGTTCACAGCATAGCAAATTTTTTTTTTTAAAATAAGATGTGGCACAAGGTTTTACAAATTTGTGCAAAGATAATGAACCATTATGAGTTTTAGAGAAATGAAATTAGTTTAAGCCATTTGAAAACAACTTTCTGAAGAATAAATATAAGGGCGATTGACCTTTTGGCCAAGATCAAAGTGTAGTATCTGTTCCGATGGATACTACACTCTATAGACTAGTATCATCTTGGCCTTCGAGGTTTGATTCCGCCGGTCTGTGGGTTTGTTCTGTGCAGTTCTAGGAGGTCCACCCTCCCAGGCCTTCCCTCCCCTCTTTGGGGTGGAGTAAGTTTATCGCTTACTGCCTGAGGCGCCCCTACCGGGGAATGCCGACGGGGCTGCCCAGGCATTTTTTTGTAGGCCAGAGTGCTCACCTTCTCGGGCGCTGGCTTTTCAAATCCCACTTTCCCGACCTTGTGTCACATCTTACCGCGGGAGGTAGATAAATAGCATAAGGCCGATTGACATTATATGATTCTTAGTGAGATGATGTATCTTGTATTTTTAAGAGAAGATACTTTCTTTTCTTTTTTTTAATATTGTCAGAGAATGATTAAATAATTAGAACCGATTCATTTTTGTAAACGAATATATACACCGTTTCTCAACTACTTTGATAAATCAACTTTTGAGAGGCATATTTAAAAAAACAAAAACATGTACTTTATTTTTCATGAAATAAGGAGGGGGGGGGGATATTTATTTTCTTAACATTTTGCTGTAAAGAAAAAAACACTTTTTAAATATTCAGTTCAAGCTCAAACGAATATAAATGTTATTTATTAGTACTTACTAATTAAATACTTAGTACCATTCATATTGAAGTATAACTAGTAAAGATAGCTGAGGTGACGGTGGCGAAGTGGTTAACGTCACGGACCGAAAACCTGGGTGTGCCAAGTTCGAATCCGGTTCGTTCCACGGAAACACTTTCATCAAACCCACACCTGACCTTGTGTCTGACCTCCTGGAACGGAGGGAAATAAATTAACTAGTAAAGGTAGCTATACTTTAGTATTTAAACAAAACGCATTGGTTTTCGTTGTAAGATAATTAATGTAATTAATAAGTTTGTTTTTTTTTTGTTTTTTTTTTTATAAAATTCATTTTGAACCTCCAAGCAAACCCTATTTTCATTATTTCCATTAAAAAAAAAAGAAGAAAGAAAAATCTCTATTAAAAATTTCTTTGATATTTTTTTTGTTTTGTTTTTGACTATTCTTTGCACTCTGGCTTTGTACTTTGTATTGAACCATTTCTGTGGCTGCTCTCTTTTCCAAACTGGTGAGACTATTTTAATGTTGCCTTGTTGTTTCTATATATTTGCTTCTTGTGCAAATAGCTAAAATCTTGCTGACTTTTATATTCGTTTATCATCATTATCCATTACCACATATATATATATATATATATATATATATATATATATATATATATATATATATATTCTACCAAAGAAAGAAAACGAAAGCAAACATAATCTCCTGTGTCTTTTCCAACCAACTTCCATGTTTCTATTTTCCCTCCAAATCTGATGCTTTTATTGGTGAATCTTTCCATGTTAATCTGTTGAGTTGTAATTCTCTTGAAATTATAAATTTGTCAAAAATATTTGTGAAAACAAATCCAGTCTCTTCTTTTTTTTTTTTTTTTTTTCTCCACAAGTTTTTCTCCTTTTACATAAACTCTTCTGTATCTGATTCGTTATTTTTGCCCATTTTAAATGCAAACTTTTAAAGTAAAACTTTTTCTAAAGATTTTTCAGCATTATTTTTTTTTTTTTAATTGCAATTGTTTATATCTAAAGCTATTAGCCAAATTAATGTGATGTTTTAGTAGCAAAGGATTTTGCACTGAATTTATAAAATATATCTGAACTTTTTTAAAAGACGTCTTTTTTGTTTTGTTTCTTTAAACAAAGCTGTATAAATTGAAATGGCACCAATAGTGTGTGCTCAAATTAATAAGGTTACCTAATTGTAAGAATGTATAGCTGCAAACGGATCAATGAGAAAAATGAAGCAATAAAATAACTTTGTTTACTCAAGAAAGAAATTATAAATAAAACTTTTAATTCTTTAATACGACAGAGGCCCATGTGAAAAATTTATATTTTCTTTTGGTCTAGAAGCACAAATAAACCATAATACTTGACTTTTGCCTTTCAAGTTTAATTCAAGCTTCAAAATCACTTTTGAATTTCAAACCGTCACAATATAGTAATTACATTGACCAATTTAATCCATTATCTAACATATAAAGTTATCTTGTCAGATTTTAAAAGTTGGACCCAAATAGCATTTAAGCTAACATCTCAAACTTTGATTCTGACTAGACAATCTTAATTTGGTATTATTGTACCACTTTATTGGTACTAAAATAATATATTTTGCTAGAGTTTATTTAAAAATGTATATAGTCCTGCCTAGACAACTGGTAATATGTAAACATTTTTTAAATTATGACAAAAAAATTGAATATAAAAAAGGTTGTCTCTTTTACAACTAAAATCTTTTTTTTTCTGTATAAGTTTAAAAAATATGCAAACAAATAAAAATTAAAAACTAAAATGACTTCAATGAATCCCAGGCAATATCAGAGAGATACAACTGATTAATATATATATATATATATATATATATATAAAAATGTCCAGTGTGTGTATATTTTGTGACCGTACAAAATTTTAAAGTTATTTTGTAGCCTATAAATCGGTGAATAGAAAGTAATTTCTGGCATGAATTAAAGTTCAAAGGCAAAAGTCAAATGTTATTGTTTATTTAGTTTCTTAAAGCCAGAGAAGACATCAATTTTCGCCCTGCCCTTATTGTTGTATAAAAAAAAACCAACAATATTCTGAGTTAAAAATATTGTGCTGCAAGCTTTTGTAAATAGTCCACGTACACACCCACATACCATTGACAAACAAATTGTTTTTGTACATTGTTATAGCAACAAACACAAATGGTAGATTGTACGATTTTCAAATTTTCCATAAGTGATAAAGCGTATGAAGAACGAAGGCTACATCAGCCGAAACATTGTGAGAATAACACGCAAGATGAGAACAGTAGTCCGAATAATTCAAATACTATTTAAAGCATATTTCTTAATCAACTTGGTTGGATGTTGCGTCCCAAAATTCTGTTTTGATGATATTTAGAAATTAACAAGTCTTTCACAGCTACCATTGCTTTTTAAAATGGCTGAAATCAGCTATATTGTTCATTTCCGGTTTAATTTGTAGCTAAAAATGTTATACACGTATAGCTGAAAAATAATCCTGTATTAATAAACCATAAGAAATCATCAGTACAACTTGTACTTATATTTCATTTACTCAACCATTATGATAAGTTATTGGCTGCATTTAGAAAAAAAAAAAAATAAATAAATGAGCAATATCTAGCTAAAAAAATGTCTTCAGTTGTGAACCCTTCAACTAGGGGCAAATCCAGGATGTGGGTCAAGGTAGAACACACCTCCTTCCCATCCCCAATTTTCCTATTTTTTTTTCAATAAAACATTTTCCAACAGTGAAAAAAAAGCAAAAAATGTTTAATAACTACCATCCCATTATTTTCTAATAAATCATAATTTTATCGATGTTAAATTTGTGGAATTGTGAATTTACTCTACGGAGATCCAACATGGCCACTCAAGAATATTTGCAAAATGATTTATTTTATATTAAGATTGTTTCGCAGTTTAGAGTCAGCTGTGAAAGAAAGCTTTACCTGATTTTATAGTTTGTAAAATTACACAAATTTCTTATTTCAAATTTGGTTGCCATTTATAAAATTCTCGGCCAAATGATTTCTGTATTTCAATATTAATAATGGTTGATTTTAATTGCAAAGTTGGTCATTTGAAAAAACAGAATTTCTTCTGCAATAAGAAAATTCAGCATTGGTATCTGAAATAATAGAGGATAATTTCTTCTCCATTATTGTATCAAAAGCAATTTGATAATAGCAAATACAAAATTTAAGAAAAGACAGATATTACCAGACAACAAAAGAAAAAATCAAATTGATTTTATTTTGACATGTAACCCTCAATGAGGTTACAGCATTTTAAAGGTGTGTGTGTGCATTTGGTAATGTCTAGAAGGACTGGTGGAAGGGTGCAGAAAAAGAGGTAAACTACCAATTAGATCACGTGATCTATTTATCTACCTCCCACAGCGGTAAAATGTGACACGAGCTCGGAAAGTGGGATTTGATAAGTCAGCACCCTAGAGGAAGAGCACTTATGACCGTAAAAAATTGGCTGGGCAACTCCGTCGGCATTCCCCGGTAGGGGCGCCTCAGGCGATTAGCAATAAACTAACCCGTTCTCAAATGTTGAGAAGGCAAGGCCTTGGAGGGTGGACCTCCTAGAACTGCACAGGACACACCCACAAACCGGCGGAATCAAGAACCGAAGACCAAGACGATACCGGTCTATAGGGTGCAGTATCCATCGGAACAGATACTACAATTTGATCTTAGCCAAAAGATAAAGTGATATCAGATGTTCCTGGACTTAATGGATGATGTTGAGAAGAAACAATGTTTTAGTAAATACGAGACTCGTCTCCTTGGAAAATGTTAGGGCTGTATGGACACATAAAAGGATCAGCAGTTGGTTTGAACAAGGTATGTCTAGAAGGTATGGTGGAAAGTGCAAAAAAAAAAGAAAGAAAAAAAAGGTCAACCAAAGAAGATGGCATGATAAAGTATGTTCCTGGACTTCTAGATCAATCAGTCAGCTAATAACGGTAGTGAGAAACAGAAAGTCTTGGAGACGGTTAAGACATGATAGATTGCATTCTGCAGGATGCGGAGAAAATGTTTGCGGATGATCTGCTCGGAAAAATTGAACTTGAATATAATCTATTTATATAAGTAAAATAAATAATAATATAGACTCATTTCAGGTTTGTATTATTTTCTTCAGTTTCGAATGTTATGTCTACAGTGACGTCAGATAGCCTAAACTTGCATTTAGTAACAAAAGGAATTTTCCACGGAAAGTGAGGAGATGTAGCCTTATGAAAGTCATCACTCCGCAAAAAAAAATCCTAACCTGCCCCTTTCTCACCTGCAAGATGGGTGCCTGGATTTGCTCCCCCAGCCGTTTCAGTGGACTAAGAAAAATCCCCAAAATTATCTGGATTATTTGGACGACTGTTCTCATCTTGGATCTTATTCTCAATGTTTTGGTCGATGTAAGCTCCGCCCTTTTCACGTGCATCTTGTCAAACTCGGGAATCTGTACAGAATTTTGTACTGAACCCTTGATTTAGTCAACGGGAGAAGATTGCTCTTATTCTATCAGCCATGACTGAGTATAAGTATTAAGTAATTTGTTATTATATTCTTAGTATTGCCCGCAGTGAGGATTGAACCTTCAACCTCTAGAAGACTGTCACTTAGAACTTATTATTACTTAGCAAGATGAGAATAGTAGTCCGAATAATCCAAATGATACAAGTTATGAATCCTTATCTAAAAGATTCCGAAACAAAAAAAAAGTGTTTGTGTGTAAAAACGTGGGTCTTTTCAATAATTGCAGCTTAGTTCTAGATTTTAAGCACCTATTTTTTTTTTTTTTTAACTGCTTTAAATATTTAGATTTTCTTATGTTAGAAAAAGTAAAAGAACAAGAAATGTTACGTTTAACGAAAAAAAACAGTTGTTTTTTTTTTCGTGTTTATTGCTGATGTGATTTTAGAAATGTTAAATAAAACTGATTTTTGTCGCACGAATTATTCTTGATTGATGATAATTTATTTTCTATCTTGCTATTTCATTTCTCTCAAAAAATTTAAAAAAATTGTTTTCTAACTTTTTACTCAGTTTCTGTTCCATTTTTTTTTCTTTTTTTTTTTAACTAGTTTTGATGATTAACCTTTTCAGCACGGTCAACAAACGCCACAAATATTGGAGCACTTACATGAATACATACTAACTGACCACATGTTAACATTACTACTAACCTAAGTACTTACATTTTGCTTGTAGATGCCCTATACCTGGATGTGACGGGTCAGGTCATGTGACCGGCAAATATTTAACTCATCGGAGGTATTTTGTCATTCACATGAGCACTCTGTCGTTTGATAATCATGTCTGTACATCTTGCATGCATGTTGTCTGATTTTATTTCCATTTTATTTCCATTTTGAACACCTTATTTTTTATCTTGATTCTGATTGCAAGCAGTTACCTCCCCTTTTTACGGAATTTACTTTGACAATTTCATTCTCACCTGGATTTGATTTTAGCTAATTACAATTTCATCTAATTACAATTTCATCTAATTATCTTCTTAAAAGAAAAGAAAAACGAAACCTTGTTTGTGCTTTTCACGTAAGTTATTCTTTTTAATAGATTAATTATTTATTTGTACAGATTAATTTATATATGAATTCACATACTTTTATAGACTTTGTTTTAAGTATATATCTCTTCTGTCTGTCTAAAACTGAGAAACCACCAAAGATACATTTACAAACCATACATATTCTGATTTAGTATGACCTCAAGCAAATTGGCTTTCACCTGCTGCTGTACACTCAGCTGACTGTCGATTTGAATCCAGAGTGATAGATCCATGTTTCATCCATTGTCGCAAAACTTCCTTTTTATTGCGTTAACAGCCGCAAACAACGCTCTGAATCGTCGACACGTTTTTTATCGACTGTGAGCAAATGCGGCACCCACTTTGAACACAGATTTCTCATTGAAAAATGTTCATGCAACGTGGTGACCCTTCTGATATCTTCAACATGTTTTTCTGCGACAACTGCCCGATTTGGGTGGCCAGAGTGTTCAGCAACATTTGTGTCTGTACGACTTTGTTTAAAGTCAGCATACCACCTCTTAACCGTTGCCTCAGATCGAGCAGAGTCCGAATTACACTCATCAAACAATTGGTTTGCTTGAACAGTATTTTTTCCCATCAGAAAGCAATGCTTCATCAACACACAGAATTCAGATTTTTTTTCCATTCTTTTGAAAATTCGTAACAATAGCTTCGTTTAAATAACTGTAATTTGTAAACTAATAAACTGATTGGGCTCAAAATTTTGACACATGCCACTTGAAGGTTAGTACTTTATAAAAATCATATGGATTTTTTTCATTAGTGGTGCCATCTATATATCAGGCCCGAGACTTATTGAGTGGTGTGTCAATTAATACATTATTTTCTTCTACAAGATTGGATGTTCTTTATCCATAAGCATTGATGATTTTACAGGAAAACAACAGGGGCCAATGGGTGGCCGCCATCATATTTTTAAACATATATATATATATATATATATATATATATATATATATATATATATATAGTCTAAAGAAACTTTGAGTCATTAAAAAAAAAATTTAAAAAAATTAAAAAAAAAAAAAAAAAAAAAAAAAATATATATATATATACTAGCTGTACCAATTTGGCATTGACCAGAGAGTAAAGTCAAAGAAAAAAATGATTGACTTGTTCATATAGAAATGGAAAACATGGTTTTAGATATTTATTTTTGCAGAAGTCAAGGGAAATAACTCATGACGTAATTACTTCCCTTTAATGTATAAGAATATTCGGTGAGTAAGGTAAAAAAAAAAAAAGTCTGCATTTTAAAAGTTTTCTTTCCCCGAATAAGTATTTTTAGAAAGAAACTGACACAAAATGAAATATATATTTATTCCAATAATATGGTGGAAGAAGAAACCAAGAAATAGGCTAGTTTAAATCAAGTATCGGTATGTCAGATAGATTGTTATTAGGGTCTGACTTAGACAAATCCTGCAAGATAACTTTATATAATATATATATATAATAAGAGATGAATAAATATATACCACTTTATTGAATGAAACGTTTTTAAAAGTAGATCGTTGTATTTAACAAGAAGTCCAGTCTTTGTGTGGGTTTCTGTGTGCATGTTATATATAATAGGAAATCCAACCACTCGAATAGAAGAGAATGACGACAGCAGATCTTGGACAAACAAGGGGCTCGTCATCCTGTCGGATAAATCTATATCAATAATAAATTATAATAAAATGTAATTAGATTAACATTTTACTGCACATTTACTACATCACCGATCATCGGAAGTGTATTCGACTGGCATCAATCTAAAAGTGAACTCTAACCATAATAGCATTTATTTTTGCTCAGATTTGATCTTAGTCCTGAAGTTTGTAGCTTTTTGATGCTAAGTTCACCTTTAGATTGACTCACTGTACAGCCGGAACTTTGAAACGGAAAATTCCAATGTTTTCTGGTCCATTGCAAACAAATGATGAATAATTAAAACATAAAAATGTCAATTAATGGAAAAAATAATGAAGTTTCAAACCTTAAACTTATATAAATTGGATTTTTTGAGGTGCCTGTTTACTTCTGTCATATATATATATACATATATATGACAGAGTATCGTGTCCATGTTTGCTTCGTGTTTAGATGTATATAGGTGTAATAAGTCAATAGAAAATCATAAGCGCACAAGTGGGACAAAAAAGAAAGGTATAATAATAGTGAATAAAAGTTCTTCGTTTTCAAGAGCCCTGTTCACACTTCATAGAAGGCTTGAAGTTTTCCTACAGACTATCCCTAAAAAACAAACATTGAAATTGGGATTTACTTTATTCTAAAATCGTCCAATAAATTGTAAGTTGCACGTTTATTTATTTTTTTTATTCATTCTCAGTTTTTTATTCACTATTATTATACTTTTTTCCCCCACTTGTCTGATTACACTTTATATATATATATATATATATATATAGTCTCGGAAGTTTCTCAACCATTAAAACTATAAAAAAAAAAAAAAAAAAAAACAACAAAAAAAAACTTATAGTCTCAAGTCTTCCAGTGGAAAATCACTCATGTAAGTCAATTTATTTTTTACAGTTATTATATTAGTTAGTTTCTAACACTATTTTAAGGGATCATCAGTTGTTTACCATGAAAAACTGTTTCGGGAATTTAATATATATATATATATAACATTTTGCTACATTGCACAGACAAAGGTTTTTTTCATCTTACAAATCATCTTTTCAAAACAAAAACTATATATATATAACTATTTAATAATAAATATTTTTAATTATTAGTAATCCAAGTAAGTTTACATCCAGGCGGTAAATATCCAGTGAATCCTTACTCTGTTTATAGGAAATTGCTCAATAATAAATAGGGCGGTTTATTAGGTATAAAATTCTTTTATTTATTTTATTTGTACAGCCATTATTTGGCTACACATTTGCAGACATATTTTGGTCAGAGCAGCCAGAACAGCCAGAATTCTTCGGGCCAACACAAAGAATTCTGGCTATCCAGAATTTTTATTTATGCAAACATTATTTGGCTACACATTTGCAAACATGTGACGTCTGGTTAACCATGGCTCTGACCGAAACCTGTCTGTAAATGTGTAGCCAAATAATGTTTATGTAAATAAAAAAATTTTAAATTAATATATATATATATATATATTATAATGGTTTAAAAACCAGTCACAATGCAGATTTTTTTTTATAAATAAATATATCCATTTATATTTCATGAATAAATATATCCACTTAGTTAAATTCTAATTTTCGACCCATAATAGAGTCCCCATCAGAAAAATACAGATCGTTTTTTTTTCTGTTTTTACGTGACATGTTGTTACTTAGCCGTGGTCTTCTCTTATTTTTGAAGATTCAGGTTTTTGTCTCCGATTCCAATGGTGGAAATAGCCTTACTATTTACTCAAACGTGTGCATACCAGAGCACACGCCAATAGAATCGAACACAAAAAAAACTGAATCTTCAAAAAGAACAGAAGACCACGGCTAAGTAACAACATGGCACGTAAAAACAAAAAAAAACTATTTTCCTGGTCGAAAATTAGAATTTGAATTAGTGGATATATTTATGTATGAAATATAAATGGATATATTTATATATGAAATATAAAATCTGTATTGTTAAACCATTATAATTTTCAAACTTCAATGCATTCAAACAAACAGTAGAAATACTCTTACTTATATATAATTAAATAATTATATATATATATATATATATATATATATATATATTTGTGTTATAATGGAATAATTCCAGGAGGAAATCTGGGTATGAAAGCTCAATGTAGTAAACAGAGCAAGAATAACATAAAATATAATAACACGAAATCACATAATTGTCGATGCAATAATTTATTTCAACTGTGCTACCACCACTCTTGCTGGTTGTGTTTGAATTGTCGTAGGGAAATTCAATTTTCTATCAGTTTCAAAAATGTAATTGTCTGAGTGATGCTTGAAAAAACCGCACGGTTAAAATAAATTATTGCATCGACAATTATGTGATTTCGTGTTATTATATTTTATGTTATATATATATATATATATATTTTTAATTATTATTAAAAACTGTGTTCTGCGGCTACGGTAGTCAAATGACATCCCGTAGCTGCAATAAGTTCTCCATGCTAGTACCAGGCCATCTGGCCTTGTCATGCGCAAGTTGTCCTAGGCAATGAAGTTGTTTTGCTGTACGTAGTAGTCCTAGTCCCGCCTGCTTGAGGTCAGCACGTAGTCAGCTATATATATATATATATATATATACAGGGTGGGCCAAAATAAGGGTCCTATCTTTAAATTTGAATAACTTGAATTTGAATAACTTCCACAAAATAAAAGTTAAACTCACCAAACTTTGTGTGTGTAGACTGACCCTTCCGAGATTTTTTGAAATAAACAAAACAAATTTTAGCCGAAAAACACTTCTTAAAACTTACAAAAACTAAAGTATTGTTTTTTACACTGTTTTGAGTTTTTTAAGCAAATATAATGTTTTCTAAATGAGGGTACGTTCCTTAGGGCTAATACGGCTCATGCTTGCTTCGGAAGGGGTCCTTTACTTATTCTAAAAAAAAAAAATCAATAAATAAAAAAGTTATGAATTTTTAAAAATAGGACCCTTATTTTTGCCCACCCTGTATATATATATATATATAAGAGAGAGAGAGAGAGAGAGAGAGAGAAAAGAGGGTAGTGCAATATCAGTACAGTTCCAATGAGAGAAAAGTATATATGTAAAGGAGTAAGGCTACCAACATTTGTAAAAAGTTTTTTTTAACATTTATTTATTATTTTGTTAGTTTATATAACGCGCTTTATAAAATTATAAAATGATCAAATAACAAAATAATAATGTTGGTAGCCTTACTCCTTTACACACACATATATATATATATATATATATATATATATATATATATATATATATATAGAAGTTAAGAGACTTATTATTTTGCATACATGTATGTGGTGTGTACAGACACTATGTAAATTAGATGACAACACTAAAAACAAGAGAATTACTCTTTCTCTCTTTGGTCTTTTGGCTAAGATCAAAGTGTAGTATCAGTTCCGATGGATACTGCACCCCATAGACTTGTATTGTCTTGGCCTCCGGGGCTTGATTTACGCCTGTCTATGGGTCTGTCCTGTGCAGTTCTAGGAGGTCCACCCTCCCAGGCTTCGCTTCCCCTCTTTGGGGAGGAGTAAGTTCATTGTTTAATGCCTGAGGCGCCCCTACCGGGGAATGCCGACGGTGCTGCCCAGGCAATTTTTAAACCCCACTTTCCCGACCCGACCTTGGGTCACATCTTACTTGTGGGAGTAAGATAAAAACTGGCCTTGTGCCTAACTCTTGGAGAGAAGTAAATCAATACTCTTTCTCTCTCTTTATATATATATATATATATATATATATATATATATATAGAAGTTAAGAGACTTATTATTTTGCCATCTACTTTACATACATGTATGTGGTGTGTACAGACATTATGTAAATTAGATGACAACACTAAAAACAAAAGTCACTCTTTCTCTAAATTCTCACGGAGATATTAAGAAATATTAGAGAGTGGTTGAATCAACATAGAGTGAGAGGGGATGAGACAAATACATAGATAGTTGAAAGAGAGAGAGATGGGTGACTTCTTCATTTAATTATAAATTAGAATAATATAAATAGAATTTTGTTTCTAAACATAACTCAATCCTAGAACTAAGTTATATTTTAGCATGTATTTTGCATGATTAAAGTATGCAGGAAACAAACGTTGATTGAAGACAAAAATGTAAATGATGATTCTCCACTGAAGTGCGGAAATAAAGAATTGAAAGAACTGATGTAAATTATGTCTTTGGATTGCTTTTCACATGGACTTTGGAATTAAATTAATATAATATAATATATATGCTCTGAATTTTGTAAGAAATCTTCATTGAGCTTGTATTTGGAGATTTTTGGATACTGTAAGGAATATAAAATTGAAAAACTATTTTCCTTATAAAAACCCAATAATAATATATATATAAAAGGAAATGGTAGTTTGCTTAAAGCATTGCTGGTAAACAAGTAAGTCTGAAGATTAGAATTCCGAGGCAGGAGCAATACAATGTTGAGAACCGGAAGGTGGAATAAGAATGAACCAAAATAAATGACAGGAGACGGTATGAGTGTATAAATCTCAGATCAATTTATTTATATTTCAAAACATCTTTTTAAATATAAAGCCAGTTAATTGTAAAATGGGGGTCTTATTGCTAACTATTTTTTCACCATTCCGGACCTTTAAGTATTTAGCAGTAAGTCCCGCGTTTTACAATTTACAAGGCCACACCTTCAACGTCTGCAGCATAATAACAGGGTTGGATGGATTTGTAACATCAAGCCAAGTGAGTTGCTGGGGAAACTTGGACTTGCAGATCTCGATAGCATCTTGAGAGAGAGAAGACTCTGCTGGTATGGCAACGTGGACGGATCCAGCAGTGCAATCAACTGTGCACTAAACCTACAAGTCTCTGGGTAACGCGGAGTTGGGCGGCCAAAGTTGTCTTGGAGGGAGCTGACAGAGAGAGACCGCTAAGACTGGAGGCTCTTAAATGCTGACCCTCAGGATCGACAGAAGTGGAGATCAGCTGTCTGGAGAGGGGGGGGGGGGTAGGGTCCACTGGTGTGGGGACATTACCCCCAATCCTGCATAATCATCAAAAGACCGATGATAGTAATAATGATGATGATGATGATGATGAAGGCTACAAGTGTGGAATTTCCACGGGTCCCGCTAGTTTGGTAATATTTCTGAAAATACTGAATAAAATTTTTTTTTATCATTTTTCGGTACTTTCACAGAGTGGGACCCACGCTAACTTTAACCGCCACCCTAACCCTGACGATTGGGTCAAAGTTAGTGTGGGTCCTAATCTGTGAAAGCACCCATTTTTCTGCTATGAATAAATGCGTATCAATCTATTACGTATAGTTGCACATTCGCCATGCAGAACTTTCCCACAGCATTAATTGAAATTTTATGCATTATTAAAAAAATGTAAAAAAACGTTAAGAAAATGTAAAAAATTATTAAAAAAATGTAAAACAAAAAAAGTATAATTATTTTTAATTGGTCTTTTATCTCCTTTATTTTCTTGTGATAAAACTAAAATCTATATTGTTTTTATATAACAAAATGAAAATTGGATCTTTATAATGATATTCAATTTTAAAATGAACAGAGAGTAAGACAGTGATACTACTATTTTTTAAATTGAGGTGATGTTTGATTTATGATGTATGATTTATGATGTATGATTTTAAATTGAGGTGATGTATGATGCTGCCACACGCATAAAAACTGGACTTCCTTTTAAATACAAGGATTTAATTTTTAAAACGCTTCATTAAATAAAAGGTAATATATTTATTGATCACTTATTATACATATTATATAAATTTATCTTGTCGGATGTTCAAAGTCAAACCCCGATAACAATCTGTCTGACATTGATACTCGATTCAAACTAGCCTATTATTTTTTTGTTCCTTTCTTCCGCAATGTTATTGACACAAATGTTTTATTTTGTGTCAGTATCTTACTGAAAAATACTAATTCGGGGAAAAGAAAACTTTTAAAGTGGAGATTTTTTACCTTACTCGTCGATTATTCTTGTACATTAAAGGGAAGTAATCATGTCGTGAGTGATTTCACTTGACTTCTGCAAATAATAAATGTCTAAAACCATGTTTTCCAGAGAAAGAGAAATGAGTTAATTCAGAATCAAGACCAAATATTTTGGTGAAATGTGATTATGACACTTTCTGTTTTCTCTTCGTAGGATGGAGAGATGTTATATGGCACCCCACCCCAGACACTTTCTTTTCTTGCAACATTTTTTGTCTTATTTTTTGGTGGCATTTCTTTTAGTTTACCCCTCCCCACACCAACACTCCCACTTCAGTATTTATTTTAACAAGTTTTGTTTTGTAGTGTTTTCATTTTTATGCTTTTCTGCCATGTATTATATTGCGAATATGCCTCCTTATATATATATATATATATATATATATAGTGCATGTGAGAGTAAGAGAGCAAGATAGAGTGTAAACATTAGAATTTATTTCTGACAATATATTATGTATCACACTATTTTTTGTTAACACTGTTTGCGTGGATAATACCCTTAATTAAATGTTAATTTAGTCCACAGGGCTGGGGATAAATAAAATTACAAAGAGATGAGAAAACACCTGTCGCAGGTGCTGCCTTAACCACTTGTCGGCTAATGAGGTAACACTCTTTGTGAGGCACAAATCTGAATTTTATACAAGTCTCATTTTTCTCTTTGTGTTTTTTTCCATTTATCACCAGCCCCGAGGACTAAATTAACTGTTGTATTACCCATGCAAACAAAGTGTCAACAAAAACGCAGCATGAGATAAATATATTCAAACATTTAATAGAAACGTATTCAAATTGTGAACTTAGAAAAAGAACACACACACACACACACACATATATATATATATATATATATATATATATATGTGTGTGTGTGTGTGTTCTGTGGGTATAAATAATTTAATATTTATTTGTAAATATTAAATTAGTAAATATTATTATTATAAAGTCCCTTTAAGAAATTAAAGTTAAGTACTGTTCGGAGATATTAAAAACAGACTGTCACTTAGCTATAAGCAATGTTCCGATAATGTTCGTCGAACCCTCTAGACTGTCTGCTGTTTAATGCAAGCTGTATTTAAGCATATATAGAACTTAATTTCTCCTGTATCACGTGATGATTTCTGATCGCTGTGGGGATAGAGCGAACGCGTACAGATGGTTGGTTGACTGTGAGCCGGGTTAGCACCCTGTGACCGTCTGAAATTTTCACTTCCTACACTGATGATAGCGTAAGCTTCAAACGCCGGCATATGTAGGTATAAATAATTTAATATTTATTTGTAAATATTACTATATATAGCCACCATCCGCCCATGCATGGAGTATTGTTGCCACATCTGGGCTGGTGCATCATCTACTAATCTCTCCCTCTTAGACAAGGTCCAAAAATAGTCACCAACTTAATAGGTCCCTCATTATCCACCAAACTCCAGCCCCTGTCCCATCGACGCAATGTTGCATCCTTGTGCTTGTTTTACAAGTAGATTGTGCTCTGATGAACTTGCTGCTCTGGTGCCCCCTCAACGTAAATTCACTGGACCAACCCAACAATCAGCCAAATCCCATCCATTCACTGTGGAGGTCCCCAGATGCCGGATAGCCTTCTACTCCAATAGCTTCTTACCTCGTGCTGGCGGCCTTTGGAACTCCCTTCCTGCTCCCTGTTTCCCTGACTGTACCGACATGCAGAAATTTAAAACTAATGTAAACAGACATCTCGCTGCACAGCTCTCAACTTAGGATGATCCCCCAAAACCTACACCCTCTTTCTCAGTAGACTCTTATGTCTACAGTGGCGACCTGCCTTGTTTGGGGTGAACTATGTTAAATATATATATTGACATTATTATTTTTTGATTTTGATTCTTAACGGTCCCAATCATGTAACTTTCAAAATTTTAATTTGAAATTTCTTTTCTTTTTTCTCCATTTCATTCTTTCCAAATATGATCTAAGGTTAAGATCGAATTTTAACTCTGTCTGATGAGATCTCAGTTTATAACAGCTGTTGATTGATAACATCGACATGCCAGTGTCGCAGATTTTGTACATGTCTGTGTAAATAAAAATAATGACTACAGTAAGATGACTTTGACAGAATCAACCTTTTGCTTTTGACAAAGATTTTCTTAAGTCGAATATGATGACTATTTATTTTCGCAATTTATGTAGTGGAGAAACAAACGAGAATAAAAATAAAGACTCAAGAGTTCTGGTTTGATCTGGAGCAGCAAAACGGGTTTAATGCTGCTCCTGATCTACGCAACTCTGAGTCTGCGGACAAACTCAATTCTTGTCTTGTGGCAGTTGAACAGCGGAATGCCAAAGATGTTCAGTTTTTTTGTACATCTGCTTTCCGTTTTTCTTGAACCCCACCAACTCTGCAGCACTCTCATGAACTGAAATAGCTTGTAAAAAACGTTTTTTTAAAGAGGGGTGGAAAAAAATATCACGACTCTTCAAAAGCAACAAATGCTCAACTCTTTAACTTTCTCCTATACTCGTATACGACCCTGCACCGAGAAGAGAGAAGCAAGTTGACTCCAACTGGTGTATAATTATTGCATGATCCTGTCACAAGAAAACAAGCCAAACCGAAAAAGATGTCGGTCTGCAGTTGGTCAGAGTTGAGAAATGATAATGGCCAATACGGAGTCTCTTTAAATTTGGGTTTATTTCTCCATTACAATTTTAATATTGAACATAATATGAGAAATGTATTTTGTTTTTTTGATTTGTATTTTTCGGACTACTATTCTCATCTTGGTTGTTATATAAACAATCCTTCAGCCTTAGTCAAAAAAGATGAACCTGAAGAAGGTCAGAGATTACATCGGTCGAAACGTGAATACAACAACCAACATGAGAATAATAGTCGGAATAATACAAATTATGAAACCACATCTAAAAAATTCCGAAACGTTACTGAACGGTTTGCCGAGAGAGTTTAAGTATGACATATTGGCAATATAATCTTGGACTGGAAATTTGTGTTTTTGGGAACTCAGCATCCGAGTCTTTTTTTTTTTTTTTTTGAACTCAGCATCCGAGTTTTTTTTTTTTTTTTTTTTTTTTGAACTCGGCATCCGAGTCTTTTTTATTTTTTTTTGAACTCGGCATCCGAGTCTTTTTTTTTTTTTTTGAACTCGGCATCCGAGTCTAATCAGTTTTGTCTTCATTGTTTGTCTTAGCGTAAGCACGTAGAAGCATTTGTGAGTCTGTAGTCCAACCGTAGTGACATGCTCATTCACCGACACTCGTTTTTGCTCGTGTTTAGTTGGTCAAGCTCATAGATATGCCATTCGTAACATCTTATGCATAAATTAAGATTGTCATTATTGTAATTGCATTTGTCAATGTTTTGCGCATTTTTTTCTCTCTTTGCACATCTATCTATTCTTTTTTTGTAATCATTTTTAATTTGACGTTTGTCGTAAATCGAATAGACGCCGTCACACAAAAGTATCGAACATGTATTTTTGAAGGTTTCCTCTTCAAAAAATATAACTTCTATTAAGGGCTGCCCACTTAAAACTTCGTCTGACTATAGTAAGTATTTAACATATCTTGGTATTATCTTTATATCAATCAAATTATGAGACAACTTCACGTGTGTGTGTGTGTTTCTCGTGTCAACGTAACTTTGATAATTGTACATTGAATCGTTATTTCTTTTATTTACTATTAATCGAATATTTATTGAAATAAAAAATGCAATAGTCTAAAATAAAACAAAATTTTAAAAATTCTATTTAAAAAAAAAAAATTTCAATTAAATCCGCCACAATCGTTTCTAGTTCTTATTAAACAAGTCAGACATTTTGTTAATAGTTGGGGGCAAAAATTAATTACTTTGTGACCTGTCAAAATTTGAAAGGAATTTAGAAGCATTTAAACTGTTGAATAAAAAGTCATATTTAAGCTGGTTTTGAAATTTTTTAGCAAATCCTCATTTAATTAAACGATTGAAAATTTTGGGAGCTATTTACAGCGAATAATTTTATAAATAAAAATTAAAACAACATTACTTTAATAAAATTAGTTCTAGTTTTATAGCCATTCGGTTGAAGTGATAATTTAATTATCAAACAATAGAGTAATAATTTAATTTAATTTTCAAAATTCTATTTAAAAAGAAAATTCTATAAAACAAACAAATTTGTCGATAGACCAAAATTAACTTATTTTTTTTTATACATAAATATTTTAAATATTTATTATACTTCAATGAAGTTTTAAGTTAGTAGCTATAATGATTTTTTATTTTTAGAAAATCCCTTTTAAAATATCTGTCCAATACTTTTGAGGACCATTTTATATATAATATATATATATATATATATATATATATATATATATATATATATATATATGTGTGTGTGTGATAGGTTGCACATCTTTAAAAAAACGTTTTGTGAAGGTTATTTATAGAATTTAGAAAAATCAAGAAATGTATTTTTTTTTTTTCATTTTAATATATTTATTAAAGGATAAAATCATTTTTTTAATAAATATATGTCTGAGACTTTTGGTGTAAAAGAAAAAACAAGTAAATACATTTTGAAAATGCTGTTTTACAACGAAAGTCTCAGACATATATTTATAAAGAAAACTAATTTTATTATTTAATGAATATATTAAAAAAATTACGTTTCTTGTTTTTTCCAAATTCTATAAATATATATATATATATATATATATATATATATATAATTTTTTTTGATGATAATTAAAAAGAAATTTCCAAAAAGAGAGTGCAAATTTTCGAATCTATTTTATCAAATTGAAAAAAACAAACCAATACTGATTTGTGCCTCTGATTTCTAAAAAATGTTTACTTTTGATTTCAATGGTTTTATTCATTCTTAAAAATGAGCCAAGTGGGTCAAAAGCTGAATCAAGCTTTTGACCCACGAATATTAATTTGGGACAATTTCTTTCTAAACACTTTTGATCCATAACCAAGAAGAACTAATGTCAACCTGAAACAAATTATTTAAAAAGTGAACCAATTATTTGTTTTTAATATATATGATAGAATTCTTGTCCCTACCACTCACCCCACGTCTCAACATTACACAGAATTTCATGTCAATAATGGACAATCAGCTTCTGCTGTGGTTTTGTTCTTGAATTATTTCAGCGTAATAATTCAGGACGCTTCACATGTCTGTCGGTGTTGTAATATTCCTGTTTCCTACTCGTGGAAAAGAAATTGTTAAAATTATTTTTTTCAAACATAAGTTACCTCTTGACTTAATCGTCTGTTCAGAGCCGAATGACTTAGCGCAACAAAATAAAGAAATTTGAAATATTCATCTGTCAGTATTTAAAGATTTTTCATCTTAGATACTAGAAGATTATCTTCTAAATAAAAACAAAAATAATAATAGATATTCTCACAAAAGGAAAATTTCTTACGAAAGAGTTGGGACAGGCAAGACATATAACAGGTGTATACAAGATCATATATTATAACTGCTCTACATTTTACCGTATTCAGCACTTTTTGATTCAATACATGTTTATTAAACTTACCAAATTTATGTCATTTAACAAGTTTAAAATCATTTTGATTCATTTTTTTTAAAATTTAGGTTTTTTTTTAAAAATGGTATTGCATCATATTCTTTTGCATGATAAGTCTCATTTCAAATGATTTACAATAGAAATTCCTCACGTTCAGAGACATCAAGACTTAAATTGCAGCTCGACGCAATGACACTTATTCTGCGAATGCAATTAGCAAAAAACATTGTCTCAGCCAAATAACTGGATTGTAAATTTAAAAACTAAAATAAAGGCAAAGAAAGAAATAGCCACTCTAGAAAAACCAATTGCAAATATTATGATCATTTCTTGAAGTCGTTTTCATTAGATATTGCCCCATAAGTTCTTTACAAGAAGAAATAATATACGTAATTTTTGCTAGAATATAACGATTTACAAATTGTTAAGTAAAATAAACTTTTTTTTTTTTACTTACTTTTCAGTTTGTATTTTGAATTACGTTTGGAAAAAATTGAATCAATAATTATGCTGAGTCCTACAATAATTTAAACCGATAGGGTAAAATATTCATTTTTACAGACATAAGCTATTTTTAATTCTAAAACAGAAATTTCAAATATTCAAAAATGTTCATATAAAATTGGATTCAGTTGGACAATTTTCATGATAAACCTTGCTGTGCTCAAAAAATAATTATTTTCAATTCAATAATTTATCAAAAAAAAGTTTTAATTATATTAAATAATCTATAAAATAAAAGCTATTTGGTTGTTTATCAAAATTCTCAGAGCCTACGACTCTTGGAGTATCCATGTCAAAAGTTGGACTATTTAAAAAAAAATAAGACAGATATTTCCATGATGACATGCTTGTGAAAAAGCAGTAATATTTATTTTGTTCACACTCGTTTAATGGCTTTTCCCAATGCTTCAATATGTGAAGGTATTTTCTAGGTTGGTCAGGAGGGCAGAGGCTTGTGAGGGCTTCTGTATACTACAACTGCTGAACTACAACTATTTCAAACATTCCCTTACTCCTCATATGCGCTTGCTCCTCCAATCAGAGCCTCAGATGTCTCTTCACTTCCCTTATCTAGGGTTTTAATGACAGTCTTTTTGTGCTTCGCAGCTGACAGCTCTGCGACTAGATTCAGAACTACACCATCATCAGGAGGAACCACTTCACAGTTTTGGCCCCTATTCTCCGACTGCTTTTCTGAAGTGGCGGGTCCCCTCTGCCAGGAGGTGGTTATGTAGCACCGGTGTCATCTGCCCATAAATGACATCAAGCCAGACACAATAAATAAACCAACAAATCATTATTTTAATCGAACTTCAATATCATCGGTTTTGTTTTGTTTAAAAGTGACTTTTTTTTTTTTTTTCTGAATAATTTTCCATTCACTATTTTGCTTTTCACTTTATCTTTTTTTGTTTTCATAATTGCCCACATTGGCTATTTAACAATTTCTTGCTTTGTTTCCTTTGAAACTAGCGCAGGCATTATAGTCTTAACTCTGAAGTTAGATAATCTATAATTTTATTAGAAACTAGCAGGAAAACCGAGCATTGCCCGGGATCGAATGAAAAACCTTATATCCTTTTGTGCCCAGTCCGTAACACCATAATTATCTTTTTTATTGTTTTTTTTCTTAAATTTTTTTACATCTTATAATATTTAATTTTGAGGTTGGGGCTCTAAGATATACTCAGAATTTTCGTGCAAGTAAATTGATATGAATTGAAAATATTATTCATTTCATTTCGTCTTTTAAAAATTTTTTTAAGAAGTGTGTCCAGTTGGCTATTAAAGCTTAATGTAAAATGATCCCCCTCTTCGCAATTCTGATCATGTTCGCTAAAAATTGGTTGGAAAATCAAGGAGGAGAGTATTTTATGTTAAACTAAATATCCTGCTAAAACTTGAACACTTTTTTCAAGTGTTATATATATATATATATATATATATATATATATATATATGATGAAAAAATGGAAATAATATTTCAACGTAATGGAAAATGAAAAAAGGAAAACCGAAAATATTATTTATGTATTCATCAACGTTTCGTCTTTATTTCAAGACTTCCTCGGGATGATTGGTCTGAAGAAATAACACAAGTACAAACTTTTTCAAATATTTGTACTTGTGTGTTATTTCTTCAAATCTGTCTCAGAAATGATCGTACACAGTAAACTTTTGTTGCTGTTGAATTTCTGGAACTGATATACACAAAAATGAATATGTCATAATTTTTGTTTGTTTCTAAATTATCATATAGTAGCCCTGGTTGACCCAAAGTCTTAACCATAAAGGTGATTTTAATACCTGCAGTATTTCTGGGTATCTAGTCGGCATAGTTTGACTTCACCTTTAAGTGTCGTTTTTCTTGGTCTATTTGGAATACTAGCAAAGTCTAAACATTTGACTTTATATAATTTGAAAATTTCGTGTTTAATTAAATAACGCAAAAAGAAAATGAAATTCTTAAAATTTAATTAAAAAACAGATAAAATGACCACAATGCATTTTGTCTTATTTATAAAAGCAATTTTTAAAAATATATCTCCACCCACCTGGGCAACTCCCGTTGAATACAGCTTTATATTTCATTTTATTTCAGTCAAAGTTCTTAGAAATCAAGAGGACCCTTCCTGGGGCTAACACTTGATCTCTATATGAGATACATCGATATTCGAATACAGTTCTCCTTTACCTGTCAAACGTTGAGTTAGTAAAGAAGTTAAGAATATTAATTTTAATTTTCCTCTCCCTAATTGACAAGTTAACTATATCATAGTATATCTTTCTTGTGGTCTCTTGGTCTTACTGGATTCGAGGACAAGAATTCATCTAGTCTGGTGGAGTATCCAGCTAAGTGCTGTATTTTGAGGTAACATCACTAGGAGAAGGTGCACTTTTCCTCGTATAAACAAGTGTATATCCGTGTTGAGGGGATCTTATTTGGGCCTTGAATACTATGTTATTTTGGCTATTTGGTCGGGGTTTACTTGTAGGGTGAAGTATCCTCATGTCAGGTTGTCCTGACAGACCCTTTTATAGAGAGACCGAAGACAGAATAGTGTCTAGTAGGTAATTCAAACTCTGCTATATATGTATGTGTGTGCGTACGTGCACAATTACCTACAATCTCAGAATATATAATAGGATTATACTGATCAAATTCTCTTAAATATTTTATCCGATAGACCCCAAAAATGTCCTTATATCTTTATTCTTTGCATAATTTTGGTTATTCGAACTACATTTCTCATCTTGAGTGTTATCATCACAACGTTTCGGCCGCTGTAACCTCCGGCCTTCTTCAGGTGTATCTCTTCGAACTCGGGAATATTTCTGTGAAACTCGGGAATCTGGACGGAATTTCGAACGGAACCCTTTATTTAATTCACGAGGATAGCATGCTCTTGTTCCGTCAGCCATGACTGGGAGAACACCTGAAGAAGGCCGGAGGTTACAGCAGCCGAAACATTGTGATGATAACACTCAAGATGAGAAATGTAGTCTGAATGACTAAAATTATGCAAATTATCAATCCTCATCTCAAAAATTCAGAAATATCTTTATTCTTTCACTTTTTTTCCTGAATTCATCCAGTTTAATCATTCAAATTTTCACTTTAACTTGTTTAACTTGATTTAATAATTTGTTGCCAAAATGCCTTAGTCTTAGATGACAAATCGAATTGTTTGGTTTGATTTAGTTTTTGACATTTTTCTTGCCCATAAATTTCCAGTATGAGTAGATATTAGAATTGCTTTTTTCCAAACGTTTTTGACATTAAACAAAGTGTTAAAAACAGATCAGATAATTGAACATGAACTGAAAGTGTAGACAACTATCAAAGATTTAATTCGATTAATGAGGCCATTTTTTTTTTTGCAATCTCAAATCTGATGTATTTGGTTAAAAACAGAAATACAAAGGGATGTAACTCTTTCGTACTTAACGATTCAAGGGAAGTAACTCTTTCGTACTTAACGATTCAAGGGAAGTAACTCTTTCGTACTTAAACATATTCAAGCGTTCACATAATTAGTTTATGCTATCACATATTACAGAGTTTCATTTAAGCTACCCAAGCTAAGATGAAAGTGTAGTATCTGTTCCGATGGATACTGCACCCCATGGACTGGTATTGTCTTGTCCTTCGGGTCTTGATTTACGCCCGTCAATGGGTCTGTCCTGTGCAGTTCTGGGAGGTCCACCTTCCCAGGCTTTGCCTCCCTTCTTTGGGGAGGAGTAAGTTTATTGCTTACTGCCTGAGGCGCCTCTACCAGGGAATGCCGACGGGGCTGCCCAGGCAATTTTTAAACCCCACTTTCCCGACCCGACCTTGGGTCACATCTTACTTGTGAGAGTAAGATAAAAACTGGCCTTGTGCCTAACTCCTGGAGAGGAGTAAATCAATACCCAATTTTCACTATTTCCTCATTCTTAAACAACACGACTAAAAATAATGGAGAAATTAAAATGAACTAAAACCATATTCAGGACCGGCGGGACAGTTATAAAAGTGTGTGTGTGTGTGGGGGGGGGGCTCTCCTAAAATTGAGGGGGGGGGGCGGTTAAACACATGCATATATAACTTCATTATTGATGACAGTAAAGGGGGGGGGGGCAAGTTAAAAAGTGGGGGGGGCTTGAGCCCCCTCTGCCCCCCCCGGTGCCGCCGTCCATGATATTGTTTGGCAAGAATAATCAAATAGAATCTTTACTCTTGCGAACCAAACATTTTAAATGTTCAAAAATACAGAGAAAATATCTGTAAGAACTTGAATCACACCAAAATATTATTTGAGTTCTTAAAGGGGGAGGGGACAAATTCAAATCTGTTGCCAACGCAGTCAACTACCATAATCTTAAGTCGTCCATAAACCTAGACAACTTTTATATGTCTAAATACATAAAATTATGAAACAAGTTCATGTCTTTGAATTTTATAATTACATTGAATTATAATTTTTTGATATAATATTAATCGAATACATATTAAAATCACAAAAGCAGAAAAGAAAATTAACTTTTTAAAAATTGTATTGAAAATAAAAATTAACCACAACGTATTTTGTCTTTATTTATAGAAAGAAATACAAAATCTTATATCTCCACCCGGGCAACGCTGGGTAAATGCAGCTAGTATATATTGATAATGAAATAAAATGAAATGAAAGCACTTCTGATGATCGGTGATACCGTGAAACTGCAGGAAAGTGTTTAGCTAACTACATTTTATTATCAGTTATTATTCATATAATATATCAGACTCTTTGTTTGTCCCAGATCGGTTGTCTTAATTCGGTTCGGTTCTGATTTTAAGAGGCTAGTTTTCTTTTATATATATATATTAGTACTTCATGTATCCACGTAAAATATTATAAGGAGATATAATTTTTTATGTGTCAGTTTTCAGTATTTACTTCAACAGTGCTCGATACGTAAGTAGAGCTAGGTAGTAAGCTAGGTATATTCATTTCGGCAAACATTATTAAATAACATAGTGTTTTTGCTTGATAAGACTTCTTTTTTTTTTTTTCAATTTTCCGAATGGTCCATTTAGTGTTTCGATCAAATTGGTGTAAGTTCCGTGGGTTTCTTGTTCCATTTTCTTTCCTTTTTTGCGAGTACTTTCGATTTGATTCGTTAAATCATCTTCGGGCGGTGTTAATTTTGGTTTCTTAAAAATATGTCTTTACTGTTGAGTTATTTTTATTATTATTAATAAGATAATTTATGACTTTAATTATTGCACTGAATTTGAAATATTTAAAAAAAAAACACATCTAAAAGATTTTGAAAATCATTAGGCAAAAATTGATATAAAAACCCCGGAAAATATAATGGTTTTATGTAATAAGTTGTTTTAAAATAGTCAGACAGCATTTTTTTAGATTCCTCTCAAGTGAAAATAATGTAGGCGTTTTAATTGATTATTATTTTTATAAAGCTCTATCTGAAAGGATATTGAGGCCTTTTTGTGTGCTATTTGAAAGCCAGATCACAACTGATTTGAAATTACTCTCTCTCTTCTCCCCTCATTCCAAAGGGATCATGTGATCAGAAATCCAATTAATTTACATTATGGGGGGGGGGGGGGAGTAAAAAATAAAAACATTTAAATAAACAGGGGAAGGGGATTTCGTTTTAGCACAGAAGTTGACCCCTAGGCGACCCTCAGCACTTTAGAACATTAAAATTGCCCCCACCCCCACTTCTATATTTAGCAGTTTGGCCAGACTTCTTGGCACCACCAGAATGTTGTTCCTTGAGCTAAATTTTGCAATTGCCTAACTTAACAACTATGCCATAAAAATGAAGGGTTAGCAAAAAATTGTTTCTACTTCTGGAAAGCAGGAAAAGGAAAAGGGAGAGAACTCCTTTTGTTTTGTTTTTACTATAAAAATATTTAGCTGTTTTGCTGCTAATTTCCAGGCCCCATAATTATTCTGTTCAAAGACAGGCTGTGATTTTTGGTAACACAGTTCTTGTGCATCATATTCTTCCACATGAAAAATTTTCAGGAAGTTACTTTTTCTCGTCTCTGTTAATTTCATGCAATTTGTGAATCTCCTCATCTTTGCTCCATTTTTCGTGTGCAACTTTTTTCAGTTTTGGTCGCAATCATTGCGCAATTTGTTGAGCAGAAGATTTTGTTTTTATGTGAAGCCAGTCGGAGTTCTATTGGTAAACTCTGCAAAATGTACTTTGTTCATTTCTGGATTCGAACTGAAACTTTTCAGCCTAAGGGCTGCCTTATTTTGTGGGTCTCGCATCACCAACCTCATTCTGAGCTGCGGTAGTTTTTCCAAGGCAAACCAGGAAACTTTATTCAAAGTAAAAACATCTCGCCTTTCACTACTGGACAAACGTTCTAGATTCTCTTTTAAATTATCTGTAATCTCAGATTGGTCTTTAGCCGTTGCTTTTGTAATAACGTCGGCAGCTATAGATCCTAGTTTCTACTATTACAGACGTTAACATTGGATATGTCTGTGACAATAGTATCTGTCTGTGACAATAGTATCTGTCTAAACTCTCCCCGGCTAAATCATTGCCAAGTAAGCTAGAACTCCCTTTAATAGGGAGAGTCAGAAGAACACCTACAATCCTAACCTTAATCAGTTACCAGGTCCGACTTTATATGCATTCGATGAAGAGGAACATTAATGACACACTCTGTGATAATATTGAATTACGAGTGAAAGTTGTCTGCGATGATGTTAACAGCTCCTCTAACCCGACGGTTTGTGAGGCATCAGCCTCCCTCAACATTTAAAGCAGTTTTTGTAACACTTAGTATCAAAAGATGCAGATTTCCTACACAAGAAGGCATGTAATTCTCCAACATGAAAGGAGTTTTAACCCAGCTCCTGCTTAACACGGTTATTGTGAGAAAGCATTTGTTTTC
The DNA here is from genome assembly GCA_963556195.1 of Sepiola atlantica. Classification (NCBI taxonomy): domain Eukaryota; kingdom Metazoa; phylum Mollusca; class Cephalopoda; order Sepiida; family Sepiolidae; genus Sepiola; species Sepiola atlantica. Next base: position 87,727,660 of record OY744533.1, read on the forward strand.
ATGGGTTTACTAACAACGGCATGGGAATAAAGGGAGGTATCAGCTTCACATTTGTTTTCATGGGTTTACTAACAACGGCATGGGAATAAAGGGAGGTATCAGCTTCACATTTGTTTTCATGTGTTTACTAACAACGGTATGGGAATAAAGGGAGGTATCAGCTTCACATTTGTTTTCATGGGTTTACTAACAACGGCATGGGAATAAAGGGAGGTATCAGCTTCACATTTGTTTTCATGGGTTTACTAACAACGGCATGGGAATAAAGGGAGGTATCAGCTTCACATTTGTTTTCATGGGTTTACTAACAACGGCATGGGAATAAAGGGAGGTATCAGCTTCACATTTGTTTTCATGGGTTTACTAACAACGGCATGGGAATAAAGGGAGGTATCAGCTTCACATTTGTTTTCATGGGTTTACTAACAACGGCATGGGAATAAAGGGAGGTATCAGCTTCACATTTGTTTTCATGGGTTTACTAACAACGGCATGGGAATAAAGGGAGGTATCAGCTTCACATTTGTTTTTATGGGTTTACTAACAACGATATGAGAATAAAGGGAGGTATCAGCTTCACATTTGTTTTTATGGGTTTACTAACAACGGCATGGGAATAAAGGGAGGTATCAGCTTCACATTTGTTTTTATGGGTTTACTAACAACGGCATGGGAATAAAGGGAGGTATCAGCTTCACATTTGTTTTCATGGGTTTACTAACAACGGCATGGGAATAAAGGGAGGTATCAGCTTCACATTTGTTTTCATGGGTTTACTAACAACGGCATGGGAATAAAGGGAGGTATCAGCTTCACATTTGTTTTTATGGGTTTACTAACAACGGCATGGGAATAAAGGGAGGTATCAGCTTCACATTTGTTTTCATGGGTCTACTAACAACGGCATGGGAATAAAGGGAGGTATCAGCTTCACATTTGTTTTCATGGGTTTACTAACAACGGCATGGGAATAAAGGGAGGTATCAGCTTCACATTTGTTTTTATGGGTTTACTAACAACGGCATGGGAATAAAGGGAGGTATCAGCTTCACATTTGTTTTCATGGGTTTACTAACAACGGCATGGGAATAAAGGGAGGTATCAGCTTCACATTTGTTTTCATGGGTTTACTAACAACGGCATGGGAATAAAGGGAGGTATCAGCTTCACATTTGTTTTCATGGGTTTACTAACAACGGCATGGGAATAAAGGGAGGTATCAGCTTCAGATTTGTTTTCATGGGTTTACTAACAACGGCATGGGAATAAAGGGAGGTATCATCTTCACATTTGTTTTTATGGGTTTACTAACAACGGTATGGGAATAAAGGGAGGTATCAGCTTCACATTTGTTTTTATGGGTTTACTAACAACGGCATGGGAATAAAGGGAGGTATCAGCTTCACATAGTTTTTCATGGGTTTACTAACAACGGCATGGGAATAAAGGGAGGTATCAGCTTCACATTTGTTTTCATGGGTTTACTAACAACGGCATGGGAATAAAGGGAGGTATCAGCTTCACATTTGTTTTTATGGGTTTACTAACAACGGCATGGGAATAAAGGGAGGTATCAGCTTCACATTTGTTTTCATGGGTTTACTAATAACGGCATGGGAATAAAGGGAGGTATCAGCTTCACATTTGTTTTCATGGGTTTCTAACAACGGTATGGGAATAAAGGGAGGTATCAGCTTCACATTTGTTTTTATGGGTTTACTAACAACGGCATGGGAATAAAGGGAGGTATCAGCTTCACATTTGTTTTTATGGGTTTACTAACAACGGCATGGGAATAAAGGGAGGTATCAGCTTCACATTTGTTTTTATGGGTTTACTAACAACGGTATGGGAATAAAGAGAGGTATCAGCTTCACATTTGTTTTCATGGGTTTCTAACAACGGTATGGGAATAAAGGGAGGTATCAGCTTCACATTTGTTTTTATGGGTTTACTAACAACGGCATGGGAATAAAGGGAGGTATCAGCTTCACATTTGTTTTCATGGGTTTACTAACAACGGCATGGGAATAAAGGGAGGTATCAGCTTCACATTTGTTTTTATGGGTTTACTAACAACGGTATGGGAATAAATGGGAGGTATCAGCTTCACATTTGTTTTCATGGGTTTACTAATAACGGCATGGGAATAAAGGGAGGTATCAGCTTCACATTTGTTTTCATGGGTTTCTAACAACGGTATGGGAATAAAGGGAGGTATCAGCTTCACATTTGTTTTAATGGGTTTACTAACAACGGCATGGGAATAAAGGGAGGTATCAGCTTCACATTTGTTTTTATGGGTTTACTAACAACGGTATGGGAATAAAGGGAGGTATCAGCTTCACATTTGTTTTTATGGGTTTACTAACAACGGCATGGGAATAAAGGGAGGTATCAGCTTCACATTTGTTTTCATGGGTTTACTAACAACGGCATGGGAATAAAGGGAGGTATCAGCTTCACATTTGTTTTTATGGGTTTACTAACAACGGCATGGGAATAAAGGGAGGTATCAGCTTCACATTTGTTTTTATGGGTTTCCTAACAACGGTATGGGAATAAAGGGAGGTATCAGCTTCACATTAGTTTTTATGGGTTTACTAACAACGGCATGGGAATAAAGGGAGGTATCAGCTTCACATTTGTTTTCATGGGTTTACTAACAACGGCATGGGAATAAAGGGAGGTATCAGCTTCACATTTGTTTTTATGGGTTTACTAACAACGGCATGGGAATAAAGGGAGGTATCAGCTTCACATTTGTTTTCATGGGTTTACTAATAACGGCATGGGAATAAAGGGAGGTATCAGCTTCACATTTGTTTTCATGGGTTTCTAACAACGGTATGGGAATAAAGGGAGGTATCAGCTTCACATTTGTTTTTATGGGTTTACTAACAACGGCATGGGAATAAAGGGAGGTATCAGCTTCACATTTGTTTTTATGGGTTTACTAACAACGGCATGGGAATAAAGGGAGGTATCAGCTTCACATTTGTTTTTATGGGTTTACTAACAACGGTATGGGAATAAAGAGAGGTATCAGCTTCACATTTGTTTTCATGGGTTTCTAACAACGGTATGGGAATAAAGGGAGGTATCAGCTTCACATTTGTTTTTATGGGTTTACTAACAACGGCATGGGAATAAAGGGAGGTATCAGCTTCACATTTGTTTTCATGGGTTTACTAACAACGGCATGGGAATAAAGGGAGGTATCAGCTTCACATTTGTTTTTATGGGTTTACTAACAACGGTATGGGAATAAATGGGAGGTATCAGCTTCACATTTGTTTTCATGGGTTTACTAATAACGGCATGGGAATAAAGGGAGGTATCAGCTTCACATTTGTTTTCATGGGTTTCTAACAACGGTATGGGAATAAAGGGAGGTATCAGCTTCACATTTGTTTTAATGGGTTTACTAACAACGGCATGGGAATAAAGGGAGGTATCAGCTTCACATTTGTTTTTATGGGTTTACTAACAACGGTATGGGAATAAAGGGAGGTATCAGCTTCACATTTGTTTTTATGGGTTTACTAACAACGGCATGGGAATAAAGGGAGGTATCAGCTTCACATTTGTTTTCATGGGTTTACTAACAACGGCATGGGAATAAAGGGAGGTATCAGCTTCACATTTGTTTTCATGGGTTTACTAACAACGGCATGGGAATAAAGGGAGGTATCAGCTTCACATTTGTTTTTATGGGTTTCCTAACAACGGTATGGGAATAAAGGGAGGTATCAGCTTCACATTAGTTTTTATGGGTTTACTAACAACGGCATGGGAATAAAGGGAGGTATCAGCTTCACATTTGTTTTCATGGGTTTACTAACAACGGCATGGGAATAAAGGGAGGTATCAGCTTCACATTTGTTTTTATGTGTTTACTAACAACGGCATGGGAATAAAGGGAGGTATCAGCATCACATTTGTTTTTACTGTGACACTGATCGGTTCATTTATTTTTTTACGATAATTTTCACTTGCTCAGATACGACCCGTCTTGTAAAAAGGCTTCGTGTTTCTTAAGGTATGAAAGTCTTCGTTTACTTCAACAATATTTTTGTCATTAAGGTGACCTGCTAGATCATAAATTGAGCATTGCTGAAAATCTTCAATAAGGATTGACTGTCATAATTTAACATCATTCAAACTTTGCAAACGATAAGTCACTGATATGGGATGCGACTTGTGTTGATACTTTTGCGCCCTCGTCAGTGATAGAATCGGCAACAAACCCTGGACATGCAGCAGTGTCAACAGAGAGCCGCAAGCGGTCAAAATATGCCGATCTTCTTGACATATTTGTATTTAAACCGATCGCTGTGGAGACGAGTGGAGTGATTGGCTCTGCCACACGCGACTTCCTCGACAGCCTTGGTCTATTAATGACGTGCAATACCGGAAACAATCGTGAATTGTCTTGGCTTTATGAGCGCCTCTCTACTGTCATTATTCGTGGAAACGCCTTGAGTCTGCTCTCGGCCTGCCAAGCCAGCCGGACATTTTAAGAAAACTTTTGACTGTGATACGCTTATTTATAAGGAATCCGGATTTCTTGCTATAGATCTTAAGAATGGCCAAGTGACGAACAAGGGATTTATTAATTAATATTTTGAAATGAATGTTATTATTTGTTAATAATTTAAATTTGTTAATAATTTAAATTGTTAATAATTTAAATTGTTAATAATTTAAATTGTTAATAATTTAAATTGTTAATAATTTAAATTGTTAATAATTTAAATTGTTAATAATTTAAATTGTTAATGTCTTTAGTTTTGAACAATTGATCCAAAATGTTTTCTTTCTCTCTTGCAAATTCTACAAAGGTTTCGTTTGAAGTTTTTTTAATTTCCTAAATTTCTTTCCATAAGCGTTTGAGACCAACTGATATGCATTCAATATGGCAGTCTTGACTTTTTTAATAATCTGCCGAGTCTTCAATATTAAAGGATAAATATAATTCAGCTATTTTATTGGTTAAGACGCTTTGCAGAGACCAGAATTCCCTGCTACTTTTTTTACATTGGAAGAATTATACACACATAGATTTTTCCGGAGAATCTGGTAAGCAGTCGAATATTTGTGACTGCATGAAAAACGGCTTTAATATAAACGTCTACACACTACTATAAACGTCTACACATTACTATAAACGTCTACACATTACTATAAACGTCTACACATTACTATAAACGTCTACACACTACTATAAACGTTTACACATTACTATAAACGTCTACACACTACTATAAACGTCTTACTACACAGATACTCTGTCAGTTGTGTTTTACGGCATCTCACCTTCTTCGGGTTATTTAATGCTGAATCCAGTCATTTTGGTAAAAGTTTTTTTATATCTTCAAATATTTATTTCTGTGTAATTCTTTTCATGCGGTGATTTTTAAATATTAACTTGTATTTATATATTTTCATAATGCTTATAATTTTTCATTTATCAGATCTTGTAAATTTTTCTGTAGAAACCAACTGTTTTTAGGAAGGATATTATAATGTCTACTTTGGTGTTTAAAAAAAAATTTTTTTTTTTAATTCTTTCATATTTGCGTAAAATCTTTTTTCTCATATTGTGTTGGTTGGTTTTATGGTATATCAACCCTTTTCGGTTATTTAATGTTGACTAAACTTGTTCTGGTAAAAAGTCTTTATGAATTCAATTCATTAATATCTAACTAATTATTGTTCATGTAAATTTATGTATATAGCATCGGATCAAGTTTCTTGTCATACCTAGGACAGATTCTGTTTAAAACATTGGTCGTACCTGTCAGGATCTCATCTGAGTAAACCTGGGAGTAATGTCAACTAAAGGGTGACTCCCCCAAAGGCTCCCAATTTGGGGCCTCACCACTAGAGTCATAGAAGGACACATTCTTTCAGAGACTATTATCCATTATTTCTTGAGGCCATTTTTTTTCTTCTAATGTCAAGAACTCAATATTTATTGTAAACAACTTGACAAACAAGATCTGCTATTAACGGTATTATTTTCATAAATGAATGTTTTCAATCCGATTGGATTTTAACGTTGTTTTCTAATTCCATGATCTGCCGCCTTCGTATGTTGATACTGTGTATATATATAGATATCTAACATCACCAATTATGTGTTGGGTTATAAATTCATATACAGTGTGGTGTATCACTGGATACCACATCCTATATAACATAATGTGATGATGCAACTCTATGACATTGTGGAAGCGAACAGGACAAACACCAATGCGAGAATGACATGGTGCATGCGTGACTGAGTCAGATCGAAGCTGGCGGTATGTGCAAAATGCAAATATTCTGGTGAACATCAGGCTTGTCAAAACGAATAAAAGGAGCCAGTTTGGGTCCTTAGAATTTTGGTGCTCCGCATGCCAGACTGGTATGTTGTGGTGTTAACAAAACTAGCATCCCTTGCGAGTTTTGTTCCAGTGTTTACTACGACTGAGTTTGTTGTGTATCTTGTACCCCTGTTGGGATAAAAAAAAAAAATTTCTGCAACATATAACATGTATAATATCCTGTCCTGGGAAATCCTCAATAAGTGACCAATGGTTTCCCTCCACTAAAAATGGCCCAATTGTGTGCATTACTCAATGCTGAAAATGGCCCAATTGTGTGAATTACTCAATGCTGAAAATGGCCCAATTGTGTGCATTACTCAATACTGAAAATGGCCCAATTGTGTGCATTACTCAATACTGAAAATGGCCCAATTGTGTGCATTACTCAATACTGAAAATGGCCCAATTGTGTGCATTACTCAATGCTGAAAATGGCCCAATTGTGTGCATTACTCAGTACTAAAAATGGCCCAATTGTGTGCATTACTCAGTACTAAAAATGGCCCAATTGTGTGCATTACTCAATACTAAAAATGGCCCATTTGTATGCATTACTCAATACTAAAAATGGCCCAATTGTGTGCATTACTCAATACTAAAAATGGCCCATTTGTATGCATTACTCAATACTAAAAATGGCCCAATTGTGTGCATTAGTCAATGCTGAAAAAAACAAAACATCTTTAAAATTCGTAATTCTCATAAAATGTGATAAAAAAAATTATTAATAGCTTCTGGATAAATGTTTTATTTAGTAGCTATATATAAAAAATATTAAAAAAATAATCATTAAGGACTGCTAAAATTTTAATTTATTGATTAAAAATTTGAGTTCTGCCCTAAAATCTATGCTCGGTATCATTTTGGGACTGTATGTGAAATCATTTAAATGTTTACAATTTGGACAACAAAAAAATTGCATTTTTATCTGTTAATTTCTTGCATGAATTATTGTTAATCGGCGGAATATATGTTTGTTCTTGAACATAATGTACTGTCTGAAGATTCATTTATCAAAATGTCAATGAATTTAGACACGTTTCGTTGAATTAGGCTGAAATGGAATTGTTTTAGTCTTTTTGGAGTAGCTTTTCATGTGCTCTCACGAGTACCGATTTTTTTCTTACCGATGGAATAAAGAAAATTTCCAACTAATATTTCAATATTTTCATTTCTATTTGTAGTGCTTTCAGCTATTTCGCTAGTAATACTTCTGCAATTATATGTTAATAATAATTGTGAATGTCGTCAATCATATCACATTGTGATGATTTTGTGAAATTAGTTACCAAATATGAACAAGACATTATGGCCACATTTGAATGCTTTCTTGTTGATAATGGACGATTCTAATTCTATCAGAAGAGCTTTGTAGATTTTTAGTCTTTTTTTTTTGTTTTCAATTACATTTTTGTATAATTTCTGGGTTGTTCACGAGAATTGTTTTAATTTCTAATTGGAAATTTTTTATTCCATCTGTAAAAAAAACTACCAATCTCATGAGAGCACGTTTAAAGATACCAAAATATAATAAATATTTTGATATTTGTCTTTTCTTGGTTTTTACGTAGTCAGGGCCAATCAAATGTTATCACTCACTAAAAACAAAAGTCGACTTTTCATGAATGTGAGAACAAAATAATAAGTTTGGTATATTCAGAAGTTTTAGTTTTGAACGAGTGAAATTATGAAGATGTTCATCAGGTACTAGAAAAACTTGCTTAAATAAACTATTTCATCTAAGTGTAAATACTCTCCGTATGATAATTCAGTTCTTTCAAACAATATAGGGGAGAGCGCACGTTCGAAAATTCATGTTTTCTTTTGGTTTAGTAGCACAAATGAACCGTAATACTTAACTTTTGTTTTTAAACTTTAATTCAAGACAAAACTTACTTTCTAACCAACTCTTTAAAGGCTTCAAAATCATTCTAAATATGATAAACAAATCGGCCATTTTTAACCCAAAATGTCAAGAATCTGTTTGCTTTGTGACTCTCCGAAATTCAGAAATGATTTTGAAGCTTTGTTGATTTGAAAGACATTTTTGACTTGAATTAAAATTTAAAGGCGAAGATGAATTTTATGGTTCATTTGTGTTCCTAAATGAAGAGAGAATATGAATTTTAGAAAGTGCCCTTGTCATATCAAGGAACCGGCAATTCTTTATGAACTAAAAAATTAAAATATTATACACATTGTGTGAGGAAATAAATTTAACTAGATACATTTTATTTCAATCAATAAATGTGTAATGTAAATGGCTTGGTTAATACAGTAATTAGCATAGCCGGGCTTTATCGCCTATAAATAGTCGGGGTACAATAACTCGGCACTTTTTGTAAGTGTACTGCTAAGCGAATAACATACATCATAACAAAATGATTCGCTTCAGAAATTCTTTGTAACATTTATTGTCATTTTTAATACAATTTGATTGAACAACCAATTAAAAAAAAACAAAAGTTTTCTTTTATGTCTGATTTTGCTGTTCGTGTATGTTTGCTGTGTAAATGCGAATGTTTACAACTGCATATGTCTGCGTTATAAATTTGGATCTGTGTTTATAAAGTTTCCTGAATGCAACGAGGGGTGAGATATATCATGTTTTCCTTTTCTGTATATTTTCACACTGAACTTATTCAATAAGGTTTTATTTGATATCTTTTAAACAAGTGTTTATTACACACTTTTAGCCAGTAAATATGTCCTCAAATATGGTAATCAACTAAGATTCGGTATAATTTACTGAAATGGATATAAAAGGCGCACTTGGATTGGTTAAATGGATAGATTGAAAAATAACTCGTTTTAGAATAATTGTCACTATTTAAATAATTATTTGAATAATAGAGTCGAAGACACTTGTGCAAACAGCTGAATTTGTTTTCAATTGTGAAGAGTCATTCAAAACAGTGGCGATAATCCACATTCAAGACAAATAAAATCGTTTTATAACATTTTAAATTCTAAAAAATTCGGGAAACTATTTTTTTAAAATGTTTAACAAATCACATTTTAAATTATAAAAAAGAAACGCTATATTTTATTAGGCACTTCTGCAGTCTTTATGAAGCAGCTGCCGATTAAGAAATCGAAATTGAAGAGTTCCGTTTTTTTTTCTCCAAGTACCATTCATTCATAATTCACCGGAAGTTGAATTTACCGGGAGGTGAAGTAGAATTTAGTTTTTAGAAAATGGAGTTAAATGAGCTGAATCTTCGCGACATTGGTAATTTAATGAACCAGACGCAAAAAACAATAGATTTTTTACAGACACATCGCCTGATTTCTTGCAGTCGGACATGTCCGTCATGTCAAAGACAGATGCAGATGGCAAGCCACAATGGAAGTGATGGATTTATTTGGAAATGCTCACGGAGGAACCAGCTGCAAAAAACAATAGATTTTTTACAGGCACACCGCCTGATTTCTTAATGTTAGGGTTAGGGTTAGGGTTTTTTATTTAAATTTTTTTTACTTCATATAATAAAAAAAAGAAATTGTTAATTGTTACCCCAAAAAAAATCAGTCTTGCATTTTTTTTTAGGTTGTAAATAAGTCACTTTCGGTTGAATTACTTCCCTTTATTTTCAGTAGAAGGACAGAAAATCCGCTGCTTCATAATAACTGCAGAAGTGCCTTTTATTACAATGTTTTGGCCAAACTGTTACTTTATTGAACATAAACTTTATTATTACAATGTTAAAAAAATCACTGAACATTTAAAATTTAAACAAAATCACATTTTAAATTATAAAAAAAACGCTATATTTTATTACAATGTTTTAGCCAAACTGTTACTTTATTGAACATAAACTTTATTATTACAATGTTAAAAAAATCACTGAACATTTAAAATTTAAACAAAATCACATTTTAAATTATAAAAAAAAACGCTATATTTTATTACAATGTTTTAGCCAAACTGTTACTTTATTGAACATAAACTTTATTATTACAATGTTAAAAAAATCACTGAACATTTTAAATTTAAAAAAAAAATCACATTTAAAATTATAAAAAAAACGCTATATTTTATTACAATGTTTTGGCCAAACTGTTACTTTATTGAACATAAACTTTATTATTACAATGTTAAAAAAAATCACTGAACATTTTAAATTAAAAAAAATCACATTTTAAATTATAAAAAAAACGCTATATTTTATTACAATGTTTTGGCCAAACTGTTACTTTATTGAACATAAACTTTATTATTACAATGTTAAAAAATATCACTGAACATTTTAAATTAAAAAAAATATCACATTTTAAATTATAAAAAAAAACGCTATATTTTATTACAATGTTTTGGCCAAACTGTTACTTTATTGAACATAAACTTTATTATTACAATGTTAAAAAAAATCACTGAACATTTTAAATTTAAAAAAAAACTACATTTTAAATTATAAAAAAAACCGCGATATTTTATTACAATGTTTTGGCCAAACTGTTACTTTATTGAACATAAACTTTATTATTACAATGTTAAAAAAAATCACTGAACATTTTAAATTTAAAAAAAAACTACATTTTAAATTATAAAAAAAACCGCGATATTTTATTACAATGTTTTGGCCAAACTGTTACTTTATTGAACATAAACTTTATTATTACAATGTTAAAAAAAATCACTGAACATTTTAGATTAAAAAAAAATCATATTTTAAATTATAAAAAAACACTATTACGATGTTTTTCTTTCAGAAACTATAATTTATTAAATGAATAAATTTATTAAAATGTTTTAATCTATCGGTCGTTTCGTTACTTCCGGTTGATTATCTGTCTGTCGCTGTCTTGAATGTGGATTATCGCCCCTGTTTTGAATGTAACTCTTCAAAATTGAAAACAAATAAATTCAGCTGTTTCGTCAAGTGCACAAGTACTTGAATCGAATTCTGCAAGTTTTGTGCAAAGAACATTATGAAAGACTCAAAAAGAGTATTTTTATTATTTCTTTTCTCATTGACTCGAATAAAAATTGAGAATGACACAGTTGCTCAAGAAAAGCTACAAAATGTCGGCCATGTTTGAATTGTACAGATGTGAAAGCTTTAACAGATGTGAAACTTGAAAATGAGGCTCTTTTATTTTAAAAGCTACAAAATGTCGGCCATGTTTGAATCGTGCAGATGTGAAAGCTTTAACAGATATGAAAGCTTTAACAGATGTGAAACTTGAAAATGAGGCTCTTTTATTTTAAAAGCTACAAAATGTCGGCCATGTTTGAATCGTACAGATGTCAAAGCTTTAACAGATGTGAAACTTGAAAATGAGGCTCTTTTATTTTAAAAGCTACAAAATGTCGGCCATGTTTGAATTGTACAGATGTGAAAGCTTTAACAGATGTGAAACTTGAAAATGAGGCTCTTTTATTTTAAAAGCTACAAAATGTCGGCCATGTTTGAATCGTACAGATGTGAAAGCTTTAACAGATGTGAAACTTGAAAATGAGGCTCTTTTATTTTAAAAGCTACAAAATGTCGGCCATGTTTGAATTGTACAGATGTGAAAGCTTTAACAGATGTGAAACTTGAAAATGAGGCTCTTTTATTTTAAAAGCTACAAAATGTCGGCCATGTTTGAATCGTACAGATGTGAAAGCTTTAACAGATGTGAAACTTGAAAATGAGGCTCTTTTATTTTAAAAGCTACAAAATGTCGGCCATGTTTGAATCGTACAGATGTGAAAGCTTTAACAGATGTGAAACTTGAAAATGAGGCTCTTTTATTTTAAAAGCTACAAAATGTCGGCCATGTTTGAATCGTACAGATGTGAAACTTGAAAATGAGGCTCTTTTATTTTAAAAGCTACAAAATGTCGGCCATGTTTAAATCGTACAGATGTCAAAGCTTTAACAGATGTGAAACTTGAAAATGAGGCTCTTTTATTTTAAAATCAATAAACAGATTTTGTAGTTGCTTATATGGAAACGTGAATTATGTTCATTGTTGTAAAACTGATGTGTTTTTTTACAAAGCAGATTTTTTAAAATGATGTTTTATTTTTTTCTGTTTAGTGCATCGGGTTGCCCTCTTGCCAACAAACACAAACTACAGCGCCATCTGGTTTCTGGAGCTGGCGGTGACCAATCTTCAAATGACTCTATGATTATGGCGGGTAGACCCATAAAAATGGATGGAATTGTGTAAGTGTTCTGCCTTTGATTTTTAAAATAAAAGCATTATCTATATCTTTATCCAGAAATTTATTTAGCAAAGCATGCTGAATTATGCATTCGGATCAACATCAAAGTTGCAAGATATGATAAAAATCTTGAGGAAGAAAAAAAAATCAGGAAAAAAGTAAAAGTGCCTAAACACTTTTTATGAGAACAAAACTCTTTAAACAGAAAACCAAACAACTCTCCACCCATAGAAGAATTTTCCCCGAAGTAAGAAAACCAAAAATCTGAACTCTATACAACGTGGATATTATTACACGTTTATTCGATACAAAGAAAATATCAAATATTGCATTAAATAAAAATCGGAATAGTTCAAGAAGAGTGTGTGGAGGTCGTAACGTTTTATTAAATTCAGCCGCTTTTTTTTTTTTAGAAAATGTTTAGTCTAATCTTGAAGATAAGTGGATGTGCTTTAGTCTTTGAACTATGTCACAAAAAATTCTACAGGTGCCTCGGTGGAATTTTGAATTAGTAGAAGCTCTGAGCTTCTATTTGGAACAGGAGGAGCTGGAATTGCATGATTCACCATTTGATCATTATTCAAAGGACCCTTAAAAGGGAAATCATTGGGCTAAATCACTAAAGCAGATTTAAGGGGAGAAATCTATTAAGAGGAGTTGCGCACATAAGCAGATTTTTCTACTAGAATGAAGCTCTACTTATGTATTGAGCACTGTTGAAGTAAATACTGAAACATAAAATATATATACATAATATATTTTATATATATATATATATATGTTTTTTCGAAAGCCAACTTATCTATCTGTATTTCTCCTCTGATGATAAGATCTCGATCTTTGAAAAGCCTTGGCTTAAGGAAAGAATAATAAACACTAGTTTATTACTGAATACACCTTGCATTGAACAATTGAAATTTGAAATAAATTTGGACAATCGTCGCATTTTTATCACTCTTTTTTCTCCTATCTCTCTCTCTCTCTTTATATATATATATATATATATATATATATATATATATATATAGTAAGTTATGAAAATATATTTTTTCTTTTTTCTTTTTAAAATAGTTCACCCCAAACAAGGCAGACCGCCACTGTAGATGTAAGGGGCTACTGAGAAAAAAAGGGAGACGTTTTTTTTTTTGGGGGGGGGGGTGTCAACCTAAATTGGGAGCTGCGCAGCGAGATATCTGTTTACATTAGTTTAAAATTTCTGCATGTCAGTGCCGTCGAGGAAACAGGAGGCAGGAAGGGAGTTCCAGAGGCCAGCAGCACGAGGAAAGAAGCTATTTGAGTAGAAAGCTCTCTGGCAATTAAGCTACACAGAGGCTTCTGCGTTTCATCTCCAGAGGGAATCGTTAGGCTAAAATGAAAGTACAAATACTTTACTCTTTTTAAAGTTTCAATTTAAGCAGATCATCAGTTGAGCGATTTAAATTTAAGCAGATGATCAGTTGAGCGATTTAAATTTAAGCAGATGATCAGTTGAGCGATTTCAATTTAAGCAGATGATCAGTTGAGCGATTTAAATTTAAGCAGATCATCAGTTGAGCGATTTCAATTTAAGCAGATGATCAGTTGAGCGATTTCAATTTAAGCAGATGATCAGTTGAGCGATTTCAATTTAAGCAGATCATCAGTTGAGCGATTTAAATTTAAGCAGATGATCAGTTGAGCGATTTCAATTTAAGCAGATCATCAGTTGAGCGATTTAAATTTAAGCAGATGATCAGTTGAGCGATTTAAATTTAAGCAGATCATCAGTTGAGCGATTTAAATTTAAGCAGATGATCAGTTGAGCGATTTAAATTTAAGCAGATCATCAGTTGAGCGATTTAAATTTAAGCAGATGATCAGTTGAGCGATTTCAATTTAAGCAGATCATCAGTTGAGCGATTTAAATTTAAGCAGATGATCAGTTGAGCGATTTAAATTTAAGCAGATCATCAGTTGAGCGATTTCAATTTAAGCAGATGATCTGTTGAGCGATTTCAATTTAAGCAGATGATCAGTTGAGCGATTTCAATTTAAGCAGATGATCAGTTGAGCGATTTAAATTTAAGCAGATGATCAGTTGAGCGATTTAAATTTAAGCAGATCATCAGTTGAGCGATTTAAATTTAAGCAGATCATCAGTTGAGCGATTTAAATTTAAGCAGATCATCAGTTGAGCGATTTCAATTTAAGCAGATCATCAGTTGAGCGATTTCAATTTAAGCAGATGATCAGTTGAGCGATTTCAATTTAAGCAGATGATCAGTTGAGCGATTTAAATTTAAGCAGATGATCAGTTGAGCGATTTCAATTTAAGCAGATGATCAGTTGAGCGATTTCAATTTAAGCAGATCATCAGTTGAGCGATTTCAATTTAAGCAGATGATCAGTTGAGCGATTTCAATTTAAGCAGATGATCAGTTTAGCGATTTAAATTTAAGCAGATGATCAGTTGAGCGATTTCAATTTAAGCAGATGATCAGTTGAGCGATTTCAATTTAAGCAGATGATCAGTTGAGCGATTTCAATTTAAGCAGATGATCAGTTGAGCGATTTAAATTTAAGCAGATCATCAGTTGAGCGATTTCAATTTAAGCAGATGATCAGTTGAGCGATTTCAATTTAAGCAGATCATCAGTTGAGCGATTTCAATTTAAGCAGATGATCAGTTGAGCGATTTCAATTTAAGCAGATGATCAGTTGAGCGATTTCAATTTAAGCAGATCATCAGTTGAGCGATTTCAATTTAAGCAGATCATCAGTTGAGCGATTTCAATTTAAGCAGATCATCAGTTGAGCGATTTCAATTTAAGCAGATGATCAGTTGAGTGATTTCAATTTAAGCAGATCATCTGCCTTAGGAAAACAAACGTTTATTGATTCAAATTTAGTATAAGAACAGAGACTAATTTTAGACCGTTCTTACAATTTAACTGTGGTTTCCGATTTATAATTATTCGATGTGTATGTGTATGCGCTTGTGTGTCTGGGTGAATGTCGAAGAGATTTTTGGCCTTTTGGCTAGGAGCAAAGTGTAGTATCTCGTCTGATACTACACTGCATCTTTTCTCTCTTCAGCCAGTGAAGAAGAAATCCTTCCTGACTGAGGCAATTTAAATGTATGTCCCAATCCAGAGTGTCCATTTTTGGGAAGTTGGATTTTCCCCACATTAAAAACCGACTGTGGGCAGGCAGTAAATTGGGCTTTATGAATGTTGACTTTTTAGAGATGTTAGATGAGGCATTTTGAACATAGCCGCTTCTCTTAGTTTGTTCTTTAGTCCTCACACTTCATGAGCGATGTTTATGACAAAGGGGGAAGAATTGCTGTTTTCTGGGTCGGAATCTATCCATCTAACACTTATCGTTGGCTAGTTTTTGACCTTGGAGTGGTATTTTTTTTTTTTAGCTCCTTACATCAAGTGGCTTCATGCCTTGTCTGGAGCGATTTCCATTAAAAAAAAAACGAATAAAAATTAACAGTTGTTCAAAATTGGATAATATTTATACACCAGAGGTGGGTGAAATTTCTAGAAAAGAGAAATTGGGAGATACGTAGAGGTCCAAGACTAGGAATCACTTCACGATGACCAGTCTCTCCGAGCTTTAACCCCTCCCCCCATCCCAGTCTTATACACAAAAGTTCCAAAATGGATGAAGTGGCTTCACGTTTCTTCGAGTTGCCAGCAAAGAGGAATGGTTGAACTTTTATATTACATCTGTGAGACATTGTACTACCGGATTAAAACCCCAAGAGACCTCATGCAAATATCTATGTGGTTTAAAAATCGACCACTGCCAGATCTAATGGAAATCGCTCCAGACAAGGCATGAAGCCACTTAATGTAAGAAGGTAAAAAAAAAAAGAATACTTCAAGGTCAAAAACTAATAAGTATTATATGGATAGATTTTGACCTAGAAAACAGCAATTCTTCCCCCTTTCTCAGAAACATCACTCATGG
This sequence comes from Sepiola atlantica, assembly GCA_963556195.1. Taxonomy (NCBI): domain Eukaryota; kingdom Metazoa; phylum Mollusca; class Cephalopoda; order Sepiida; family Sepiolidae; genus Sepiola; species Sepiola atlantica. The sequence goes on from OY744533.1 coordinate 87,744,151, forward strand.
AATGTGAGGACTAAAGGACCAAATAAGTGAAGCAAGAGTTACGAGGCTGCCGATGTGTACAAGTGAGAAATTGGGAGCAACATAAACACATTCATGTAAAACAGGAGAGGCGCAAGGCCAGGAATTCACAGTGCGCCGTCCATCCAATCTTCGGTTCCCTCAATCTTAAACATGAACATCCAAAAAGCATAATTTAGTAACATGTCATTTAGTTACGTAGCTTTTGAGGTGAGGTGAGGCCTTGTTTCCAATCAGAGGAAAGATGGGTTAACGGTTGAGTGGGTATGATGTTGCAAAAACCCAAAACAAGCAGAAAAAAGAGCACATTGCAGAGCATATTCAAGGTGAAGTTTTCAATCAAATACTTCAAACATCCACACCCATAATCTCTTGTATGTAAACAATACATTTTTTCCCCAATTTGTATTCAACCAATCTATTGCTATATATATATATATATATATATATATATATATATATTGTGTGTATTTAGGCAGCAAGTTTTCATTTAGGCAAACGTTGTTGAATAGCACGGAGTGTTTCTGCTTTGTGATCTTTTTTAAAAATTTTTTCCATCTTCCGAATGGTCAACTTCGTACCTCGATCAAACTGGTGTATGAAGTTTCCGTAGTTTTGTTGTTCCATCTTCTTTGCGAGTACTTTCGATTTGATATCCTCAAATCATCTTCAGGCGTGTTAGTGTGAAAAAAGAATATGTATTTATAGAATGTAATATATATATATATATATATATATTCAGATTTACGTAAAAGAAATGAAAATTTGTTAAGATTAAAAAACAAAAACTCTTTAAATGCGGAAGATAGTATTATGGATTAGTATTTGATAACTGAATGTTTTCTTTTTCTATCATTGTAGACAACTTGATTACGATGGAGTCGACCTAAAGTACAGGTAAATATTCACAATTCTTTCCGTTCTTGAGATATTCAGTTTGCTATTCTTATTCCAGTGAATATTCATGACTTCAGAAATAATGGTAAAGAAATGATTTTACAAGGACATTTTGGAGGTCTATCTGATGAAATATTTCAAAGAATTTAATCTGTATATTCCAATTCTATATTCTAAGATTTTATATATTTATAAATGTCAAAGTTTATTTTTGTTTGGATTTTATTGAAGGAGACATAATGAATATCTACAGAAATAATCAAAATACTCAGCCACGTTTTTAAATCTTTATACAATAATCTGACCTCGAGGTGATTGCTCAGATCAGATCAGTCCGTATGAAGCGCACAGTTTTTTATTTTGCACTTTTCTATTGTCATTTTGCACTTTTCTATTGTCATTTTGCACTTTTCTATTGCCATTTTGCATGGGAACACAACTGCTATTTTAGCTGCAGCAAATTCCATGACATTTTAAGTGTTCTAAATGCATTCTTTCGATGCATCACGCTTGATCTTCAGTGATGTATTGCCTTCATTGTCGATTTCGGGAACTTTCGCATCATATCGGCTTCAGAAGTTACCCCGACTTGAGAACAGATCATCCAAGTCGCCGCCTTGATAATTTTGTGCTATGCATTTTGACATTGCAATAAAATCGTAATTTTGCAGATAAAAATTTTGACTATCTAAAATTTAAAAAAACAACTCCAATCTACTTTGGCCAATGAAAATGCTCCATTTAACCCCCTCTCAGCTATATATATAACCCCCCCCCCCAAAAAAAAACCTCCTTTTATTATTAATAGCTTTTTCGTAAAATCACTTAACTAGTAAATTGCTAACCCTAACCCTAACTACCGCTTAATCATATCTAAGCTTTTTTTCACTTGGGAAAGTAACGGCCGTGCATCAGGATTTGTGAACATGAGTTTTGGGATTTTGTTCTTCTGATCCACTTGGAGGCAACTAAAGTTTTCTTGGTAATGTTCCTCAGCTGCCATCCCCCCCCCCCCCGAGTTTTGCAAGAAATTTGCACAATTATTGTCCTGAAAAGCCCCTGTAACCCATTTCTATAGGATCACATTTCATAGGAGCTGATCGGCAATTAATTGATCCCATGTCTCAACCGGACTCCATTCTCGTCTGACGACAGCGGCAGTGATGGTCTGTCAATCTGCCATTTTTTGATTCGAAGGGTGTTTGTTGATCAAGCTGGAAAGGAAAACTGTCCTCAAATAAATCACAAAACGACACAGATAAGTTCACTCTGTTTTTTCCGGGGAGCAAATAAACAATCTCAGTGAATTGTGGTTGGTTTAGGAGGTGGGCGCCCCAGTGGCTAAGACACAAGCCATTAGCAGACACATCCGATACAGTCGAAAATTCTCAGCTAAAAAAAATGAGTAAACCAGAAGTCACCCGACTCATGATGTTATGGCCGGGGGTTGTTCTTGGACAAAGGGTTAAACCCATGTGGGGTCCCCCGACCAAAGGTTGTGGGAGAGATGCCTTTATAGCAGCATGTCATTCCCACTGTTCGAATGTGGCCCGACCACGTGTGAATATAATTAACAGAATAAAACATACAAAAGGGAAGAAAGAAAACATTATTATTATATCTGAAATTATATTAGAAAGAAAGCGAAGGGATAATAAAGCTACACACAAGAATAGTATTTTGTAAAATCAATAATTAGAGTAAAACATTTATATTAAAAGAAAACAATTTATTTGACTAAGACATTTTGTATGGCTATCGGTTACAGAGTTCATATTTTTATCGACGATTTCCTCTGTGTACGTTCGTCCGTAAAGCGGAAGAGAAAAAGAGAGCGAAAAGAGAGTGTGTGACTTGTTTTATAGGGAGTCAAATCACACGTGGTCAAGCTGACCTGTTGGTCCCTGATTGGCCGGAATCTTCGGCCAACGTGCTTTCACGAGATCATCCCTTTTTCTCTATCTCAGAGACGAAGAAGGGCTGAGCAAACAAAGAAAGAAAAGAAGTCGCAACAAATATCCCCTGGCCGGTAGTAGCGTCTGCTACAATGTCACCCTCCCTTTATATAGTGAAAGGTAGACAACTCGGCACTCTTGTATAAGCAGTAACCGATCTGAGGGAGATAACTCTATTTTTCTTAGCCGCCGCTATTCCGAATTCGCTTACACTTGGGCAAGGGAGATAACTTTGTTTATCGCAGCATGAAAGAAAATAACTTTTCTTTTTATTTTATATAAAGTGTATACAATTTGTGGCATGTAAATAAAAGTGCTTAAAAGTTATTTTGAACGCATTTAAAACCCGTAACATGTTTTTAATTAATTGTTAAAAGTTTATGAAATTTGTGGCATAAAAGTTATTTTCTTTCATGCTGCGATAGGTTTAGGGTTAGGGGTAGGGTTTAGGGTTTTTAACGCATTTCAAAATCGTAACATGTTTTTTATTAATAAACAAAGTTATCTCCCTTGCCAAAGTATAAGCGAATTCGGAATAGCGGCGGCTAAGAAAAATTGAATTATCTCCCTCAGATCGGTTACTGCTTATACAAGAGCGCCGACAACTCGAACTCCTCCATGCATTCCGACAACATTGTTCAACTAATTCCTATTTTACTTTTCTTCTCATTTGGCAATTTAATGTGTTCTTCCCAAATTAGAAAAAACTATAAAAAACTATAAAAAAAAAGAAAGAAAAACGATTGCAAAACCGTACAGTGGACATGGTCAATACGAACTGCATGAAATTTGTATTTTAAAGTTTTGAATTGAAACTATTAAAAATTGAGCTGAGTATTCTTATTGAGATGAATGTTCACATGAACAAATTTAAACATTGATGAAACTTTAAATGTTAAGCTGATTTTAATGTTTTTTTTGTTTTTTTTTAAATATTTTAAAATAGTCGATGCTTAGTCTTCAATTTTTGGTAATCTTTTTTCTTTAGATGTCCAACGCCAGGCTGTGATGGTTCAGGTCATGCCAATGGCAGTTTTCTCTCTCATCGAAGTCTCTCTGGCTGTCCCAGGGCAACTCAAGCAATGAAAAAAGCTCGACTAAGCTCTGCAGAGCTAACATCATTACAGATGAAAGTGCAGGCTGGACATGGTAAGGAAAGACGAAACATTTTCCTCAAATAATACATTCGACGTTTGGCTTCCTTGAATGGGTTTCCTTGGATTGATGAGCAACCATATTTGACTTTTGTCTTTAATCTTTACGACATGATAAAAATTAATTTCTCACAGTTTAAAGACCTAAAAATTACTTCCGAATTTCGAAGGGTCATGATAGTAAAAACAAGTCAGTCATTTCAATCCATAATATAAAAAAAAAAATATCCAGTATGTATTTACTTTGTGACACTTCGAAATTTGAAAGTAATTTTGACGTTTTTAAAATACGGAATAAAAAGAAATTTCTGGCTTTTTTTTAGGGCGACAAACGCTCTGTTATTTTTATGGATTTTTTTGTATGGATTTTTTGTATGGATTTTTTTGTATGGATTTTTTTTTACATAGAATTCTTTTAATTTTGTTAAAAATTTTAATAATTTTTTTAAGTGAAAAAAAGTTAATTTCAATAAGTCCTTATTTACTTGCCTCCATAAAATGCTTTAATAAAAAAAATTACAATTTGTATAATTTGGATTATTCTCACAACGTTTCGGCCGTTGTAACCTTCGACCTTCTTCAGGTGTATCTTTCCGAACTCGGGAATATTTCTGTCAAACTCGGGAATCTGGATGGAATTTCGAACAGAACCCTTTATTTAATCCATAGGGGTAGCATGCTCTCATTCCGCTAGCACTGACTGGGAGAAATCTTCGCAATTCTTCATATCACCTGCACCGAGGATTGAACCTTCAACCTTCAGATGACTGTTCCTTAGAATTGAATTTTACTGAGTACTATATCTACTGCGCCACGGATCCTTATGGGCAGTTCTTGTATGAATTTTGTGAGCCTTACAGCAGCCGAAACCATGTGAGAATAACACTCAAGATGAGAACAGTAGTCCAAATTATACAAATTATCAATCCTTATCTCAAAAATTCAGAAACAAACAATTACAAGACAGAAGTCAAGTATTATAGTTCATTTGTGTTCCTAAATGAAAAGTATCAAACGACCAGGGTTTGTCACAAATCTAACTGATTTCCCCAGCAATTGTTTGAAACTAAAATCTTACGCCTTATGTGTTTATTATTGAATATTTAAACAATTTTTGATAAGTTTATTCAACTTGCTATAGTTTGCAGTGGTATTTTCTATTGCTAAACGGCCAGTACCTCCACTCATTCTAAGAAAATGAACTGTTTAAATATTTCGTAAAATCTTGTAGGCTCCAGCAAAGCCTTTATTAGACACTGTTCCTGAGGGGGTGGGGTGGGGGGGGGGTATTCAAGCGTACTTCAGCTTTGTTGGAAGATACAAGCTTTTATTTGGTTTCTTTAAAATCATAATTTTATTTGATATTAAATTGGCTTTAAGAACCTTACAAATTTTGTTATTGTTGTCTCATAAAAATATTGTAAAGCTATTTTATAACTGACCTGCAAATACAGTGAAATCCACTTATTAAAACTGATTTCTTACTTCCAAGACCGTCTATTAAAATTCAAGTAAAAATCATTTTAAAGTAGAATTTTTTTTTTTTTTGGTTGTTTGTTTTTTTAAAATATGAAACGGAAAACATTAATAACTAAAAGTTAAAATAAATTAACGACCTTTAAAAAAAAAAATGGTTCTTCTGTATTACAGGGCTGAAAAAAAAACAAATTTAATCTTTAATTTTGAAGAGTCAAATAACAAGGGGAGATAATTCAAAGTGTTCCCCCAGGATTTATCTTCAAAGAGATTTTACCGTTATGCATTTTAATTAACTTAAAATAAAGTAAAAAAATATATATTTATGTAAAAGGATTATTTAGGAATCAAAAAATCACAACAGTTTATCGTATCGACACCAATAAAAATTAAAAAGATTTATTGAAATAAATTTTTCTTTTCATTTATGTATTTTTCTATTTTTTTACTTTCTTTGATGCTTCATTTATTTCAATAAATCTTTTAAATTTTTATTGGCTCGCAGCAGTGTCTTCCACAAACGGGCAGTTCTAGGAAAGAAACTCTGCCCATGGAAGTTTTGTTTCGTTTTATTGCTTTATATTTCTCGATTAGTCAGACACACCAACACGTTCTTTAAATACGTTCCTTTGTTTTTTCTTTTTAACATTTCAATTAAATACAAATAACATTAAAATGACAAATACCAATTTAAATTAATTTGAAATATGCACAAAAAAACCCTCACAAAGTATTATGTATATTTGTAAAAGATTTTATAAAGGGGACGAAAAGTTAAAATCTAACGTTTTTTTGGGGGGGGAGATTGTTTTGTTCCGATCTAACCGGTTTAAAAAATCTCAGTTGGCAACACTGTATGAAGCTTGGTCCTAGTAATAAGAGCTGAATTTGAGAAAAAACAATATAATCAATTAGAACCAGGCCGATTCCATTATCATTATCTGTTGAGATATTTTTACCTTCGGAACTAAGAAAGAAAAAAAAAAGAGAAAGAAAAATGAAAGTAAACAAACCGCGCATGCGTGGTCCCCCTCTGTATGTGACTCGATGTGGTGAGTGTAAAATGCAATAAATTTGAGCAATTTGGGGCATTTTTGACCCCCCCCCCTTTGACCCCCTGGGGGCGCGAACCAGATTTTTTCTGAGGTCAAGGATGCTCATTTTATATCCAGAACAATTGCCTCTACATTTTGGCCAAGTTTCAGAAAAATTGAATGGATGGATCAAACGTTATGGGAGAAAAGGGTCATGTTTTGCCATTTTGGGGGCTTTTGACCCTCTGGGGACGCGAACCAGATTTTTTCCAAGGTCAGCGATACTTATTTTCTATTAGGAACAATTCCCTCCATATTTTGGCCAAGTTTCAGAGAAATTGAATGGATGGATGAAAAGTTATGTCATTTTTTGCCATTTTGGGGCCTTTTGATCCCCTGGGGGGCTAACCAGATTTTTTTCAAAAATCGGAGAATGTCACTTTCTAACCTGACCAAAGTTACAACTTTATGCAAAATTTCAGAGAAATTCAATGGATGGTTGTGGAGAAAAATACGGACGGACGGACGGACATGCCTCAAAACATAAGTCCCCCGATTTATAAATTGCTTACTACCTAGCTCTACTTACGTATCGAGCATTGTTGAAGTAAATACTGAAAACTGACACATAAAAAATTATATCTCTTTATAATATTTTACGTGGATACATGAAGTACTACTAATATATATATATATATATATATATATATATATATATATATATATATATAATGTTGATGATGAATACTAATTGTAATTTTAGGCTTTGATCGCCTAGTTTTTCATGTTTATTTGCGTTTTTGCTTTTTTTTGTAAAATTAGCACTGAAGATGACAACATCAAGAAATAAATGCACAGGAGCATTTTACAAATATATTGGTGTTCCCCGAAACAATTGTATGCTGAATAAAAAGAAAGTTTTATGAAATGACGTGAATCTGTTATAAAACATTGAAATGGTATAAAATTACATAAAAAATATTGAATATAGCATAGCTCTGGCCTCACACTATTGAGCTATTACAATTGCTTTATGTTATAAAATTTATATTTTATATATATATATATATATATATATACACTATTGAGCTATTACAATTGCTTTATGTTATAGAATTTATATTTGAATAGAAAAAATTCTAAATAAAAAAAATTTAAGAAATACACGCATATATATATATATACATTTAAATATATATATGTGTGTTCTCAAATGTTTATTTTTTAGTAAAATGTTTCTAAAACTAGAACAACCTGTTGCTTTCCAGTTTCATCTATTTTTGTTGAGTCATTTTCTTTTTATTTCCTTTCAGACCTTGAAAATGCTGAAGATATGATTCAGATTGAGAATGAAATTGAAGACCTTAAAAAGGCCAACATGCATGCCGAGACGGAGGTGATAAAGTTGCGAGCAGAGATCACTAGTCTGGAGAAGAAGATCCGCGTTCAGGAACAAGAGAATGCAACTGTCTGTGAAAAGAATCAACACTTGCAAGAATATGTGCAGATGATGCGCTCCAAGATTATCTCGTGCCTGCAAAATGTGCAAGTGCCACAGATTGAGGAGGCCATTAGCGAGGACAACTTTGATAATTATATCAACAAGATACAGACTCTGTGCACAAACAAAGCCAACGACAATCACGCGCTGTTCACAGTCATCAAATGTGCGATAGCAGAAATTAGTTACTTAAGGAAAATATAGCGACTACGAGATTTTTTATTTATTTTTTAAGTTATAATCGATTTAGGCGCAGGAAAATATCCAAAAAATATTTCCTTTTTGTTTTGTTTTACACGCAAATAAAGAAAAAGAAAAAGAAAAAAAAAAAAGGACTAAATGTCACTGAGCCAGGTTGTGAGGGGAGACAACTTTGTTTTTTATAACGGTATTTATCTCCCTTGTTCTGTGATATGCGCTGTGGCTAAAATTAAAAAAAAAAAAAAAACAACAACAAAATGATACTAATTCAAAAATTATAATAAATATTGAAAATTTAAAATCTTGTCCCCACTTTTAGGGGCAAAAAAAAAAGAGAACGAAAATTTAAGGGGGTGGGGGGGAATGGATGAAATAAAGTAAACAGAAAATTTTAAGTAAAAACAAAGCAACCGATGGCATCTATAATTTCAACAAACAAAAAACTTACAAGCTGAATGTTTGATGACAATTCTGCATTTTTTTTTTTTTAAACTCGAGTCAAAAAGACTTTAAAAATAATCATCTTTTAAAAGTGAAATTTAATTGAAAGAACAAATGATTATGGCATTTGATGATGAAAGTTAAAATTTAAAAAAAATGAAGTGCATGTAAAAAAAAAAAAAACGTTTTTAAAAAAGCAAATGACGAAAAAAAAAAAAAAGAAAAAGTCTTAAGCCTACTTCCCTCGTAGAAAAAAAATGGGGGTACAAAAACAAAGAACTTGATGTGAATAACTTCATCACATGATACACATTTCTTGCACTTAAAAACAATGAACAATTTTTAATCCTCTCTTTGATTCCCCAGCCCCTTCTTTTTTTTTTTTTGCTCCTGAAATTTGGGGGTTCTGTTCTTGTCCAACTGCAATCCACCCTTTCACTCCCCCGACTCATTTTGAAGATGACGAAGAAAAGACACAGAATCGGTACATTCCAATCATTTCTTGCCCCCACCCAACCAAAAAAAAACCAAAGTTTTGTTTTTTAAAGAAAGTCTTACCAATTTTAATCTAATTTCAAAACCCATCTATCTTATCCTTCTAACTTATCTGCATTCCTGTCTATTTGTGAGTTTATTTATTTATTTATTTATTTATTATTATTATTTAACCCCACTACCACAAACAGGTTTGACCATTTATTTAATTCATTCATTGTCATTTTTCATTCAGTCCAAAAAGTCGTTCCATTTTCTCATTCATTCGCTCAAATTCATTTTATTTATAACAGTGTGGTCGCATTTTACGTGAACACGAAAAATAGTGCGATATGATTTTTTTTTTTCCTTTTCTTAAAAGTAAAGTCTATTTATGCGCAGATTCAAAATTGTATTCCAGTTGGAAGAATGATAAAAAGTAGTTTTAAATTATGCGAGTTTGGAATTTTGTCTAAGGTCTTCAGGAATACGTGTCTCTCTCTCTCTCGTGCGCATAAAATGCAACCACCCTGTACGTTCATATCTATTTATCTACCTATTTATTTACCAAACATTCCAAGGATACAGTTAATATTAAAGATTATTTATTCAAGTTTTCGTTTTCCTTATAAGAAAATGAATAACTTTACATATTTATTATTTCATTTGTCTTGTTTTTTTTTTCTTCTTCCATCCTCTCTTTCATTTTTTTCTATTTTGTGTTAAGAGATTTTTTATTTAAAAACGGGAGAGAAAAAAAAATGACAAACAACTAAGAAATGTATTTATTTAATTTTTTTTTTTTAACTCTAGTAAATTCCTTGTTAAGGATTGTTATATGCACACACGACCTGACACATGACCAACTTCTGTATTTATGAAGCAGAAATCACCTTCCTCTAAAAAATGGCTTCTGCTACAAAACTATTTTGTAGTTTTCTGTGTTTGAAATATAAATGTATATATATTTTATTTTTTTAAAACAGAAAAGAGTTTTCTTCTCTACTTCGATAATTTAATCTTTGAATCAATAATTTATTCATTTCCGAGGAAAAAAAACAATTAATTTCTTTTGTTTTGCATGAAATTTTTCTTTCTTTTGTCCCATTTTTTGCAATATTTATTTTATGTAATATTTATTTTATGCAATATTTATTTTATGTAATATTTATTTTTCACCCAACAAATTCTTTTGCAAATGACTTTATTTCATTTTGGTCATTAGAAAAAATATCAACTAATTTAAAAAGAATTTTTTTTTTTTACTCGCTCGGCTGGTTATGCAACAGCCTCTTATAACATAAAAATATAATTTAATGAGGATAATTAGATTATAATAATTTCAGTATTTTAAAGAGAAAAATCCAAGTTGATGAATGGATTGCATCCTAAATTATTAAAAAAATAAAAGTAAAAATTTAATCGTGTTTCCATCGTTAAAAGAAAAACCACCCACCTCAGGGCTTACATTTTTAGCCCACAAATTCTGCTGTTATATCTGTGAAAGAAAGAAAGAAAGAAAATAACTAAAATATATTTATCGACAGGTGCATTAAGGATCGAATCTCCCAACTCACAAACTTTTCCCACCAAGACAAACTTTCATTTACAAATTTTTTTTTTTTTTTTAAATTTTTTTTTTTATAAACATCCTTATCTTCTAGTCTATCATGTTTTTCTTTTAATGCCACAAAACAATTCAATGTTATTAAAAAAAAAAAAGATTTTACCTCCTTCATTTTTTTTTAATATTTTTTTATTTTATTTTATTTTACTCCCACCCCTTCATCTTTTTGTGTAAAAAAAAAAAAATTTTTTTTGCCTCCTTAATTTTTTTTTTTTTAAATATTTTTTATTTTATTTTATTTTACTCCCACCCCTTCATCTTTTTGTGTAAAAAAAAAAATTTTTTTTTGCCTCCTTAATTTAAAAAATTTTTTTTTTTTTAAATATTTTTTATTTTATTTTATTTTACTCCCACCCCTTCATCTTCTTGTGTAATCCTGACCTCACTCTTAACGATGTTGCTGATAAAAATTTGGGAGAGAATCCTAAACCTTAAATTTGTCACTAGTCACTTAGATCTCTACATTCCAAACTCTGACACCCAAAATCATTGTGTGTAAATAAAAAACAGCCATCTTATTAGAATCAACTTGTTTCTTTATTTTTTCTCCTTTTTTTTTCTTCTTTTTTTTACAGGGATTTTACTCGTGTCACTACTTAAATATGCGCAAGCTGCACAGAACAGGAAGACTGCAGGGTGTGAGGGGAAGGGGTACACGCTTTCTTTTCTTTCTTTTTTTTGTGGAAATCGCTTCAGACAAGGCATGAAGCCACTTGATGTAAGGAGCTAACAAGAACAAATATGATTATCGCAAAGACAGGAGATGCTATTGGCCTTAGTCTTGAAAAGACCAAGGTTATAGGTTGGAGGAAAACAGTCAGCAGGAAGAGAGTTCCACAAGCCTGTGGTTCTTGGAAAGAAGCTATTGGAATAGGAAGCTGTATTACAATGAGGTATCAAAACAGCGAATTGATGGAGACCACTAGACTAACGAGTCAAATGAGCTGGAACAAAAGAAGCGGGGAATAGATCACTGAAGAACACATGCCATAATAGTATTTATAGAAAAGACTGAGACTAGCAACATCACGTCTGTGAGAGAGAGGGTGTAGGGAAAAAGAAAGGGTAGGGCCAATCAAATTACAGATACGTTTCTGCACCCTATTAAGAACCCTCAAATGGAACAGAGATTCACCATCCCAAATATGACAACAGTACTCCATACATGGTCTGATAGTAGATTGATAGAGATAGAGAATAGCCTCAGGTGTGAGAAAGTGTTTTTAGCTGCACAGAGCAGGAAGTCTGATATATACAAAAAAAAATTTTTTGTTGTACACTCAATCAATCACTCACTTATTATCCAGGTTTATCTACGTTCCCTTCGACAAGAAGTTTGACATTGTCTGGCTGTCCTTCTGCTAAATCTCCAGCGCTCACGATTGTGGGGATTGACCGTGTCTATTTGTCCCTGTTTACAGTCTTGCCTGATGGTTTCTTTCCATGTCTTCCTAGGGTGCCCAGCTTTCTTTTTGCTGTCCAGCCTTAGGTCTCTGCATGTGCAGATATACCCCTTGCTTCTTTCAACATGCCCGAACCAGTGAAGACGATTTGCCCTTATTAGAACTTCGAGTTTTGGAATGGCCAATTTCTCAAGTAGAGTCTCTGACCTAATGTTCTGGATCTGGTTCGGCTTTACATTGGATATTTACCTAATCATTGCCCTGTCATTTCTCTGAAGTCTGGCTAGTGAGGTCTGGATGAGGGCTCAACATTCATTGCCATACAACATCACGTTTCTTACGCAGCTATCATAGACCTTACTCCTGGTAATAATTGGGATGGCTCAGGATGTTAGGATTGGCAGAAGTTCTCTGAACTTTTCCCAAGCTGTCGTGACTCTGATGGTCGAACTTAGTTCGCAGCCACCTCCAGCACTCAGCACATCTCCTAGGTAGCAAAAGGAGTCTATCCTATTTCAACTTCTGTGTAAGGGTGGCCCTCAATTGGGCGTGCTCGTCCTAAACATCACTTACATCTGAAGTTTGGATCTGGTGTGAGTCTACCATGCACTCCGTTGCACTTTGTGTGCAGTGGCTGTATTGTATTGCATTGCTCCTGACCACCTTTCTAACCGCCACACATGTGTATTGACTAGAGTTCTTCAAAGACTGGAGTTCTGAGCCACTTTTGTCTTTTCAGTGTTGACCCTCAGTCCTTTTGCTTCCATGCCCTTCTACCACACTTTCAATCTTTCTTCCAGCTCGTTCATTGTCTCTGCTATTATGAGCAAGTCATCGGCGTACAGTAGTTCCCATAGGTACCCTGTTCGCAACTCATTGGAGCGGGCCTCAAAGACAACAAAGGATTGAGGACAGATTCTTGATGTACATTTACACTGTACTCATCGTTGTAGATGTCATCTACCCGTACCCTGCTTCTGGCGTTCCTGTACATGCATTCTACTAGTCTGATAAGCAACTCCTTCACTAAGCTGCACATTAATGTCTGTTTCCATGATTAAGGTTTGTTAAACCGAAAATTCGAATTTATAAAATATATATATAAAAAAAAAATGATTAAATAAATTTCATTTATTGATATAAATTCACGCATCTGTTAACTGGTTTCTCAAATTTTCAAATATATCTCTTAACAATGCTTTCAATGTTGTAGTAACACTCATATATATATATATATATATATATTATATGCTTATCTCGGCATTGTTTCCAGTTGTTTTGAATTGCTTGCCATTGGAATCAAGCAGTGCCGACTCAGGAGAGGTGTTGTTGTGATTGCACAACCCTTGCTTCACAACTACACGCGGGAGAGTCCATCACATATATATATATATATATATCTATTCACCTTGCAGTAGTCTGTACCCTCAGCGTATGAATACTGCAATATTTCTTTTAACATAACTAGTTAGGATCCACACTGGATCCGATGATGTACTGTTTGTAAATGTATCTTGTGTGGTTTCTGACTTCTAGCCAGACACACATGCATGCATAAAAATGCCATTTTCCTGTATATAACGAATTAGTCGCTTAACAAATAGAAGTGCCATTCGACGAAATAGATACATGCAACACGTAGAATCGGAGAAATTGGTAACAGCAAAGTTTGTATGAAAATGCAGCCATGATGTCTTGGCTGCTGTATTTGGTAACTAATTTTCCCCAACACGTTACACGAGTGTACAGCCTCCGTCAAATAGGATGGACAAAACGAATTATGCTTCGCTAGTGTTCGCACTATTATTCATCTAAATGAATAAATGCAAAAGATTTTCCACCTATCCTAACTATATTACCATCAAAACGGGTTACACTTATTTAATTCTATGATTCAATGTACCATTTAGAAATACTGTATATAAAGTAATCTGAAAACACCCACAATCACCTTTGAGTATTCTTAATTGGCATATTTATTTTATAAACAACCTCTAATGAATTTATATTCTGTAATTTGCATTTTCATATTTTCTTATATTATACGGAATCATTGCGTCAATAGTAAAACGTCTGATGTCGCCGGGATATTGAGAACAGATACTTTGAATTTTTTATTTGCAGAAACTATTAAAAAAATGACATTCAAAACAAATTAGGCACAAGGCCATCGTAAGTGTGGCGAAAATGATTGTCGTTGGTCATCCTTGGTCTATAGTGATAACAGGGTCTATCTTACTCTTAACCAAAATCATCTCATTCACCACAATACCACATTTACACTAGTTTTAATATAAAATAACGTACGTCTCAGTTGGTGAAGTTAAAACAGAAAACGTCTCAAACTAGAAAGTGTAAAAAAAGAAAGAAAATAAAAAAGGTTCTTATCCAGTTTAGCGGATACTTTCGAAAAAAACAAAAAACAAACAAACAAACTGAAGAATATGTTTGTACATACCTGTCACGGGCTGAATATATCCTATACCAAAAATCACGTAAATTAATCAAGTAGTTTTTTTTTTTATATAAAAGAAAATCAAATTTTAGCGATTTACGAAGACGAAGTGCAAATATGATAGCCATTTTGGAGATTATTCAAAGGGAGATAACCGTAAATGAATTACGCTTATCCCCCTTTGAATAAATCAAAATGGCTGTCATATTTGCACTTCGTCTTCGTAAATCGCTAAAATTTGATTTTGTTTTATAAAAAAATCTACTTTATTAATTCATGTGATTTTTGGTATAGGATATTTTCAGCCCGTGACAGGTACATCAAACAGATATTCCTCAGATTTTTTTTTTTTTTAATTTTTGTTTCAAAAGTATCCGCTAAACTGGAGTTGCACCGAAAAAACATTAATCATTATAGAAAGTAAGGAAAAAAACAGAAAACGTCTCATTATGGAAATAGAGTGAAAGATTTCTTTCCGAATTCATTTTCGGCAGTGGAGGAGAGAGCAGCGTCGGACTTGCTATTTGCGTTCTCCTTATAAACTTGAAATGGTCTTGTATGGAATTTTATTTTTTTTACACTCGCTAAATTTTGTGTGCCGGGGCAAAAAAAAAGAAAAAAACAACAAAAAAAATTGAATAAAGACTTGTTCATTGGCATTGTTTACTTAAATATGCTCTGTTGTTAAATGTTAACATTTATCGAGCTTTTACAGTGTATAGTTTTGATCAATTTAAAAAAAATATATACACAAATATATACAGGGTGAAGCAAAATGATCTGACACATTTGTAGGGTTTAATAAAAGCAAATTAGAATAATGAAAAAAGTGTTTTTATTTTCCGAATGTACATATGATGCCACAAGGAAAGTGCAATGCTCGCCTGTCCAATCGATACGGGTGATTAGAAACGAAATTAAACAAAATGGCATCATATGTACAGTAGAAAATCAAATGTGTCAGACCATTTTGCCCCACTCTGTACATGTATATAGTAATATGTACTAATATATAGCGATATGTAGTAAGACTACACATCTGAAACAAAAAATCAAATGTGTCAGACCATTTTGCTCCCACCCTGTACATGTATATAGTAATATGTACTAATATATAGCGATATGTAGTAAGAATACACATCTGAAACAAAAAATTGACTTACGGCTCCTAAAATTCGTACTAGAATTGTTTGTAAGAACCTGTTGACATAACAACTATAAGTTCTAAGTGATAGTCTTCTGGAGGTTGAAGGTTCAATCCTAAGTGCGGGCGATACTAAGAATATAATTACAAATTAATTAAGACTTCTACTCGGTCATGGCTGTGGAACAAGAGCATGCTACACCCGTGGATTAAATAAAGGGTTCCATTCGAAATTCTGTACAGATTTCCTGAGTTCGACAAGATACACCTGAAGAAGGTCGGAGGTTACATCGGCCGAAACGTTGTAAGAATAACATCCAAAATGAGAACAGTAGTCTGAATAACCCAAATAATACAGTTTAAATGCTTTTTTTCGAACAAAACATGGCCGTTAGAATTTGAAATGTGTAATATGTTTATGAAATGAAATGGATGGTTTTAATTTAATTATTTTGTTTCATTTCATAGATGCAGTACACATATTAAATTCTAACGTTTATTTCCAAAAAGGAACAAAAACATTCTTTTAACGTCACAAACGGACCAAACTTTTTCAAGTATTTGTACTTGTGTTATTTCTTCAAATCAATCATCCCGAGAAAGTCTTGAAATAAAGACGAAACGTTGATGAATACATACATGTTTTTTGTTTTCCTTTTTTCATTATGTCGGAATATTATCTCCATTTTTTTTATCATATATATATATATATATATATAAGATAGATGATCCGCTAAAAATAAATGATCCGACGTAATGGAAAATGAAAAATGAAAGCCAAGAAATATATTATTTATGTATTCATCAACGTTTCGTCTTTAGTTTAAGACTTCCTCAGGATGAAGAAAAAAATATCATACAAGGATAAATTTGATCTGCTTGCAGGGTACGACCTCCGGCCGGTTTGTGAGCAAAGAAAAATTTAAAAAGTGAGAAGGCACAAAAGGATGTGCAGTAGTAGTAGTAGTAGTAGTAGTAGCTGGTTATACTACCGCAGCAAGTTGATCGGCCTGCAGTTAGGGGCCTGGAGTGGTAACGCTATGCTTCGGGCTTCTTTCTACTGGACTAACGGCCAGTTCAAATCCGCATTTTCATTGGTCATTCGCAATAAATTATTCCATGTCGATAATAATTACCAACTAGCGGGACCCGTGTAAATTACACGAAATGTCGTTTTCAATACTAATTATCCTTTTCCTAACCTATACATGTTTGAATAAAATATGATAAGATTTGACTTGTATATTTATTTTTAAAAATGAACAATACATGAAACAATTTACAAAACTTCTTTATATACAATATTTCTAGTGAAGGTAATATTCCGACGACTAAACCTTACTTTGCAAATGCTTCAGATTAAATTAAATTTGCCTCCAATTCATGAGTAGCATACAAAGACTCGGAAGGTCGTTGCTTTTGACGTAAGCGTGACACACAAAGTAACACACACGCTATCGTATTAATATGTGTCTTCCCGGTCGTCCCTTTCCTACCTCCCTCTTTCCCCCCCCCCTCCCCTTCGATGTAGAAAAAAAAATCTTAGAGGTTGGTTGGGATTGAACTATAAACGTGTCAGGCCGACGTCAAAAACCTATGTTGCTAACCGTTGCGCCAAAGGAAAATACTTGAAAAATATTATGAAAATTAGGTGACTTGAATGCTTTTCCAAATCTAGGTGCAGTACGCATGCGCAAAGCTTTTGATATAAGCATGACACACGAACACACATGCTATCGTATTAATATTACCAATAACAACGGCAAGAACGCGTCTTCCTACCAACACTGCAAAAGTATTTTTCTTTCTTTCTCTATGTAACTAAAGCCAAAGGGAACTTCCACGAACAGAGACTCTTTCCAAGAATTTCCCACTTGTGGAAAACATTACCGTGGGACTGCTTCCCCACAGACTACAACATGGTTGCTTTCAAGTCCAATTTCAACAAATACCTGTCAAACTGCCCCGTGAAGTAAAACCATGACCATTTCGTCCCTCTTTCTCAACCCCTTCAATAGTACTGTTTCATCATCCGACCGACAATCTCCTAAACCCTTATCCTCGAATAGCTTTTGCCCTTGCTAAGTGATGAACCATTAGTATACAAAACAGTAATAATACCAATCAGAATAATAAAGGTCATTGAAATGCTTTTTGTGAATTTAGTTAACAAATACAGCCAAGACATTATGGCCACATTCGAATGCCATCTTGTTAATGACAAGCGTTTCTTATTTTTGAATCTTTTTGAAATTAAATCACATTTGCATATACATTTTGTTGTTGATGAGAATTTCTTTGATTGTATTTGAAAGTATGTTTATGTTGTAGAAACCTCAATATCAACCCATCGAAAGAGTTAGATGATACGGAAAGAAGCCATTTTTATCAACTTGATTTGGTTGAGTTTACAATTAATGAGCTTGGGTTTGGGCCAAATCAATTTGCCAACCTTTGGCGCATCCAAGTGTGAAAATATTGACAAACCAAAAACTGAATTTTATTTTTGTTGTTGTATAGATTTATGTCAGACAGCGACCAACGTTGTCAACCATTTATTAAATAGACTAGCAAAAATATGCAACCGGAGGGAGAATGATATCATGACAAACGAATATATACTACACTAGCCCCCCCCCCCCTCCTCAAGAGGAGGTAATGCCTGGGAGGATGGTATCATGACAACAGAAGAGATACTACTCTACACTCCTGAATTGAGCATTAAAAGATAGTACAAAAGTACAATTAATAAAATGGAATAGTTTCGGCTTCAGACAGATATAAAATTTCCATTAGTTTTAGAGATAGGAACTAACAATTTTTTAGCTTTTTTTGTTAAGATTAAAAAAGAAAATGTTTTAACCTGAAGCTTTGTTTTCTGAAGAATAATTTAATTCAATATCTTTGATTATCCTTGTTAATATGTTATGATAGGGCAGACGAGGACGGGCAAATTATATATTTGTGGAAATCCCATGAGTAGGGAAGAGAGAATAGTTCATAACATAGAATATGTGTACACTGGCAATGGTGTCAGGACGTGTCCGTGTGTGTATGTAAGTATGTGTGTGTGTTATATTAATTTTACGTGTATGAGGCAGTAGCCATTTTGGATCCTTGTCTTTTTGTCGAAGCCGAACCCAGGGCCAAAGGTCCAGGAAGATGTCTGTTGCGTCCCCAGATCGGGGTGATGTGTATTTGGCTGTGCCAAACAAGGAAAGAGAGAGAAGAGGCGTTTTGTGCCTGAGAAGGAATGATGTGTTTTTGGCAGTACCAAAAAAGGGAAGAGAGAGCAGTATATGGTGCTCAAGTGTTTATATAGTTATGCTAGCCATCCGAGATTCGCCTAAGAAAAGGTCACTGATTGGTCAAGCCAAGGAAGAAGTAGATTGCTTGAATCAATCAGCGGGCAGATAAGAAGTCATCGATATTAAAACAATACGGTGACTGTGCACCGGCTTGTAGCTCGCTGCTACAGGTGCACATCAGAATTTCGGCTATAGGATTTCGACTAGATTCTCCTGGCTGCATATGAGAAGTGAAATCACAGCTTTAATCCGTTCATGTTTACTCTGCCAGAAATCGAAAATACAGACATACTCCAGCTCCTCTCGGAACATTCACTACTCCTGATGCACAGTTTAGCCATGTCCATATTGATCTAGTTGGACTTTAGCCAGTCAGCCAAGGTTACTCCTATCTGTTAACTTGCATTGATCGCTTTACATGTTGGCCTGAAGACATTTCTTTGAGTGACATGTCTGCAGAAACTGTGGCGCAAGCACTAATTGCCGGTTGGATTCTGCACGATGGTATCCCTGCAACCATTACCACTGATCGTGGCAGACAAATTGAATCTTAACCGTTTCAAGACCTTTCCAGAATCCTAGGTACCAAATGCATATGAACTACAAGCTATCACCCGGCCTCCAATGGCATGTTAGAATGTTTTCATCGACAATTGAAAGATGCTTCATGTGCTGATCAAGATCCACAGCGATGAAATGAATACGTGCCAACAATTTTCTTTGGCTGTCTTGCAGTTATAAAAGAGGATTTAGGATATTCCCCAGAAGAATTGGTTTACAGAATGCTATTATCATTGCCTGGTCAAATGTCGATTCCCTAGGACTCACCTGTAACTGATAGGAATCAATATAGTGACAGAATTAAATGTCATTTTTATAGTCTTCTGGCGAATAACCTTCGGTATTAAAGCAAAGTATTAAAATGCCAGTTCCTGAAGGCATTACTCCTTAAACTCACGTGTTTCTAAAGAAAGACCTTGAGAGCCCTTCTCATACCTCCTTATATTGGTCCTTATCGTGTACTCACACAAAATGATAAACTTAACTTCGAACATTCGGAGCTTCCTCTATCCATCTGAAGGTGGTCTGAGAGACACTAAGAAAGCCTTTCCAGCTTTGAAAGGTATGCACTCGGATGAGGAGGGGGGGGGGGCTCACCGATTGCCGGAAAACGAATGTTACTCTTACGATGAGTATCGATGTGCTTTGAAAGCCATCTCACGCGTAAATGATAGCCACTCTGTTATCTTGTAAGGCATTATATTGGTGGTTAGGGTTAGGGTTGCAGAATGTTACAATTGACCAGCTTGGTGCTTCCGGTGATACTGTGTTTTTGTCCTTATTTATTTATTTATTTTTAACTTTTTTCATTCCAAACAAGGTATATTGCCACTGAAGTGTACAGCCCAGATTTATAGGTGTGGGGGGGGGGGGGGCAACCTGGGTGGGGAGTTGTGCAAATAGATGTTTGTTCACAATACATTTAAATTTCTGCAAGTTGGCAC
This sequence comes from Sepiola atlantica, assembly GCA_963556195.1. Taxonomy (NCBI): domain Eukaryota; kingdom Metazoa; phylum Mollusca; class Cephalopoda; order Sepiida; family Sepiolidae; genus Sepiola; species Sepiola atlantica. The sequence continues at coordinate 87,764,744 of OY744533.1, forward strand.
GGTCAGGACAGCGAGGGAATTCCAAAGGCAGTCCCAAGAAAGAAGCTATTATAGCACAACTGTTAAGGCCCATTTTTTGGACCAAAATCGTTCACTTTAGTACAAAAGCACCAAAAATTTACTACAGACACCTCAGATAGCATATTTTCAAATGAGATCGGAAGCCACTCAAATTTTGGCCCGAAACCCTCTTATTTTCAAGATGGCCATCATTTCAGATCATAAATGATTTTAGTGTCTAAATATACATTTTTGGGGGCAAAAAAAAGGTTGGAAAAGAAATTTCATTTATCAGAAGCAAAGTTTTTCCTGAAACTTGCTTCTTTTACAAACTGGCCACCATATTGGGTGATTATCACATCTTAGCACTTAGAAGGTGTAGAAGGGTTATTTTTGTTTCTAAATATACAAACTTTTGGACAAGAAATATAAAAATGTTATATATTTGATCAAATAGTTGTCTCAAACTTGCTTAATTTCAAGATTGTTGCCACTTCAGGCTAATATCATATCCCAGAATTTAAATAGAATAGAAAGGTAGTTTTGATATTTACATACGGATAATGTGGGATGATAAATCGGATGCAATAAAATATATTTCAACAGTTTACACTGAAAACATTTATGAACGAAAATACATTTATTATGATATAGTTTTGCTAGGTAGAATGTTTCAAGATTTATAATACAAATTACCCGATCTACCATATTGTTCATCAGTAAAAATTGTAAGGCTTAATTAAAGGCAACATTCAATACAACCATCTCCTCTTTCACACTATGAATATTTGCAATTTGTATGAATTAGGAACCAAAATATAAAATATAGTTTATCTAAAAACAATACATAATTTATGCTTCTTTTCTTCAAAAGTTATTACAATTCCGTCATCATAGAATTGGTATCCTAAGAGTAACATTTTATGCAATGGCTTCTTGATTTCTCATTTATCAGAAACTACCTGATACTATAACAAATAAATTTGCTTTACAATCACTATATCATCTCAAGGTCATCATATAGATATCAGAAACAAAAAATATAATTTTTTCACAAATATTTTGAATGATTCATAAAAAGTCGACATCATATCATGTTAAAATGAGATATGGAATTAAGATTACATGTGAATCACAGCATAACTATTCTAATACATAAATCCACATTTACTAAATCCTCACATAGCTATGGCTTACTCTTGTGAGCATGCGCCATGACATGCACAAAGTTCTGGCTGATTTGCACTTACATCGACGTATGCATCCCTTCTTGTATTTACAGTGAATGAGTTCCGTGCAGTGCTTTGAGGTTTCTGGGAGATCTGACCAGTGGGGTGTCCAGTCATCTCCATCCTTTTTCCAGCCCCATTTGTCAGGATTCGGAAGATCTGGTCTGATAACTAAGCATTGTGACCAGACATGTCCTGCTTGGTAGGTAGCGCGCTTAATGTGTTGTTGTAGTGCAGCTTTTGTAGGAGGGATACGGTCAATGTTTCTTGACTCCTGTGCAAAGAGCTGATTTCTAGCTTGGTCAATATCTTCTAATTGACATGTTCTGCTGTACATCAAGATGATGAACCTTTCAATCACAATAGCACAACGGTCCATGATAGCAGTTGGTTGTGATGAAAGTTCAAGTAAAGCATCGATCAGTGGAGGGAAGACCTGCCATGCATCCCAGGCAGAGAGTTTCCTACATCCATAGAAATATGACACATTGTCACATCATGTGAGGGAATGAAACATTCGCAATGCTTTTGCCTTTAGGGGACCCAGGTTTTGTGCAGTGCTGTGTGCTACAATGAGCCGATAGTGCTTCCCAGTCCCAAAAGCCACCCACAACTCATCTATTTCAAGTTTATGGTAGAAGACAATTGCAAGGACAACTGCGTCAGTGTCTTCAGTTCTCACACTTATTCTCCTAGCCCCATTCTTTCTGCAATGCTGAACGTGAAGACAGATTCATGTGTCTGCTTCTTCCTGGCAACATGTCTATCAATTCTCATTTTCTAGTTTGAGCATGGATCAGAAGGCCAACGTATATTGGTAAGGGGGACTCTCTGTCTGTGTTATGCCTTACAGAGCTGTTGTACTTTTCACACAGTTAAACATGACCATTTCAGAAAGTCCTACGGCAATTTTCTCCCTTGTTGTGTGACTGTGGCTCTGTCGTTTGATGTTAGGACCAGAAATAATCATGCGTATCAAAGCCTTCAGTGATGCTGAAACTGCTTCTGACTCACATCTCTCTTGAAATGAGCCATCAAAGCTATAGTGTCTGTCAAAAATCTTCTTTCTTATGATATTAGCTACTCTCACCAGGTGAAGTGCATCAGAATCCCTATCTTCATGTGAGGCCTTTTTGATGGCATCTGCAATAGCCTCATCAAAGGACAATAGGACATCCCTGCCATGGGTTTTTGCCCTCAATCCGGGTATTTCCATCAAAAGTTTCTCTTTAAGATGGGTTGCATTTACTCTTGATTCACTACATTCACCAAGTTCTGCCAATCTGTTTGCATACAATTTGGATATTTCCGACAATTTGAACACTGTAATTGTAGTATCGCTTTCACGAGTGTCCTATATACATGCCAAAAACTCACCAAAAACTCACCAAAAACTCACCAAAAACTCACCAAAAACTCACCAAAAACTCACCAAAAACTCACCAAAAAATCACCAAAAACTCACCAAAAACTCACCAAAAACTCACCAAAAACTCACCAAAAACTCACCAAAAACTCACCAAAAACTCACCAAAAACTCACCAAAAAATCACCAAAAACTCACCAAAAACTCACCAAAAACTCACCAAAAACTCACCAAAAACTCACCAAAAACTCACCAAAAACTCACCAAAAACTCTGGCCTTTGGTGATTTACTTTGCTCTTCTTTTGTGTTTCTCTCCTTGTGCAGTCTCTGTCGATTTTGCAGTTGAGTGGTGCAATTTAAGTGATACATAGCATCAATGGCAAAAACATCACCTGCTGCCAATGTTGCAAGCAGCTTAGAGCCTCGCAGCTCAGTTGCAGCCTGTCCAACAGTAGAGTCAATATTATCACTGGATGCCTTGTGCAGCTTTTGTGTGCCCTGAGATTTCTCACAGAAGAAACAAAGATTTTTGTTGTCTGGCCGTCTACTTGTTGTAACCCCAAGAAAAAAATTCTTGTTTTAACTGGGCTTTCAGTTTCTAGGGGATCTGTTTGTTTCCTCTTCTCTTCACCTTGGTGTTGTTGCATGATAGGCGGCATGTTCTGTGCCATACTGCACTGTTTTCTTTAACTGTTCTTTCAATCCCACTTCCATCATCAAGAATTTCAATATTGATAAACTCTGGCGCACTGTCAAGTTTTTTCAAGGCTTCCAGGTTTTGAGTCAGCTATTCATAACCTGATGGTCCTTCTTTTTGTGTCCTGTTCAGGGGGTTGACTGTCCATTTTTAGCACAATGCACACAGTTTCCAATCTACTTCTTTTTGACTCATGTTAACCACCACCAATAATATCTATGTCTACAGAACTATCTGAAAGCAAAGAATAAGAAATTTATTAATAAGCAGTGAAGCATTACTACAAAAATATAACAAAGAATGCATATATATTTATTCACAAAAGTCTGAAAACTAATAAATGAAAAAAAATCAAAATGGAGACCATGACTGTCATTTCAGACTTCAATAAAGTCAAATCTGATGCCAAAAATGAATTCTGTGACCTCAAAATAGTTGAAGAAGACATATTACAACAATATAAGCTAAAACTGGCACAAATTATTAAAATATTGACTTTTTTTCAAAATGGCCACTATTTCTACCTTAATCATACAGATTTTAATTTTAAGCACTAGGTAGGACTATAAGTGACTTTAATTGGCCAAATGATGGACATTACTTCACGAATGCGATGTTGTTTTGATAGGACAAACACTTATATAGGGTTTTTACACTTAAATGGCGGCCATCTTGAAAAAAAGTAGGTTCCAGGGAGAAATTAGCGTGTCTCCCGATCTGATATGAGAATATACTATTCAAAGTATCTATGCACCAAAGATGGCGATTTTGTACCAAACTGAACGATTTGTTGGCTTAGCAGCTGGACTATTAGAGTAGAAAATCGTCTGGCATTCAGGGACCTCTAAAGAGAAGGGGTGTGATTTTGCTGCTAGTCCGGTGGGTCAAGGTTATTTACAAGTGCAGTAAGTTCATAGTAGCATATTCCGTGGAAGTATTTGTAAAACAAGCATAGGGTTGCAACACTGGTGATGCGACAGGGGTTGTCGATTGGCAGACAGTACACAACTTATTAGGTTAGAAATTCTTTCTTGCACCCTGTCCAAGGGGGAGAGACTAGTGGTTGGTGCACCAGCCCAAATTGTGCAACGGTACTCCATGCACTGCTGAATGGTGGCTTTATAGAGATATAGGATACTGGCAGCTGTGAAGAGTTTAAATGCTGAACTTTCAACTTTCGGAAAGGGTGCTATCGGCCATGACAATCAGTGGTTGAAAAGGTTTCTTATAGTTGTTAAAGAAAATTAGTTTTGTCTTGGCGTCATTCCACTACAGACTGGAGGTCATTTTCCAAGGATTCAGCCATTGCCTTATGTGGGTTTTCGATTTTCCCTCATAAATAGAGAATGGTGTCATCAGCAAATACACCCATCTCAGACGCGATTGCATCAGGGGGGTCGTTTATGAAGAACAGGAATAATATGTCCAAATATCGACCGTGGGTCATACTCACATTGATGTGGTGTTGTTTGGATGTATGGCCATCGAGAACAACTAAATGTTTTGTCCCTATTTTCTTGCTTCCCCACGAGGGCAGAGTTAGACACAAGGTCGGTTTTTAATGTGGAGAAAATGAAGCTCCCCAAAAAGGAGCACTCTGGATTGGGACAAAAAAATGCCTTAGTCTAGAAGGATTTCTGGTACTTGTAAGAAATGGGTATCCAGATGATTTCAGTACGTACGGAGAATCCTGAGTCAGTTCCGGAAAAGGACGAAACCGAAAACAACATGGCGGCCGAGATTATTGCTCAATTTCACTAAACTCAGACGATAAAGTGTGATTTTACGAGAGCTTTTGTTTGTGGAGGATGGGGGGGGGGCTTACCACTCGGGCTTAGGGTTAGGGGTAGCGTAAGTAATTTTCTTTTCAAAATGAAGTTAAGCGATCAGCTCGAAAATATTTTTTTTTTGTCTGTCGATACATCCGCTTCAAATAAAATCTTACAGTTTCCACGCGTTAAAAGTAGACGGGTCGGTAGAGAATTTGGTACTTATATCGATCTTGACCCAGTTTTCGCGAGTTTCTGGTCAGAAGCGTTCGGCTATCCTATGCAAACGCCCGAGAGATGACGAGCCGATTTGTACCAGACGACAATTTTGATACGGTGCTGCGTCCTATGATTTTAATGTTTTGCTTGTTTTTTGTTTTTTTGTTAGGTTTAGAGTTAGGGTTAAAAATATTTATTTGATAATAGTAATTTCGCTCTGTTTTGCTTGTTTTATTTGTTTTGTTGTTCAAAAAATTTCTTGCAACTATAACTAAAAATTATAGGACGCAGCAACGTATCAAAATAACAAAAAATATTTTTTTGATAACAGTAACTTCGCTATGTTTGGCTTGTTTTTTTGAAAATTTCTTGAAAATATAACTTACAATCACAGGACGCAGCACCGTATCAAAATTGTCGTCTGGTACAAATCGGCTCGTCATCTCTCGGGCGTTTGCATAGCACAGCCGAACGCTTCCGACCAGCAACTCGCGAAAACAAGATCAATCTAAGTACCGAGAATTAAATTCTACTGCATTGTTGGGAAACATATAAAATATACGTGAAATATTTCAAACAAAGTATCTTTTCCTGGTTGTACCCTGAAGGTGGCCGAGGCAGCAGTCGGGAGGAGAAAAGGTGTCTAAAAAGAAATGCTCCTTAGCGATCCACCCAAAAGGGTCCGGTAATAATATGTTCTATGTCGAGAACGAAGTTCTCTGGCTGGAGTAAAGGCGTACGGTCTGCCGGACTCGATCTTCTGTCTGTCGATGTACTGGAAGTGGATGCAGACTCGTAAGAGAGTCTGTCGATCTCGTTAAGGGATGGATATCTGAATCTGAATGAATGAATTGAATCAATGAATGGCCAGTAAGAGAATGGTTGAAACTAATGTTTTTTTTTAACTACCTTTCCCACCCTACCATAAATGCGCTCATCACACTTTTCTCCTGTTGCCCCCCCCCCCCGAAGGCCTCACCCCCCATCAGTAGGCACAGTCATTCACTTTTTTTTCACAAAGCACGAGGAACAAGAAAATAGTACACGAATGAGGTGCAAACGTTTCCAGTCTGACAAACTTCCGGTGCTTCCGTCGTATGGTAACTAATTAAACTTGCCATAAGAAAAAAAGAAACAGTTTTTACGGGGTGGGGGGTGTCGAGAACATTCGGAACGGCATATCTTCTTTCGTCTAGTTCCGTCTGTTTTCGTACATATGTCATGCTTACGTCACGCCTGTACATTTTTGGTCGTATTTCCCGAAACTGTACCATCATTTTTTTTTCTCTAAACTGATTTTGCATTTGTATGCTTTGTTGTCTGCCTTTTTACATTTTTGGGCGTTATTCCAATTTCTTATATATAATTTGGACAAACATGTAACCGCGCCTTTTTATTCGTATAGTATGGCTGAAGCAGTTTACGATTTGAAAGCCGCTAAAAAATGTAAAAATGCAGACGACACTAAGCATGTGAAGGATTTTTAGCCTCCTTAAAGAAAAAAAAGAAACGAAAGTAGCTTTCAAATCGAAACCTGTTTCAGCCACTTCCGGGACTGACTCGTCAATATTCGAGACTGATTCCGTAAGTACTGAATTCCTCTGGATACTTATTCATTATAAGTACTAATATTACATCCTCCCAATCACAGGTAATGAGTTTAAGCAAAAATAAATCGTTTTGAATTAGTCTTTTTACTCGTCAATTATTTTAACCGTTAAAATGAAGACCTCCATACTTGTCTACACACGTTTGCATAATGTAAAATTTGATCCGATAAATCGAAAAAAAAAAAATACAACTAATAATTTCCACCAAACGCATTAACATTTAGTTTTCTACCGACCTGTATACTTTTAAAGTGTGGAAACTGATTTTGTTATCGAAGCAAGAAAAATAATGGCGTCGATTAAGTAGAGGACCAAACGATCATCTTGTGTCGAAAAGAGAGCTTTGAACTAATTATAATTTTGAAATTTCAAAACAAACTTTAAAACACTTTCAGAACGTTAAAAGTATACAGATCGGTAGAAAATTAAAATTTAATACGTTTGGGTAAACTGAAGGAGTTAACTTACCAGAGTTACGACTGACCGATGACGAGACTTGACTCTTGTCATCCATTTTTTTTTTCTTTACTGGAAGAAGAGGGGAAGTGCCTTCTACCTTTTATGGTAATTGGGGGGGGGGGGTCTCTAAGTTTCTGTTTCTTTATGATCAAAAATATAAGAGCGCCACCTATCGGATGGCAGAGTGCTAATTTTATCCCCCCCCCACTGCATATTATATATATATATATATATATATATATATATATATATATATATATATATATATATGGGTTACATTGTAGGGTAACTATTGTGCGATTTTGTTTTGGTGAATGGAGTATGCATGTTTGGTATGATTGTACTGTCTTCTGTGAATGATGGTCAATGAATACGATTAGCAAAGTTAGATAGTCAGCTAAAGTTAGAAAAGACAAATCTTTCTCGCGCCACCCTTTCGGCCTTGTACCACATTTTATGACATATTTATTTATATGTAGATAAATATTGGGTGCTAATGTTGAATGTCATTAATATGATAACAAGTCATGAGAATTGTTGGCTTCCCAAACGAACGAAACGCTTTCTGACTAGGTAGACTAGTTTAAGCTTTTTTTAAAATTTGTTTTATTCAACTCCCCTTATAACTGAGTACGCCTGATATCATAAGCCCCTCCCCCGTTTTACTTTGCCCTCTTCCCACCATTATTGTAACGAATCAATCTTTATTGCAATTACTTTCATTTCACCTGGAGTGATGGTAGTTCGGTTCCCATTAAGTGTTGCTACTGACTCGTGCGACCAGACGTACTCACCCCTCCCTAAATATTGCGAGAAAATCGCAAAACGTAATTATTATCACCATTGCTTCCAGTTTCGAACCACATATATAGATTTTAGTGTAATTTTTGGATTCCATGCATTTCACTATTAATGCCCTGTTTCACATTTTTTAAATATAACTTCCTCAAGTAAGGAATCACTTTGCTATTTCGCATTTAAATAACTTTTCTACAACTATAAAAAAAAAATCTGCTTTCATTTCACGTTGTCTCTTGTTTAACAATTCACATTCGCATTTTTTTCACTTTTTTTATATCTTCGTTAAAATAAATTCAATGGGACTTAAATTATAATTCATTAGAAACTCAACTTCGTCTTCCTCGTCTTAATCCCTTTGTTTCTGTATCCCCCACAAACAGGGCCCCTTTCATCTAGAAATTATAGCAAAAGTTGGGGCCAGTCATTGGGGTTGTAACAAGTGTTCCAATTATTTTACCAAACCCCTGTTATTAGAAAGAGAAAGTGATATATACATGAATGTGCATAAGCAAGGGACATTTCAACAGGTTCAAGGACATAAAATCCTCTTCCATATCTTTCGCAGAAAATATACTTTTTGATATTAATTGTGCCCAGTAGTTTGAAATAACTGATCAAAAAGATAATTTTTACCACTAAAAAAATTCCCTCAAAAATGAGACAACTGCACATTTTTATCAGTTTATTTGTCCATAACATTTCTTGCATGACGTCATCGTAGAATCTTTAAAGTAAATGTTTCTAGAAACGTAGGATTTCTTTTGTCATATAAATACACATTTCATACATTTAGAGAAAAGCTGTAAAGTAGATACAATTCATCATCTATCATTTTAATATTCTTCAAATCCATACAGGATTCTGTTTGACTTTCCTTTACATCAGTTGTGCATAGAGAAAAGCTGTAAAGTAGATACAATTCATATATATTTCCTAAAATAAATCGAATGGGAATTACAGTTTTTTTCATTGGAAATTCCACTCACCTCGTTTTTTTAATTACTTTATGTTTCTGTCTCCCTCATAGACGGAGCCTTTTCATTTAAACATTATTGCACAAGAATGGGACCCAGACATTGAAGTCGTAACACAAACATATAGCATATATATATATATATATATATATATATATATATATATATATATATATATATATATATATATATATATATATATATATATATATATATATATATATGCCATATGTTGTTTTCTTAGCCAATCGTTGGACTTCTCACAAACAAAGGTTCGGTTGATTTTACTTCCTATTACCTATTATATTGTTCTGTTATCTTTGTTGTGTCAATATAATGGGTGACCTTATTTTAACATGTATATATATATATGTATTACATTTTCAGGCATTTTAGCCTGAAGATCCCCCCCCCCCCGGGGATGAAACGCGGAAGCCTCTGTGTAGCTTGATTGCCATAAATATATCTTCATAACTTACTACCTAGCTCTACTTGCGTATCGAGCACTGTTGAAGTAAATACTGAAAATTAATACATAAAAAATTATATCTCCTTATATAATTTTCATGTGGATACATTATATATATATATATATATATATATATATATATATATATATATATATATATATTTATGTATATATATTTATATATATATATATATATATATATTTATATATATATATTATATATATATATATTTATATATATATATATTTATATATATATATATATAAATATATATATATATATTTATATGTATATATAAATATATAAATATATATATATTTATATATATATATATAAATATATATATATATATATATATTTATATATATATATTTATATATATATATGAATATAAATATATAAATATATATATATATATATTTATATATATATAAATATATAAATATATATATATATTTATATATATAAATATATATATATATATATATTTATATATATATAAATACATATATACATATATTTATATATATATAAATATATATATATATTTATATATATATAAATATATATATATATATAAATATATATATATATATAAATATATATATATATATAAATATATATATATAAATATATATATATTTATATATATGAATATATATATATATATTTATATATATATATATTTATATATATTTATATAAATATATATATATATTTTTATATACATATATATATATTTATATATATATATATATTTATATATATTTATATAAATATATATATATATTTTTATATATATATATAAATAAAGAAAGAAATATATATATATATTAGTACCAAGCTAAGTGGGTAATAAAAAAATAGAAAAAAAGAAAATAGAAAGAACGGTACGTAATAAAAATGATTAAAAAAGGTAGAAACTAATTGAAAGAGTTAACAAGTAAAGAATCTAACCCGATACTAAATTATTAAAATATCTCATCCCCCCCAAAAAATTACTTAGGAGAAAGTTTTCCAAATTCATCTCACTTCCTTGTCTTCTTTGGTCTGAAGAGGTTGACTCTCTGTGAAGAGTACAACCGAAACATGTGTGCACATATGTAACCAAAAATGTTTGTATAAATAAACATTTATACTATATATATATATATATATATATATATATATATATATATATATATATATATATATATATATATATATATTTCAATGCTGCCTTTACAAAAACCCTTTTTTACATCTTTAAATCTCCTTTCACCGGACACCTTATTAACGGACATTCACCAACTGGACAGACCCCATATATTTTTACACGCACACTCTCACTCTCCATTACTTAATATTTTTTCAAATTTTAAATTTTGTCTTTTCCACTGGCATCTATGTAATTCCTCTGATGATAAGATTTTAATCTTTTAAAAGCCTTGGCTTAAGGAAAGAATAATAAACATGTTTTTACCGAGTACACCTTGCATTGAACAATCGAAGTTGAAATAGATTTGTCATTCGTACATGTTTATTCCTCTTCTTTCATTTATCTATCTATCTATCTATCTATCTATCTATCTATCTATCTATCTATCTATCTATCTATCTATCTATCTATCTCTCTCTCTTACTCTCTCTCTCTCTCTCTCTCTCTCTCTCTCTCTCTCTCTCTCTCTATATATATATATATATATATATATATATATATATATATATATATATATATATATATATATATATATATCATTATTTTTTGGGGTGTACAAAACTTTATTAGTTCAATAATGAAGGGAAGACGTGTTGAATTTTTCATAATTAAAAGATTTAGGGGATGAAAAAAAAAAATTTGCCAATCGACTAGTTTCGCCCACACTTTACAAGACTGATATCGTGGGATTTTAAATATTGGTGAAAATGTAGGATAGAATTAAAACCTTTTATATTTAAAATGTAATTAGCGTTGTGTTATGAAGGGGGGAAAAAGTTCGAATTTAGAATAAAGTAAGCGTGATGTTATATGGAATGGAGGTTGTGTCTTAGAGACTGATCACACTCAACCCCAAGAGACACCCCTTCTGTTTGCAGAGGGAGGGCCTCTTGAGGCGTACGTGGATAGTCTCTAAGATTTTCAAATGATAAGATGAGTGAGCACAGCTTAAGATGGAAAATGAATCTGTGCTGAAGTTCGTTGCGCACGACGGGTTATTTATCAGATGGTCAGTTATCGAAGAACCGTATGTATTTCTTAGAACGTCCCGTGACCGGAAGGTTCCATTCCTGATTTTACTGGGGATGTGTTGCTGTACTCTGTTGTCTAATCTCAACGTCGCTAATATATATATAGGTCCGGAAAAAAGACACGAACTCGGATTAAGTGAAACAAAGTATATTGAAGAAAATATAAAAACAGCACATCAAGAGAGTTGTTGAACGGCTGTCGGACTGCCAGTATGTCAGTATTAAACTGCCCGACAGATAAAAGACCACCGATATGGCCCAGTTCATGCTAGACAGGGGTGGTTCCAGGTATTAAATTCCTTACCACCGCAGGAATATGTGGCACAAGGCCGGAAGGTGGGGATGAGTCAAGCCAGCACCCCTAAAGAAAGAGCACTCTGACCTATAAAAAAATTGCCTGGGCAGCCCCGTCGGTATTCCCCGGTCAGGGCGCCTCAGGCAGTAAGCAATAAACTTACTCCACCCCAAAGAGGGGAGGCAAGGCCTGGGTGACTGCACTTCCTAGCACATCCCAGGGCACTATACATCAGCCCCACAGATAAAAGGCCACCGAAATGGCCCAGTTCCTACTGGACTGATTGTCAAGAACGAATCCTCGACTGGTATTGACCAGTCCGGTAGATGATTCCAGAATATCATTATATATATATATATATATATATATATATATATATATATATATATATATATATATATATATATATATATATATATATATATATTATATATATATATATATATATAAACATGATATATATATAATATATATATAATATATATATATAATATATATATAATATATATATATATATATATATAAGATATATATATAATATATATAATATATATAATATATATATAATATGTATATAGTATATATATACAGTATATATATAATATATATAATATAAATATAATATATATATAATCTCCTATATAAAGGGCAGTTGTCTGTATGTTTGTTTGTCTGTTTGTTTGTCTGTTTGTATGTCCAGATACTCCTCCGAGCGGACCCAACAAAAAGTCACACGGTTGACATCATTATAACCGGCCAGCCCCGGGACGTATAATATCTCAGAACCGGAAAAAAAAATGGACTCTTCGAGGGTCGACTGAGCACTTTTCTCCAATGGGGGGGTGCCTTTTTCCTCGATTTTCAACGTTGTTTAGTACTAATTTGAGAAAAAAACAAAGAATTTGAGAAATAATGCACCGTCATGATTTTAACAGGAAATGACGTCAGAGGAAATCCCTAACGGCTCTTTTTTGAACATGAGTTTATAGTGAAGCAAGTGTTGCTTAATCACAAACGGCACTTTTTTTGAACACGAGTCCATAGTCAAGCATGGGTTGCTTACTTACTAACGGCACTTTTTTGAACATGAGTCCATAGTGATGCAAGGGTTGCTTAACTCCTAACGGCACTTTTTGATACATGCGTTTATAGTGACGCAAGTGTTGTTTAATCAATAACGGCACTTTTTTTAACATGAGTTCATAGTGTAGCAAGGGTTGCTTAATCTTAACCACATTTTTTCTGTTGACATGATAACATCATCCTAGGTATTACCTCCTCCTTTTTGAGAGGTGTGAAGTTAGTGTAGTATCAGTAAAATTAAAGTAATAAATAATTATGCTCCCCCACTGTTTTCACTAATATTTGTATGCTCCCCCATTGTTTTCACTAATATTTCTATACATATTGTATACATATTGAAAACTTGGGGTGGGTGTGGGGGGTGTCGGCATTCGCTGGTGTGAGCGCCTCAGGAGAAATTTGGGGAAGAGGGGGGGGGGGTATCGGCATTCGGCGGTGGGGCGCCTCAGGCACAATCTGGGGAGGGTGAGTGTCGGCATTCGGCGGTGGGGCGCCTCAGGCGAAATTCGGGGAGGAGTGTCGCATTCGCCAGTATGAGCGCCTCAGGCCGATTTTGGGGGAGTGTCGGCATTCGCCGGTGTGAGCGACTCAGGCCGAATTTGGTGGAGTGTCGGCATTCGCCGGTGGTGCGCCTCAGGCCAAATTTGGAGATGGGGGATTGTCGGCATAATGCAAAGTCACGATTTTACGTCAGAGGAAATCCCTAACGGCCCTTTTTTGAACATGAGTTTATAGTGAAGCACGGGTTGCCTTATCCCAACGAAACATAAGTTTTTATTGAAGCAACTGTTGCTTAATCCCTAACGGCATTTTTTTTTAACATGAGTCCATAGTGAAGCAAGGGTTGTTTAATCCCTAACGGCATTTTTTTGAACATGAGTCCATAGTGAAGCAAGGGTTGTTTAATTCCTAACGGCACTTTTTTGAACATGAATCCACAGTGAAGCCAGGGTTGCTTAATCAATAACGGCACTTTTTTGAACACGAGTTTGTAGTGAAGCCAGGGTTGCTTAATCCTAACTGCATTTCTTCTGTTGACATGATACCATCCTCCCAGGTATAACCTCCTTCTTTTTGAGAGGTGTGAAGTTAGTGTAGTATCAGTAAAATTAAAGTAATAAATAATTATGCTCCACCATTGTTTTCACTAATATTTGTATACATATTAAATAACGTCTCAATAAGTAAAGTAAGAAGAAAAATAATTATGCTCCACCATTGTTTTCACTAATATTTATATACATATGATATAACGTCTAAATAAGTAAAGTAAGAAGAAACATAATTATGCTCCACCACTGTTTTCACTAAAATGTGTATACATATTAAATAACGTCTCAATATGTAAAGTAAGAAGAAATATAATTATGCTCAGCCATTGTTTTCACTAATATTTGAATACATGTTAAATAACGTCTCAATAAGTAAAGTAAAAAGAGAAATAATTATGCTCCGCCACTGTTTTCACTAATATTTGTATACATATTAAATAACGTCTCAATAAGTAAAGAAAGAAGAAAAATAATAATGCTCCACCATTGTTTTCACTTATATTTTTATACATGTTAAATAACGTCTCAATAAGTAAAGTAAAAAGAGAAATAATTATGCTCCACCATTGTTTTCACTAATATTTGTATACATGTTAAACAACATTTTTTTGTTTTGAACTCAAAATATTTCTTAGGGTTGGGGGAGAGTTAAAAATTAGGGGGCTGGAGAGATTGAGGGCTCGGGGAAAATTTTAGGGGTCAGGCTGAACTTTTTAGGGGTCAAGCCAAATTTTCTTGTTTTTTTTTGTTTTGAAGTCAAAATATTTCTCAGGGTTGGGGAGAATGAAAAAATAAGGGGCTACAGATATTGAAGGGTCGGGGAAAATTTTATGGGGTCAGGCCGAACTTTTTAGGGGTCAGACCAATTTTTTTTGTTTTTTTTTTGTTTTGAAGTCAAAATATTTCTCATGGTTGGGGGAGAGTGAAAAATTAGGGGGCTGGAGAGATTTAGGGGTCGGGGAAAATTTTAGGGGTCAGGACGAACTTTTTAGGAGTCAGGCCAAATTTTTTTCTTTTTTTTGGTTTTGAACTGAAAATATTTCTCAGGGTTGGGGGAGAGTGAAAAATTAGAGGGCTGGAGAGATTTAGGGGTCGGGGAAAATTTTAGGGGTCAGGACGAACTTTTTAGGGGTCAGGCGAAACTTTTTTGTTTTTTTTTGGTTTTTGAAGTCAAAATATATCTCATGGTTGGGGGAGAGTGAAAAATTAGAGGGCTGGAGAGATTTAGGGGTGGGGGAAAATTTTAGAGGTCAGGACGAACTTTTTAGGGGTCAGGCCAAATTTTTTTGTTTTTTTTTGTTTTGAAGTCAAAATATTTCTCATGGTTGGGAGAGAGTGAAAAATTAGGGGGCTGGAGAGATTTAGTGGTCGGAGAAAATTTTAGGGGTCAGGACGAACTTTTTAGGGGTCAGGCCAAATATTTTCTTTTTTTTGGTTTTGAACTGAAAATATTTCTCAGTGTTGGGGGAGAGTGAAAAATTAGAGGGCTGGAGAGATTTAGGGGTCGGGGAAAATTTTAGGGGTCAGGACGAACTTTTTAGGGGTCAGGCGAATTTTTTTTGTTTTTTTTTGTTTTGAAGTCAAAATATTTCTCATGGTTGGGGGAGAGTGAAAAATTAGAGGGCTGGAGAGATTTAGGGGTCGGGGAAAATTTTAGGGGTCAGGACGAACTTTTTAGGGGTCAGGCCAAATTTTTTTCTTTTTTTTGATTTTGAACTGAAAATATTTCTCAGGGTTGGGGGAGAGTGAAAAATTAGGGAGCTGAAGAGATTTAGGGGTTGGGGAAAATTTTAGGGGTCAGGACGAACTTTTTAGGGGTCAGGCCAAATTTTTTTTTTTTTTTTGGTTTTGAACTGAAAATATTTCTCAGGGTTGGGGGAGAGTGAAAAATTAGGGGGCTGGAGAGATTTAGGGGTCGGGGAAAATTTTAGGGGTCAGGACGAACTTTTTAGGGGTCAGGCCAAATTTTTTTTTTTTTTTTTTTTTTGTTTTGAAGTCAAAATATTTCTCAGGGTTGGGGGAGAGTGAAAAATTAGGGGGCTAGAGAGATTTAGGGGTCGGGGAAAATTTAAGGGGTCAGGCAGAACTTTTTAGGGGTCAGGGCAAATTTTTTAGGGGTCCGCCCAAATTTAGGGGCGGCGATATGTACGTATTTAGCTTCCACACAGGGGCGGCGATATGTACTTATTTAGCATTCAGCGGTGGTGATAGGTACTTATATAGCATGTGCACATGGGCGGTAATAAGTACGTATATAGTATGCGCACCGGGGCAGTGATAGGTATGTATTATGCATGCGCACTGAGGCAGCGATCGGTTCATATATAGCACGCGCACCGGGGCGGCAATAGGTACGTATATAGCACGCGCACAGGGGCGGCGAAAGGTACATATTTAAAATTCACACCGGGGCGGCGAAAGGTACATATTTAAAATTCACACCGGGGCGGCGATAGGTACGTATTTAGCATTCACACCGGGGCGGCGATAGGTATGTATTTAGCATTCACACCGGGGCAGCGATAGGTATGTATTTAGCATTCGCACCGGGCTGGCGATATGTACGTATTTAGCTTCCGCACCGGGGCGGCGATAGGTATGTATTTAGAATTCACACCGGGGCGGCGATAGGTACGTATTTAGAATTCACACCGGGGCGGCGATAGGTATGTATTTAGCATTCGCACCGGGGTGGCGATATGTACGTATTTAGCTTCCACACCAGGGCAGCGATAGGTACGTATTCAGAATTCAGGGGTGGCGAAAGCTACGTATATAGCATGTACACATGGGCAGCAATAAGTACGTACATAGCATGCGCTCTGCGGCGGCGATCAGTACATATATAGCACGCGCACCGGGGCGGCGAAAGGTATGTATTTCGCATTCGCACCGTGGTGGTGATAGGTACGTATTTAGAATTCACACCGGGGCGGAAATAGGTACGTATTTAGAATTCACACCGGGGCGGCGATAGGTATGTATTTAGCATTCGCACCGGGGCGGCGATATGTACGTATTTAGCTTCCACACCAGGGCGGCGATAGGTACGTATTCAGAATTCAGGGGTGGCGATAGCTACGTATATAGCATGTACACATGGGCAGCAATAAGTACGTACATAGCATGCGCTCTGCGGCGGCGATCAGTACATATATTGCACGCGCACCGGGGCGGCGAAAGGTATGTATTTCGCATTCGCACCGTAGTGGTGATAGGTACGTATTTAGCATTCGCACTGGGGCAGCTATAGGTACGTATTTAGCATTCGCACCAGGGCGGCTATAGGTACGTATTTAGCATTTGCACTGGGCCGGCGATAGGTACGTATTTAGCATTCACACCAAAGCGGCAATATGTACATATTAATTATTCGCACTAGGGCAGCGATAGGTACTTATGTAGCATGCACACCGGGGCGCAATTGGTATGTCTTTAGTATTCGCACTAGGGCAGCGATAGGTACTTATGTAGCATGCACACCGGGGCGCAATAGGTATGTATTTAGCATTCACACCGGGGCAACGATAGGTACTATTTAGCATTCGCAACGGGGCGGCGATAGGTACGTATATAGTATGTGCACTGGGGCGGCGATAGGTACGTATATAGTATGCGCACCGGGGTGATGATAGATACGTATATAGTATGAACACCGGGGTGGAGATAAGTACCTATATAGAAGGCGCAGATAGAGGTGTTACTTTTTATAGAAATATGTCATACTATTACCCTCGGCAATAGGAGAAATGGTGGGGAAGAAACAGCTTTTGCAAAAGGCAAAATTAGAAAGTAGCGGCAAAATGGGGCGACCAGGGAAGAGAAAGGTAGCAGATAAAGAGACGGCTATAGAGAGAGGGGGCGGACATAGAAGTTTGAATATAAAGATGTTACACACACGATCTTTCTTCAAATATATGTTTTTATGACCCCGAGCAACGCCGGGTAGCCCCGCTAGTCTATTATATAAAGGGCACTTGTCTGTATGTCTGTCTGTCTGTCTGTCTGTTTGTTTGTATGTCCAGATACTCCTCCGAGAGGACTCAACAAACAGTCACACGGTTGACGTCATTATGACCGGCCAGCCCCGGGACGTATAATATCTCAGAACCGGAAAAAAAAATGGACTCTTCGAGGGTCGACTGAGCACTTTTCTCCAATGGGGGGGTGCCTTTTTCCTCGATTTTCAACGTTGTTTAGTACTAATTTGAGAAAAAAACAATGAAATAATGCACCGTCATGATTTTAACAGGAAATGACGTCAGAGGAAATCCCTAACGGCTCTTTTTTGAACATGAGTTTATAGTGAAGCAAGTGTTGCTTAATCACAAACGGCACTTTTTTTGAACACGAGTCCATAGTCAAGCATGGGTTGCTTACTTACTAACGGCACTTTTTTGAACATGAGTCCATAGTGATGCAAGGGTTGCTTAACTCCTAACGGCACTTTTTGATACATGCGTTTATAGTGACGCAAGTGTTGTTTAATCAATAACGGCACTTTTTTTAACATGAGTTCATAGTGAAGCAAGGGTTGCTTAATCCTAACCACATTTTTTCTGTTGACATGATAACATCCTCCTAGGTATTACCTTCTCCTTTTTGAGAGGTGTGAAGTTAGTGTAGTATCAGTAAAATTAAAGTAATAAATAATTATGCTCCCCCATTGTTTTCACTAATATTTCTATACATATTGTATACATATTGAAAACTTGGGGTGGGTGTGGGGGGTGTCGGCATTCGCCGGTGTGAGCGCCTCAGGAGAAATTTGGGGAAGAGGGGGGGGTATCGGCATTCGGCGGTGGGGCGCCTCAGGCCAAATCTGGAGATGGGGGATTGTCGGCATAATGCAAAGTCACGATTTTAGCAGGAAATGACGTCAGAGGAAATCCATAACGGCACTTTTTTGAACATGAGTTTATAGTGAAGCACGGGTTGCCTTATCCCAACGAAACATAAGTTTTTATTGAAGCAACTGTTGCTTAATCCCTAACGGCATTTTTTTGAACATGAGTCCATAGTGAAGCAAGGGTTGCTTAATTTCTAACGGCACTTTTTTGAACATGAATCCACAGTGAAGCCAGGGTTGCTTAATCAATAACGGCACTTTTTTGAACACGAGTTTGTAATGAAGCCAGGGTTGCTTAATCCTAACTGCATTTCTTCTGTTGACATGATACCATCCTCCCAGGTATAACCTCCTTCTTTTTGAGAGGTGTGAAGTTAGTGTAGTATCAGTAAAATTAAAGTAATAAATAATTATGCTCCACCATTGTTTTCACTAATATTTGTATACATATTAAATAACGTCTCAATAAGTAAAGTAAGAAGAAAAATAATTATGCCCCACCACTGTTTTCACTAATATTTGTATACATATTAAATAACGTCTCAATAAGTAAAGTAAGAAGAAAAATATTTATGCTCCACCATTGTTTTCACTAATATTTGTATACATATGATATAACGTCTAAATAAGTAAAGTAAGAAGAAAAATACTTATGCTCCACCACTGTTTTCACTAAAATGTGTATACATATTAAATAACGTCTCAATATGTAAAGTAAGAAGAAATATAATTATGCTCCGCCATTGTTTTCACTAATATTTGAATACATGTTAAATAACGTCTCATAAAGTAAAGTAAAAAGAGAAATAATTATGCTCCGCCACTGTTTTCACTAATATTTGTATACATATTAAATAACGTCTCAATAAGTAAAGAAAGAAGAAAAATAATTATGCTCCACCATTGTTTTCACTTATATTTTTTATACATGTTAAATAACGTCTCAATAAGTAAAGTAAAAAGAGAAATAATTATGCTCCACCATTGTTTTCACTAATATTTGTATACATGTTAAACAACATTTTTTTGTTTTGAACTCAAAATATTTCTTAGGGTTGGGGGAGAGTTAAAAATTAGGGGGCTGGAGAGATTGAGGGCTCGGGGAAAATTTTAGGGCTCAGGCCGAACTTTTTAGGGGTCAAGCCAAATTTTTTCTTTTTTTTTGTTTTGAAGTCAAAATATATCTCATGGTTGGGGGAGAGTGAAAAATTAGGGGGCTGGAGAGATTTAGGGGTCGGGGAAAATTTTAGGGGTCAGGACGAACTTTTTAGGGGTCACACCAAATTTTTTTGTTTTTTTTGTTTTGAAGTCAAAATATTTCTCATCGTTGGGGGAGAGTGAAAAATAAGGAGGCTGGAGAGATTTAGGGGTCGGGGAAAATTTTAGGGGTCAGGACGAACTTTTTAGGGGTCAGGCCAAATTTTTTTTTTTTTTTTGTTTTGAACTGAAAATATTTCTCAGAGTTGGGGGATATTGAAAAATTAGGGGGCTGGAGAGATTTAGGGGTCGGGGAAAATTTTAGGGGTCAGGACGAACTTTTTAGGGGTCAGGCCAAATTTTTTTGTTTTTTTTTGTTTTGAAGTCAAAATATTTCTCATGGTTGGGGGAGAGTGAAAAATAAGGGGGCTGGAGAGATTTAGGGGTCGGGGAAAATTTTAGGGGTCAGGACGAACTTTTTAGGAGTCAGGCCAAATTTTTTTGTTTTTTTTTGTTTTGAAGTCAAAATATTTCTCAGGGTTGGGGAGAGTGAAAAATTAAGGGGCTGGAGAGATTTAGGGGTCGGGGAAAATTTTAGGGGTCAGGACGAACTTTTTAGGGGTCAGGCCAAAGTTTTTTGTTTTTTTTTGTTTTGAAGTCAAAATATTTCTCATGGTTGGGGGAGAGTGAAAAATTAGGGGGCTGGAGAGATTGAGGGGTCGGGGAAAATTTTAGGGGTCAGGACGAACTTTTTAGGGGTCAGGCAAAATTCTTTAGTTTTTTTTTGTTTTGAAGTCAAAATATATCTCATGGTTGGGGGAGAGTGAAAAATTAGGGGGCTGGAGAGATTTAGGGGTCGGGGAAAATTTTAGGGGTCAGGACGAACTTTTTAGGGGTCAGGCCAAATTTTTTTCTTTTTTTTGGTTTTGAACTGAAAATATTTCTCAGGGTTGGGGGATATTGAAAAATTAGGGGGCTGGAGAGATTTAGGGGTCGGGGAAAATTTTAGGGGTCAGGACGAACTTTTTAGGGGTCAGGCCAAATTTTTTTGTTTTTTTTTGTTTTGAAGTCAAAATATTTCTCAGGGTTGGGGGAGAGTGAACAATTAGGGGGCTAGGGAGATTTAGGGGTCGGGGAAAATTTTAGGGGTCAGGCGGAACTTTTTAGGGGTCAGGCCAACTTTTTTTGTTTTTTTTTTGTTTTGAAGTCAAAATATTTCTCATGGTTGGGGGAGAGTGAAAAATTAGGGGACTGGAGAGATTTAAGGGTGGGGTAAAATTTTAGGGGTCAGGACGAACTTTTTAGGGGTCAGGCCAAATTTTTTTGTTTTTTTTTGTTTTGAAGTCAAAATATATCTCATGTTTGGGGGAGAGTGAAAGATTAGGGGGCTGGAGAGATTTAGGGGTCGGGGAAAATTTTAGGGGTCAGGCGGAACTTTTTAGAGGTCAGGCCAAATTTTTTTCTTTTCTTTGGCTTTGAACTGAAAATATTTCTCAGGGTTGGGGGAGAGTGAAAAATTAGGGTGCTGGAGAGATTTAGGGGTCGGGGAAAATTTTAGGCGTCAGGACGAACTTTTTAGGGGTCAGGCCAAATTTTTTTGTTTTTTTTTGTTTTGAAGTCAAAATATTTCTCATGGTTAGGGGGAGAGTTAAAAATTAAGGGGCTGGAGAGATTTATGGGTGGGGGAAAATTTTAGGGGTCAGGACGAACCTTTTAGGGGTCAGGCCAAATTTTTTTGTTTTTTTTTTGTTTTGAAGTCAAAATATATCTCATGGTTAGGGGAGAGTGAAAAATTAGGGGGCTGGAGAGATTTAGGAGTCGGGGAAAATTTTAGGGGTCAGGACGAACTTTTTAGGGGTACCAAATTTTTTTCTTTGTTTTGGTTTTGAACTCAAAATATTTCTCATGGTTTGGGGAGAGTGAAAAATTAGGGGGCTGGAGAGATTGAGGGGTCGGGAAAATTTTAGGGGTCAGGCGGAACTTTTTAGGGGGCAGGGCAAATTTTTTGGGTTTTTTTGGGAAATTTTTTTTGGACAATTTTAGGGGTCAGTACGAACTGTTTACGGTTCAGGCCAAATCTTTTTCTTTTTTTTTGGTTTTGAACTCAAAATATTTCTCAGGGTTGGGGGAGAGTGTAAAATAAGGGGGCTGGAGAGATTCAGGGGTCGGGGAAAATTTTAGGGGTCAGGCGGAACTTTTTAGGGGTCAGGCAAATTTTTTTCTTTTTTTTGGTTTTGAACTCAAAATATTTCTCATGGTTGGGGGAGAGTGAAAATAAGGGGGATGGAGAGATTTTGGGATCGGGGAAAATTTTAGGGGTCAGGACGAACTTTTTAGGGGTCAGGCCAAAGTTTTTTCTTTTTTTTTGTTTTTAACTGAAAATATTTCTCAGACTTGGGGGAGAGTGAAAAATTAGGGGGCTGGAGAGATTTAGGGGTCGTGGAAAATTTTAGGGGTCAGGACGAACTTTTTAGGGGTCAGGCAAAATTAAGGGGCGGCGATATGTACGTATTTAGCTTCCACACCGGGGCGGCGATAGGTACTTATTTAGCATTCAGCGGTGGTGATAGGTACTTATATAGCATGTGCACATGGGCAGTAATAAGTACGTATATAGTATGCACACCGAGGCAGAGATATGGATGTATTTAGCATGCGCACTGAGGCAGCAATCAGTTCATATATAGCACGCGCACGGGGCGGCGATAGGTATGTATATAGCATGCGCACAGGGGCGGCGAAAGGTACATATTTAAAATTCACACCGGGGCAGCTAAAGGTACATATTTAAAATTCACACCGGGGCGGCGATAGGTACGTATTTAGCATTCACACTGGGGCGGCGATAGGTATGTATTTAGCATTCACACCGGGGCAGTGATAGGTCTGTATTTAACCTTCTGCACCGGGGTGGCCATATGTACTTATTTAGCTTCCGCACCAGGGCGGCGATAGGTACGTATTTAGAATTCACACGGGGGCGGCGATAGGTACGTATTTAGAATTCACACCGGGGCGGCGATAGGTATGTATTTAGCATTCACACTGGGGCGGCGATATGTACGTATTTAGCTTCCACACCAGGGCGGCGATAGGTACGTATTCAGAATTCAGGGGTGGCGATAGCTACGTATATAGCATGTACACATGGGCAGCAATAAGTACGTACATAGCATGCGCTCTGCGGCGGCGATCAGTACATATATAGCACATGCACCGGGGCGGCAAAAGGTATGTATTTCGCAATCTGCACAGTGGTGGTGATAGGTACGTATTTAGCATTCGCACCGGGGCGGCTATAGGTACGTATTTAGCATTCGCACCAGGGCGGCTATAGGTACGTATGTAGCATTCGCACTGGGCCGGCGATAGGTACGTATTTAGCATTCACACCAAAGCGGCAATATGTACATATTAATTATTCGCACTAGGGCAGCAATAGGTACTTATGTAGCATGCACACCGGTGCGCAATTGGTATGTCTTTAGTATTCGCACTAGGGCAGCGATAGGTACTTATGTAGCATGCACACCGGGGCGCAATAGGTATGTATTTAGCATTCACACCGGGGCAACGATAGGTACTATTTAGCATTCGCAACGGGGCGGCGATAGGTACTTAAATAGTATGTGCACCGGGGTGGCGATAGGTACGTATATAGTATGTGCACTGGGGCTGCGATAGGTACGTATATAGTATGCGCACCAGGGTGATAGATACGTATATAGTATGAACACCAGGGTGGAGATAAGTACCTATATAGAAGGCACAGATAGAGGTGTTACTTTTTATAGAAATATGTCATACTATTACCCTGGGCAATAGGAGAAATGGTGGGGAAGAAACAGCTTTTGCAAAAGGCAAAATTAGAAAGTAGCGGCGAAATGGGGCGACCAGGGAAGAGAAAGGTAGCAGATAAAGAGACGGCTATAGAGAGAGGGGGCGGACATAGAAGTTTGAATATAAAGATGTTACACACACGATCTTTCTTCAAATATATGTTTTTATGACCCCGAGCAACGCCGGGTAGCCCCGCTAGTCTCCTATATAAAGGCCAGTTGTCTGTATGTCTGTCTGTCTGTCTGTCTGTCTGTTTGTATGTCCAGATACTCCTCCGAGAGGACCCAACAAACAGTCACACGGTTGACATCATCATGACCGGCCAGCCCCGGGACGTGTAATATCTCAGAACCGGAAATAGAAATTGACTCTTTGGGGGTCGACTGAGCACTTTTCTCCAATGGGGGTGTGGTTTTTTCCTCGATTTTCAACGTTGTTTAGTACTAATTTGAGAAAAAACAATGCTATCATGTATAATTTTAGAAATATGCAAAGTCACGCTTTTATTTAACAGGAAATGACGTCAGAGGAAAAGAGTGTAGGGAAGAAAATCCCTCACACTAAAACTCTTCTTTCCCTCTCACTCCCACCCTTTCTACCTTCCCTTCCTCCCCTACGCCCGTTCTGTTGTTATGATACCACCATCCTAGGCATTACCTCCTCCTTTTTGAGAGTTGTGGAGATAGTGCGGCGATGTGACTGCTTCAGGTCAAATTAGGGGGGGGGGGAGTGTCGGCATTCGCCAAATTTGGGGGAGCGGCGCGTCAGGCGAAATTATGGGAGGGGGGAGTGTCGGAAAAAAAATTGACTCTTCGGGGGGGGGGGGGGCTTTTTCCATCACTTGTTTAGTACTAATTTGAGAAAAAAACAATGCTATCATCGTCACGCTTTTAACAGGAAATGACGTCAGAGGAAATCCCTAACGGCACTTTTTTGAACATTGGTTTATAGTGAAGCAAGGGTTGCTTAACTACTAACGGCATTTTTTGAAACATGCGTTTATAGTGACGCAAGGGTTGTTTAATCAATAACGGCACTTTTTTGAACATGAGTTTATAGTGAAGCAAGAGTTGCTTATACTAACCGCATTTCTTCTGTTGACATGATACCATCCTCCCAGGTATTACCTGCTCCTTTTTGAGAGGTGTGAAGTTAGTGTATTATCAGTGAAATTAAAGTAATAAATAATTATGCACCACCATTGTTTTCACTAATATTTGTATACATATTAAATAACGTCTAAATAAGTAAAGAAAGAAGAGAAATAATTATGCTCCACCATTGTTTTCACTTATATTTGTATACATGTTAAATAACGTGTCAATAAGTAAAGTAAGAAGAGAAATAAGTATGCTCCACCACTGTTTTCACAAATATTTGTATACATGTTAAATAACGTGTCAATAAGTAAAGTAAGAAGAGAAAAATTATGCTCCACCACTGTTTTCACAAATATTTGTATACATGTTAAATAACGTGTCAATAAGTAAAGTAAGAAGAGAAAAATTATACTCCACCACTGTTTTCACTAATATTTGTATACATGTTAAATAACGTGTCAATAAGTAAAGTAAGAAGAGAAATAATTATGCTCCGCCATTGTTTTCACTAATATTTGTATACATGTTAAATAACGTGTCAATAAGTAAAGTAAGAAGAAAAATAATTATGCTCCACCATTGTTTTCACTTATATTTGTATACATGTTAAATAACGTGTCAATAAGTAAAGTAAGAAAAGAAATAATTATTCTCCACCACTGTTTTCACTAATATTTGTATACATGTTAAATAACGTGTCAATAAGTAAAGTAAGCAGAGAAATAATTATGCTCTACCACTGTTTTCACTAATATTTGTATACATGTTAAATAACGTGTCAATAAGTAAAGTAAAAAGAAAAATAATTATGCTCCACCATTGTTTTCACTTATATTTGTAAACATGTTAAATAACGTGTCAACATTGGTTTATAGTGAAGCAAGGGTTGCTTAACTACTAACAGCATTTTTTGAAACATGCGTTTATAGTGACGCAAGGGTTGTTTAATCAATAACGGCATGTTTTTGAACATGAGTTTATAGTGAAGCAAGAGTTGCTTATACTAACCGCATTTCTTCTGTTGACATGATACCATCCTCCCAGGTATTACCTCCTCCTTTTTGAGAGGTGTGAAGTTAGTGTATTATCAGTGAAATTAAAGTAATAAATAATTATGCACCACCATTGTTTTCACTAATATTTGTATACATATTAAATAACGTCTAAATAAGTAAAATAAGAAGAGAAAAATTATGCTCCGCCATTGTTTTCACTAATATTTGTATACATGTTAAATAACGTGTCAATAAGTAAAGTAAGAAGAGAAAAATTATGCTCCGCCATTGTTTTCACTAATATTTGTATACATGTTAAATAACGTGTCAATAAGTAAGTAAGAACAGAAAAATTATGCTCCGCCAATGTTTTCACTAATATTTGTATACATGTTAAATAACGTGTCAATAAGTAAAGTAAGAAGAGCAAAATTATGCTCCGCCATTGTTTTCACTAATATTTGTATACATGTTAAATAACGTGTCAATAAGTAAAGAAAGAAGAGAAATAATTATGCTCCACCATTGTTTTCACTTATATTTGTATACATGTTAAATAACGTGTCAATAAGTAAAGTAAGAAGAGAAATAAGTATGCTCCACCACTGTTTTCACAAATATTTGTATACATGTTAAATAACGTGTCAATAAGTAAAGTAAGAAGAGAAAAATTATGCTCCACCACTGTTTTCACTAATATTTGTATACATGTTAAATAACGTGTCAATAAGTAAAGTAAGAAGAGAAAAATTATGCTCCACCACTGTTTTCACTAATATTTGTATACATGTTAAATAACGTGTCAATAAGTAAAGTAAGAAGAGAAATAATTATGCTCCGCCATTGTTTTCACTAATATTTGTATACATGTTAAATAACGTGTCAATCAGTAAGTAAGAACAGAAAAATTATGCTCCGCCATTGTTTTCACTAATATTTGTATACATGTTAAATAACGTGTCAATAAGTAAAGTAAGAAGAGAAAAATTATGCTCCGCCATTGTTTTCACTAATATTTGTATACATGTTAAATAACGTGTCAATAAGTAAGTAAGAACAGAAAAATTATGCTCCGCCAATGTTTTCACTAATATTTGTATACATGTTAAATAACGTGTCAATAAGTAAAGTAAGAAGAGCAAAATTATGCTCCGCCATTGTTTTCACTAATATTTGTATACATGTTAAATAACGTGTCAATAAGTAAAGAAAGATAAGAAATAATTATGCTCCACCATTGTTTTCACTTATATTTGTATACATGTTAAATAACGTGTCAATAAGTAAAGTAAGAAGAGAAATAAGTATGCTCCACCACTGTTTTCACTAATATTTGTATACATGTTAAATAACGTGTCAATAAGTAAAGTAAGAAGAGAAAAATTATGCTCCACCACTGTTTTCACTAATATTTGTATACATGTTAAATAACGTGTCAATAAGTAAAGTAAGAAGAGAAATAATTATGCTCCGCCATTGTTTTCACTAATATTTGTATACATGTTAAATAACGTGTCAATAAGTAAGTAAGAAGAAAAATAATTATGCTCTACCATTGTTTTCACTTATATTTGTATACATGTTAAATAACGTGTCAATAAGTAAAGTAAGAAAAGAAATAATTATTCTCCACCACTGTTTTCACTAATATTTGTATACATGTTAAATAACGTGTCAATAAGTAAAGTAAGCAGAGAAATAATTATGCTCTACCACTGTTTTCACTAATATTTGTATACATGTTAAATAACGTGTCAATAAGTAAAGTAAAAAGAAAAATAATTATGCTCCACCATTGTTTTCACTTATATTTGTAAACATGTTAAATAACGTGTCAATAAGTAAAGTAAGTAGAGAAATAATTATGCTCCACCATTGTGTTCACTAATATTTGTATACATGTTAAATAACGTCTCAATATATAAAGTAAGAGAAATAATTATGCTCCACCACTGTTTTCACTAATATTTGTATACATATTAAATAACGTCTCAATAAGTAAAGTAAGAAGAAAAATAATTATGCCCCGCCATTGTTTTCACTAATATTTGTATACATGTTAAATAACGTCTCAATAAGTAAAGTAAGAAGAAAAATAATTATGCTCCATTATGCTTTTGTTTTGAAGTCAAAATATTTCTCATGGTTGAGGAGAGTGAAAAATTAGGGGCCTGGAGAGATTTAGGGGTCGGGGAAAATTTTAGGGGTCAGGACGAACTTTTTAGGGGTCAGGCCAAATTTTTTTTTTTTTTTTGTTTTGAAGTCAAAATATTTCTCAGGGTTGGGGGAGAGTGAAAAATTAGGGGGCTGGAGAGATTTAGGGGTCGGGGAAAATTTTAGGGGTCAGGACGAACTTTTTAGGGGTCAGGCCAAATTTTTTTGTTTTTTTTTGTTTTGAAGTCAAAATATTTTTCATGGTTGGAGGAGAGTGAAAAATTAGGGGGCTGGAGAGATTATGGGGTCGGGGAAAATTTTAGGGGTCAGGACGAACTTTTTAGGGGTCAGGCCAAATTTTTTTGTTTTTTTTTTGTTTTGAAGTCAAAATATATCTCATCGTTGGGGGAGAGTGAAAAATTAGGGGGCTGGAGAGATTTAGGGGTCGGGGAAAATTTTAGGGGTCAGGACGAACTTTTTAGGGGTCAGGCCAAATTTTTTTCTTTTTTTTGTTTTTTTTTTGTTTTGAAGTCAAAATATTTCTCAGGGTTGGGGGAGAGTGAAAAATTAGGGGGCTGGAGAGATTTAGGGGTCGGGGAAAATTTTAGGGGTCAGGACGAACTTTTTAGGGGTCAGGCCAAATTTTATTTGTTTTTTTTGTTTTGAAGTCAAAATATATCTCATGGTTCGGGGAGAGTGAAAAATTAGGGGGCTGGAGAGATTTAGGGGTCGGGGAAAATTTTAGGGGTCAGGACGAACTTTTTAGGGGTTAGGCCAAATTTTTTTCTTTTTTTTTGTTTTTTTTTGTTTTGAAGTCAAAATATTTCTCAGGGTTGGGGGAGAGTGAAAAATTAGGGGGCTGGAGAGATTTAGGGGTCGGGGAAAATTTTAGGGGTCAGGACGAACTTTTTAGGGGTCATCCCAATTTTTTTTGTTTTTTTTTGTTTTGAAGTCAAAGTATTTCTCATGGTTGGAGGAGAGTGAAAAATTAGGGGGCTGGAGATATTTAGGGGTCGGGGAAAATTTTAGGGGTTAGGACGAACTTTTTAGGGGTCAGGCCAAATTTTTTTGTTTTTTTTTGTTTTGAAGTCAAAATATATCTAATGGTTGTAAGAGAGTGAAAAATTAGGGGGCTGGAGAGATTTAGGTATCGGGGAAAATTTTAGGGGTCGGGACCAACTTTTTAGGGGTCAGGCCAAATTTTTTTGTTTTATTTTGTTTTTTTTTGTTTTGAAGTCAAAATATTTCTCCGGGTTGGGGGAGAGTGAAATATTAGGGGGCTGGAGAGATTTAGGGGTCGGGGAAAATTTTAGGGGTCAGGACGAACTTTTTAGGGGTCAGGCCAAATTTTTTTGTTTTTTTTGGTTTTGAACTCAAAATATTTCTCAGGGTTGGGGGAGAGTGAACAATTAGGGGGCTGGAGAGATTCAGGGGTCGGGGAAAATTTTAGGGGTCAGGACGAACTTTTTAGGGGTCAGGCCAAATTTTTTGTTTTTTTTTGTTTTGAAGTCAAAATATTTCTCATGGTTGGGGGAGAGTGAAAAATTAGAAGGCTGGAGAGATTCAGGGGTCGGGGAAAATTTTAGGGGTCAGGACGAACTTTTTAGGGTTCAGGCCAAATCTTTTTCTTTTTTTTTGGTTTTGAACTCAAAATATTTCTCAGGGTTGGGGGAGAGTGAACAATTAGGGGGCTGGAGAGATTTAGGGGTCGGGGAAAATTTTAGGGGTCAGGACGAACTTTTTAGGGGTCAGGCCAAATTTTTTTGTTTTTTTTTGTTTTGAAGTCAAAATATATCTCATGGTTGGGGGAGAGTGAAAAATTAGGGGGCTGGAGAGATTTAGGGGTCGGGGAAAATTTTAGGGGTCAGGACGAACTTTTTAGGGGTCAGGCCAAATTTTTTTCTTTTTTTTTGTTTTTTTTTGTTTTGAAGTCAAAATATTTCTCAGGGTTGGGGAAGAGTGAAAAATTAGGAGGCTGGAGAGATTTAGGGGTCGGGGAAAATTTTAGGGGTCAGGACGAACTTTTTAGGGGTCAGGCCAAATTTTTTTGTTTATTTTTGTTTTGAAGTCTAAATATATCTCATGGTTGGGGGAGAGTGAAAAATTAGGGGGCTGGAGAGATTTAGGGGTCGGGGAAAATTTTAGGGGTCAAGACAAACTTTTTAGGGGTCAGGCCAAATTTTTTTGTTTTTTTTTGGTTTTTTTGTTTTGAAGTCAAAATATTTCTCCGGGTTGGGGGAGAGTGAAATATTAGGGGGCTGGAGAGATTTAGGGGTCGGGGAAAATATTAGGGGTCAGGACGAACTTTTTAGGGGTCAGGCCAAATTTTTTTGTTTTTTTTGGTTTTGAACTCAAAATATTTCTCAGGGTTGGGGGAGAGTGAACAATTAGGGGGCTGGAGAGATTCAGGGGTCGGGGAAAATTTTAGGGGTCAGGACGAACTTTTTAGGGGTCAGGCCAAATTTTTTGTTTTTTTTTGTTTTGAAGTCAAAATATTTCTCATGGTTGGGGGAGAGTGAAAAATTAGAAGGCTGGAGAGATTCAGGGGTCGGGGAAAATTTTAGGGGTCAGGACGAACTTTTTAGGGTTCAGGCCAAATCTTTTTCTTTTTTTTTGGTTTTGAACTCAAAATATTTCTCAGGGTTGGGGGAGAGTGAACAATTAGGGGGCTGGAGAGATTTAGGGGTCGGGGAAAATTTTAGGGGTCAGGACGAACTTTTTAGGGGTCAGGCCAAATTTTTTTGTTTTTTTTTGTTTTGAAATCAAAATATATCTCATGGTTGGGGGAGAGTGAAAAATTAGGGGGCTGGAGAGATTTAGGGGTCGGGGAAAATTTTAGGGGTCAGGACGAACTTTTTAGGGGTCAGGCCAAATTTTTTTCTTTTTTTTTGTTTTTTTTTGTTTTGAAGTCAAAATATTTCTCAGGGTTAGGGAAGAGTGAAAAATTAGGAGGCTGGAGAGATTTAGGGGTCTTGGAAAATTTTAGGGGTCAGGACGAACTTTTTAGGGGTCAGGCCAAATTTTTTTGTTTATTTTTGTTTTGAAGTCAAAATATATCTCATGGTTGGGGGAGAGTGAAAAATTAGGGGGCTGGAGAGATTTAGGGGTCGGGGAAAATTTTAGGGGTCAGGACGAACTTTTTAGGGGTCAGGCCAAATTTTTTTGTTTTTTTTTGGTTTTTTTGTTTTGAAGTCAAAATATTTCTCATGGTTGGGGGAGAGTGTAAAATTAGGGGGCTGGAGAGATTTAGGGGTCGGGGAAAATTTTAGGGGTCAGGACGAACTTTTTAGGGGTCAGGCCAAATTTTTTTGTTTTTTTTTGTTTTGAAGTCAAAATATTTCTCATCGTTGGGGGAGAGTGAAAAATTAGTGGGCTGGAGAGATTCAGGGGTCGGGGAAAATTTTAGGGGTCAGGACGAACTTTTTAGGGGTCAGGCCAAATTTTTTTCTTTTTTTTGGTTTTGAAGTCAAAATATTTCTCATGGTTGGAGGAGAGTGAAAAATTAGGGGGCTGGAAAGATTTAGGGGTCGGGGAAAATTTTAGGGGTCAGGACGAACTTTTTAGGGGTCAGGCCAAATTTTTTTGTTTTTTTTTTTGTTTTTTGTTTGTTTTGAAGTCAAAATATTTCTCATCGTTGGGGGAGAGTGAAAAATTAGGGGGCTGGAGAGATTCAGGGGTCGGGGAAAATTTTAGAGGTCAGGACGAACTTTTTAGGGGTCAGGCCAAATTTTTTTCTTTTTTTGGGTTTTGAAGTCAAAATGTTTCTCATGGTTGGAGGAGAGTTAAAAATTAGGGGGCTGGAGAGATTTAGGGGTCGGGGAAAATTTTAGGGGTCAGGACGAACTTTTTAGGGGTCAGGCCAAATTTTTTTGTTTTTTTTTGTTTTTTTTGTTTTGAAGTCAAAATATTTCTCATGGTTGGAGGAGAGTGAAAAATTAGGGGGCTGGAGAGGTTTAGGGGTTGGGGAAAATTTTAGGGGTCAGGACGAACTTTTTAGGGGTCAGGCCAAATTTTTTTGTTTTTTTTTTGTTTTGAAGTCAAAATATTTCTCATCGTTGGGGGAGAGTGAAAAATTAGGGGGCTGGAGAGATTCAGGGGTCGGGGAAAATATTAGGGGTCAGGACGAACTTTTTAGGGGTCAGGCCAAATTTTTTTCTTTTTTTGGTTTTGAAGTCAAAATATTTCTCATGGTTGGAGGAGAGTGAAAAATTAGGGGGCTGGAAAGATTTAGGGGTCGGGGAAAATTTTAGGGGTCAGGACGAACTTTTTAGGGGTCAGGCCAAATTTTTTTCTTTTTTTTGGTTTTGAAGTCAAAATGTTTCTCATGGTTGGAGGAGAGTGAAAAATTAGGGGGCTGGAGAGATTTAGGGGTCGGGGAAAATTTTAGGGGTCAGGACGAACTTTTTAGGGGTCAGGCCAAATTTTTTTGTTTTTTTTTGTTTTTTTTTGTTTTGAAGTCAAAATATTTCTCATGGTTGGAGGAGAGTGAAAAATTAGGGGGCTGGAGAGGTTTAGGGGTCGGGGAAAATTTTGTTCTTTTTTTTTGTTTTGAAGTCAAAATATTTCTCAGGGTTGGGGGAGAGTGAAAAATTAGGGGGCTGGAGAGATTTAATGGTCGGTGAAAATTTTAGGGGTCAGGACAAACTTTTAAGGGGTCAGGCCAAATTTTTTTGTTTTTTTTTGTTTTGAAGTCAAAATATTTCTCAGGGTTGGGGGAGAGTGAAAAATTAGGGGCTGGAGAGATTTAAGGGTCGGGGAAAATTTTAGGGGTCAGGACGAACTTTTTAGGGGTTAGGCCAAATTTTTGTCTTTTTTTTGGTTTTGAACTGAAAATATTTCTCAGGGTTGGGGGAGAGTGAAAAATTAGGGGGCTGGAGAGATTTAGGGGTCGGTGAAAATTTTAGGGGTCAGGACGAACTTTTTAGGGGTCAGGCCAAATTTTTTTGTTTTTTTTTGTTTTGAAGTCAAAATATTTCTCAGGGTTGAGGGAGAGTGAAAAATTAGGGGGCTGGAGAGATTTAGGCGTCGGGGAAAATGTTAGGGGTCAGGACGAACTTTTAAGAGGTCAGGCCAAATTTTTTTCTTTTTTTTGGTTTTGAACTGAAAATATTTCTCAGGGTTCAGGGAGAGTGAAAAATTAGGGGGCTGGAGAGATTTAGGGGTCGGGGAAAATTTTAGGGGTCAGGACGAACTTTTTAGGGGTCAGGCCAATTTTTTTTGTTTTTTTTTGTTTTGAAGTCAAAATATTTCTCATGGTTGGGGGAGAGTGAAAAATTAGGGGTCTGGAGAGATTTAGGGGACGGGGAAAATTTTAGGGGTCAGGACAAATTTTTTAGGGTCTGCCCAAATTTAGGGGCGGCGATATGTACGTATTTAGCTTCTACACAGGGGCGGCGATAGGTATATATTTAGCATTCAGCGGTGGTGATAGGTACTTATATAGCATGTGCACAGTGGTGGTAATAAGTACGTATATAGTATGCACACCGGGGCAGTGATAGGTATGTATTTAGCATGCGCACTGAGGCAGCGATCGGTTCATATATAGCACGCGCACCGGGGCGGCGATAGGTACGTATATAGCACGCGCACAGGGGCGGCGAAAGGTACATATTTAAAATTCACACCGGGCGGCGAAAGGTACATATTTAAAATTCACACCGGGGCGGCGATAGGTACGTATTTAGCATTCACACCGGGGCGGCGATAGGTATGTATTTAGCATTCACACCAGGGCAGCGATAGGTATGTATTTAGCATTCGCACCGGGGTGGCGATATGTACGTATTTAGCTTCTGCACCGGGGCGGCGATAGGTACGTATTTAGAATTAACAATGGGGCGGCGATAGGTACGTATTTAGAATTCACACCGGGGCGGCGATAGGTATGTATTTAGCATTCGCACCGGGGCGGCGATAGGTACGTATTCAGAATTCAGGGGTGGCGATAGCTACGTATATAGCATGTACACATGGGAAGCAATAAGTACGTACATAGCATGCGCTCTGCGGCGGCGATCAGTACATATATAGCACGCGCAAGGGGGCGGCGAAAGGTATGTATTTCGCATTCGCACCGTGGTGGTGATACGTACGTATTTAGCATTCGCACCGGGGCGGCTATAGGTACGTATTTAGCATTCGCACAGGGCGGCTATAGGTACGTATTTAGCATTCGCACTGGGCCGGCTATAGGTACGTATTTAGCATTCGCACTGGGCCGGCGATAGGTACGTATTTAGCATTCACACCAAAGCGGCAATATGTACATATTAATTATTCGCACTAGGGCAGCGATAGGTACTCATGTAGCATGCACACCGTGGCGCAATTGGTATGTCTTTAGTATTCGCACTAGGGCAGCGATAGGTACTTATGTAGCATGCACACCGGGGCGCAATAGGTATGTATTTAGCATTCACACCGGGGCAACGATAGGTACTATTTAGCATTCGCAACGGGTCAGCGATAGGTACTTAAATAGTATCTGCACCGGGGCGGCGATAGGTACGTATATAGTATGTGCACTGGGGCGGCGATAGGTACGTATATAGTATGCGCACCGGGGTGATGATAGATACGTATATAGTATCCGGGGTGGAGATAAGTACCTATATAGAAGGCGCAGATAGAGGTGTTACTTTTTATAGAAATATGTCATACTATTACCGTGGGCAATAGGAGAAATGGTGTGAAAGAAACAGCTTTTGCAAAAGGCAAAATTAGAAAGTAGCGGCGAAATGGGGCGACCAGGGAAGAGAAAGGTAGCAGATAAAGAGACGGCTATAGAGAGAGGGGGCGGACATAGAAGTTTGAATATAAAGATGTTACACACACGATCTTTCTTCAAATATATGTTTTTATGACCCCAGGCAACGCCGGGTAGCCCCGCTAGTCTCCTATATAAAGGGCACTTGTCTGTATGTTTGTCTGTTTGTCTGTCTGTTTGTATGTCCAGATACTCCTCCGAAAGTACCCAACAAACAGTCACGCGGGTGACATCATCACGACCGGCCAGCCCCGGGACGTGTAATATCTCAGAACCGGAAATAGAAATTGACTCTTTGGGGGTCGACTGAGCACTTTTCTCCAATGGGGGTGTGGTTTTTTCCTCGATTTTCAACGTTGTTTAGTACTAATTTGAGAAAAAACAATGCTATCATGTATAATTTTAGAAATATGCAAAGTCACGCTTTTATTTAACAGGAAATGACGTCAGAGGAAAAGTGTATAGGGAAGAAAATCCCTCACACTAAAACTCTTTTTTCCCTCTCACTCCCACCCTTTCTACCTTCCCTTCCTCCCCTACGCCCGTTCTGTTGTTATGATACCACCCTCCTAGGCATTACCTCCTCCTTTTTGAGAGTTGTGGAGATAGTGCGGCGGTGTGACTGCTTCAGGTCAAATTAGGGGGGTGTCAGGCGAAATTTGGGGAGGGGGGAGTGTCGGAAAAAAAATTGACTTTTCGGGGGGGGGGGGGCTTTTTCCATCAATTTTCAACGTTGTTTAGTACTAATTTGAGAAAAAAACAATGCTATAATCGTCACGCTTTTAACAGGAAATGACGTCAGAGGAAATCCCTAACGGCTCTTTTTTGAACATGAGTTTATAGTGAAGCAAGTGTTGCTTAATCACAAACGGCACTTTTTTTGAACACGAGTCCATAGTCAAGCATGGGTTGCTTACTTACTAACGGTACTTTTTTGAACATGAGTCCATAAAGATGCAAGGGTTGCTTAACTCCTAACGGCACTTTTTGATACATGCGTTTATAGTGACGCAAGTGTTGTTTAATCAATAACGGCACTTTTTTTAACATGAGTTCATAGTGAAGCAAGGGTTGCTTAATCCTAACCGCATTTTTTCTGTTGACATGATAACATCCTCCTAGGTATTACCTCCTCCTCCTTTTTGAGAGGTGTGAAGTTAGTGTAGTATCAGTAAAATTAAAGTAATAAATAATTATGCTCCCCCACTGTTTTCACTAATATTTGTATACATATTAAATAACGTAGTATCAGTTTTTTGGGGAACATTTTGAGGGTTAGGCCGAACTTTTTAGGGGTCAGGCCAAGTTTTTTTGTTTTTTTTTTGTTTTGAAGTCAAAATATTTCTCAGGGTTGGGGGAGAGTGAACAATTAGGGGGCTGGAGAGATTTAGGGGTCGGGGAAAATTTTAGGGGTCAGGTGGAACTTTTTAGGGGTCAGGCCAAATTTTTTTGTTTATTTTTGTTTTGAAGTCAAAATATTTCTCATGGTTGGAGGAGGGTGAAAAATTAGGGGGCTGGAGACATTTAGGGGTCGGGGGAAATTTTAGGGGTCAGGACGAACTTTTTAGGGGTCAGGCCAAATTTTTTTGTTTTTTTTGTTTTTTTTTGTTTTGAAGTCAAAATATTTCTCATGGTTGGAGGAGAGTGAAAAATTAGGGGGCTGGAAAGATTTAGGGGTCGGGGAAAATTTTAGGGGTCAGGACAAACTTTTTAGGGGTCAGGCCAAATTTTTTGTTTTTTTTTTGTTTTGAACTCAAAATATATCTCATGGTTGTGGGAGAGTGAAAAATTAGGGGGCTGGAGAGATTTAGGGGTCGGGGAAAATTTTAGGGGTCAGGACGAACTTTTAAGGGGACAGGCCAAATTTTTTTGTGTTTTTTTTGTTTGAAGTCAAAATATTTCTTATGGTTGGGGGAGAGTGAACAATTAGGGGGCTGGAGAGATTTAGGGGTCGGGGAAAATTTTAGGGGACAGGACGAACTTTTAAGGGGTCAGGCCAAATTTTTCTCTTTTTTTTTGGTTTTGAACTGAAAATATTTCTCAGGGTTGGGGGAGAGTTAACAATTAGGGGGATGGAGAGATTTAGGGGTCGGGGAAAATTTTAGGGATCAGGACGAACTTTTTAGGGGTCAGGCCAAATTTTTTTGTTTTTTTTTGTTTTGAAGTCAAAATATTCTCATGGTTGGGGGAGAGTGAAAAATTAGGGGCTGGAGAGATTTAGGGGTCGGGGAAAATTTTAGGGGTCAGGACGAACTTTTTAGGGTTCAGGCCAAATTTTTTTCTTTTTTTTTGGTTTTGAACTGAAAATATTTCTCAGGGTTGGGGGAGAGTGAAAAATTAGGTCGATGGAGAAATTTAGGGGTCGGGGAAAATTTTAGGGGTTAGGACGAACTTTTTAGGGGTCAGGCCAAATTTTTTTGTTTTTTTTGTTTTGAAGTCAAAATATTTCTTATGGTTGGGGAGAGTGAAAAATTAGGGGGCTGGAGAGATTTAGGGGTCAGGGAAAATATTAGGGGTCAGGACGAACTTTTTAGGGTTCAGGTCAAATTTTTTTGTTTTTTTTTGGTTTTGAACTGAAAATATTTCTCATGGTTGGGGGAGAGTGAAAAATTAGGGGGCTAGAGAGATTTAGGGATCGGGGAAAATTTTTGGGGTCAGGCGGAACTTTTTAGGGGTCAGGCCAAATTTTTTTCTTTTTTTTTGTTTTGAAGTCAAAATATATCTCATGGTTGGGGGAGAGTGAAAAATTAGGGGGCTAGAGAGATTTAGGGGTCGGGGAAAATTTTTGGGGTCAGGCGGAACTTTTTAGGGGTCAGGCCAAATTTTTTTGTTTTTTTTTGTTTTGAAGTCAAAATATATATCATGGTTGAGGGAGAGTGAAAAATTAGGGGGCTGGAGAGATTTAGGGGTCGGGGAAAATTTTAGGGGTCAGGACGAACTTTTAAGGGGTCAGGCCAAATTTTTCTCTTTTGTTTTGGTTTTGAACTGAAAATATTTCTCAGGGTTGGGGGAGAGTGAACAATTAGGGGGATGGAGAGATTTAGGGGTCGGGGAAAATTTTAGGGGTCAGGACGAACTTCTTAGGGGTCAGTTCAAATTTTTTTGTTTTTTTTGTTTTGAAGTCAAAATATATCTCATGGTTGGGGGAGAGTGAAAAATTAGGGGGCTAGAGAGATTTAGGGGTCGGGGAAAATTTTAGGGGTCAGGCAGAACTTTTTAGGGGTCAGGCCAAATTTTTTTCATTTTTTTGGTTTTGAAGTCAAAATATTTCTCATCGTTGGGGGAGAGTGAAAAATTAGGGGGCTGGAGAGATTCAGGGGTCGGGGAAAATTTTAGGGGTCAGGACGAACTTTTTAGGGGTCAGGCCAAATTTTTTTCTTTTTTTTGGTTTTGAACTTAAAATATTTCTCATGGTTGGGGGAGAGTGAAAAATTAGGGGGCTGGAGAGATTTAGGGTCGGGAAAATTTTAGGGGTCAGGCGGAAACTTTTAGGGGTGAGGCCAAATTTTTTTGTTTTTTTTTGTTTTGAAGTCAAGATAATTCTCATGGTTGGGGGAGAGTGAAAAATTAGGGGCTGAAGAGATTTAGGGGTCGGGGAAAATTTTAGGGGTCAGGCCAAACTTTTTAGGTGTCCGTCCAAATTTAGGGGCGGCGATATGTACGTATTTAGCTTCCACACCGGGGCGGCGATAGGTACTTATTTAGCATTCAGCGGTGGTGATAGGTACTTATATAGCATGTGCAAATGGGCGGTAATAAGTACGTATATAGTATGCGCACCTTGGCAGTGATAGGTATGTATTTAGCATGCGCACTGAGGCAGCGATTGGTTCATATATAGCACGCACACCGGAGCGGCGATAGGTACGTATATAGCACGCGCACAGGGGCGGCGAAAGGTACATATTTAAAATTCACACCGGGCCGTGAAAGGTACATATTTAAAATTCACACCAGGGCGGCGATAGGTACGTATTTAGCATTCACACCGGGGCGGCGATAGGTATGTATTTAGCATTCACACCAGGGCAGCGATAGGTATGTATTTAGCATTCGCACCAGGGTGGCGATATGTACATATTTAGCTTCCGCACCGGGGCGGCGATAGGTACGTATTTAGAATTCACACCGGGGCGGCGATAGGTACGTATTTAGAATTCACACCGGGGCGGCGATAGGTACGTATTTAGAATTCACACCAGGGCGGCGATAGGTACGTATTTAGCTTCCAGACCAGAGTGGCTATAGGTACATATTCAGAATTCAGGGGTGGCGATAGCTACGTATATAGCATGTACACATGGGCAGCAATAAGTACGTACATAGCAT
This sequence comes from Sepiola atlantica, assembly GCA_963556195.1. Taxonomy (NCBI): domain Eukaryota; kingdom Metazoa; phylum Mollusca; class Cephalopoda; order Sepiida; family Sepiolidae; genus Sepiola; species Sepiola atlantica. The sequence goes on from OY744533.1 coordinate 87,804,231, forward strand.
GCGGTCTGCGGCTGCGATCAGTACATATATAGCACGCGCACCGGGGCCGCGATAGGTACGTATATAGCACGCGCACCGGGGCGGCGAGAGGTACATATATAGCACATGCATCGGAACGGCGAAAGGTATGTATTTCGCATTCGCACCGGGGCGGTTATAGGTACGTATTTAGCATTCGTACCGGGCCGGCGATAATTTTAAATAGTATCTGCACTGGGGCGGCGATAGGTACGTATATAGTATGTGCACTGGGGCGGCGATAGGTACGTGTATAGTATGCGCACCGGGGTGATGATAGATACGTATATAGTATGAACACCGGGGCGGAGATAAGAACCTATATAGAAGGGGTCAGATAGAGGTGTTACTTTTTATAGAAATATGTCATACTATTGCCCTGGGCAACGTAGGAGAAATGGTGGGGAAGAAACAGCTTTCGCAAAATGCAAAATTAGAAAGTAGCAGTGAAATGGAGCGACGGCTATAGAGAAAGGGGGGGGAGAAATAGAAGTTTGTATATAAAGATGTTACACACACGATTTTTCTTCAATTATATGTTTTTATGACCCCGAGCAACGCCGGGTAGTCCCGCTAGTCTATTATATAAATCCCACCTGTCTGTATGTATGTATGTATGTATGTAAAGCTTCTCCTCCGAAAGTACTCAACACACGGTCACACGGGTGACATCATTCCGACCGGCCAGCCCAGGCGCGTCTAATATCTCGGAACCGGAAAAAAAAATTGACTCTTCCGGGGTCGACTGAGCACTTTTCTCCAATGGGGGGTGGCTTTTAACTCCATTTTTCAACGTTATTTATACTAATTTGAGAAGAAAAATAATGCAAAGTCACGATAAACTAGATATGACGTCAGAGTAAGGGAGTGGCGGGTAGAAATTCACTCACACTACAACCATTTTTTTTCTTTCTTTCTTCTTCCCCTCTCACTCCCACACTTTCTTTCTTAATTATTAATAGACGCTAATATTCCTTCCCCCTCCCTTCCTCACTATGGCCGTTCTGTTATCCTGATATAATACTTCCAGGCATTACCTCCTCCTTTCAGGCCAAATAGGGGGGGGGGAATGTCGGCATTCACCGATGTGAGTGCCACAGGCCAAATCTGGGGAGAGGGAGTGTCGGCATTCGGCGGTATGAGCGCTTAAGGCGAAATTTGGGGGAGGGGGAGTGTCGGCATTCGGTGGTGGGGCGCCTCAGGCCAAATCTGGGGAGGGGGAATGTCGGCATTCGCCGGTATGAGCGCCTCAGGCGAAATTTGGGAAGTGGGAGCGTCGGCATTCAGGCCGAATTTTGGGAGGAGGAATGTCGGCATTCGCCGGTATGAGCGCCTCAGGCCAAATCTGGGGAGGGGGAATGTCAGCAGTCGGGCCCCTCAAGCCGAATTTAGGGAGGGGGAATGTCGGAATTCGCAGGTATGAGCACCTCAGGCGAAATCTGGGGAGGGGGAATGTGGGCATTCGCCGGTATGAGCGCCTCAGGGGAAATCTGGGGAGGGGGAATGTCGGCATTCGTCGGTATGAGCGCCTCAGGCCAAATCTGGGGATGGGGGAATGTCGGCATTCGCGGTATGAGCGCTCAGGCGAAATTTTTGGGAGTTTGAGTATTAGTCGGCGTGAGAGAGATCACTACCGTGGGCGCGATCAGCCGTACTTTAGGGGAGAGGAAGTGCATCAAAGGAAAAGGGATTAAAAAATAAAATGATAATCTGATTTTTGATTCGAGAGTGTAAGATCGACACCTATCGGATAGGACTAGATAATACACTTGATCTCAAGGCAAAAATGCCGAGAACAGATACTGCACTTTGATCTTAGCCAAAAGGCCGACAATTTATTTAGATGGATGCATCCTGGAAAACATTAACTCCTAGAGTTAAGATTACATTCCCAGAATGCATACCACCTTAGGCATAAAAGCCCACTGTGGAAGGGGGGAAGGTGGGGGTCGGGGGTCATTGTGACATTTAAAAAACAACAGTTTGACATTTTTTATTTCAAACAAAGACAAAACAAAGACATTTTTTATTTGACAAAAAGCAAAGAAAATGCACAATGACAAAAACCTAATCTACCTTAAGCTAGACATTCACACTAAAAAATTCACAGTCACTCTATGGCTTAACCCTACTTAAAATATCCCCAAAATGATACATGAAACCATGAAATAACGTGGGATTGGGATACACATTAAAAACACCCAAAAAGAAAGAAAAATAAAGAACCAAATAAAATGATAAGGGGTGGTTAGTAGGACCCTTCCCTACCCTCTTGCTAAGTGCGGACCGCCCACTGTTTTCCGGCTCAAAGCCGAAAACAAGCAGGTCGACCCCTAAATGGGAGTGGGAATAAAGCGGGGCGTTCTGAAAATAAATTAATCGGGATCTGGGTACGGGAATGGATGGCGTCTTCCAAGATAATATTGCCAAGGGTTTCATCAGCCGGGGACAAAATAAATATGTGGAGTGGGCATCTTTGGAAGCTCTCTAGTGCCTGCAGAAAAAACAAAGTTGGGACAGGACATCATTTACTCCTACTAGCTTATAGTTCGACTAGGCTAATAAAAAATAATTTTGTTTTATACTGGGCTCGGTTCCGTAGGACCCAGTACCGTCTGCGCCATGCTAAGGCGGGAAAACGTATTCAAACCTGGACCCTCGTCGAATGCACAAACTAGTGTTGTGCACCCATCTTCTATTGAACTCCATGCGATGTAGTCGTTTCCAATCGCATCTGATTTTCACTTTAAGCTGATGCTTAAAGTAAACAACCAGATCACGATCCGAAACAGACCCAACCCCATGAACCTCATCTAGACGTGTAACCCACGTCACTAACCTAGCTACGGCCAGGATCACAAGAAACACCATTCGCTTCTCTCTAGACCACGGCGGCGCTACGTTGTTGATGACGAATGCTACATCCAGGACCAGCGGCTGCTCGGCGTCGATGCGAGCCGTTACCTCTCTGACATACTCCCAGAGAAGACGTAATTTTCTGCAAGTGAAGAAGGCGTGCTCGGCCGTTTCTTCCTCATTGTCCTCACAGCGCGGGCACAAGGGGACGTCCCTTATGCCATCCCTGCATAATCTGCCATAGAGGGGCAGTGCGTTCCGAACAAGTCGCCAGGTCAGAGAGTACTCAGAATTGTTGAGATAACTCTGGCCTGGCGCCCAACTCCACTGGGAGCGAGCCTCCTCCGTCGACAATCCAAGCCGTCTCCCAAGTGGATCCGAAGCGGACCCCTCCACTAGATCCCGATACAGTCTCTTCCTAGACCGGGCAAGGTCACTGGACCCCGGCAACGCCTTAAGCGCGGCTCGGCATTCGGTGACGAACAGCGACTCTCCTCTTGGCCTACGTCGACCTTCGACCGAGTGGTCGGGTATGAGGTTGGGAAAGGCGTCCTCAACCGCAGGGACCCACTGAGCGTCTTCCGTCAAAGTACGACTCAGGAAAGCCAGTCTCTCAGCATGTCTATGACTTGCCAAGTCAGGCATCCCTAAGCCTCCATCACACGGACGTTGCGTACAGACCTGTCTGCGGACGTATGCTTTCCGCCCATTCCACAGAAGTGAAAAGAGCAAGCGCGTGAAAGCAAGAAGGCGGTCCGCAGGCAGCGGGAGTACAGACAGTCGGTAAAGGATGAGAGGAAAGACGTAAGTGGCGCACGCCTCCGCTCTCCCCTTCAAGGAAAGTTTCCTTCGAATCCAAGTCCTCACAGACGATTCGACCTTTGCCTGTACTTCCGACCAATTCTTCTCCAGCTGGAGACCCGGTCCGAACCAAACGCCAAGGATCCGAACCGGGCCATCGGTCCAGTTGAAGTCACCTGGAAGTGCGGTCTCTCCGCTCCAGGCAGCCAACCGCAGGCCATTGGACTTGCTGCGGTTGACAATGGCCCCTGTCACTTCTTCGTACCGAGCGAGCGCCTTAATCACCGCTTCTATGTCTTCACGGCTGGACACAAAAACGGTGACATCATCGGCATACGCGGAAACCCTGGCTCGCGCATAGTGAGGAGGGATAGCGATTCCGCGCAGGACTGGTGTTGCCGCCCCGTCCCTTAATTTGCGAAGGAAGGGCTCCAACGCCAGGACATAAAGCAGGGGCGACAGCGGACAACCCTGACGTACCGAACGAGAAACCACGAACGACTCCGAAAGCCTACCGTTTACTTGCACCGCTACCGTCGGCAGACGGTACAGAATCGAGACCCACTTGCGGAAGTCCGGATTAAAACCGGCAGCCTCTAGAACAGATTCCAAGAAACCATGGTCGACCCTATCGAAAGCCTTGGACTGATCTAAATTGATCAGCGCGGCTTCAGTGTCGTCTTCTATACCCTCTAGGATCGTGCGAACCAGATGCAAATTGTTTTGAATTGACCTCCCCTTCACAGCATAGTTCTGCTCAGGTTCGATCAAGTCAGCGATAACAACCTGCAAACGATTCGCAAGAACACGGGCCAAAATCTTTAACTCTGTGTTTAGCAGAGTTATGGGCCTGTAATCATCTAAATTCCCCCCACCAGGTTGGCCCCCCTTCTTCAACAATGTGACCACTCCTTTGGTAACCTGCCCAGGGATCGAGCCCTGAACAAACCAGTGGTTAAACACATCCTTCAGAAGAGGAACAAACATGGGCGACAGCCTCAAGTAAACTTCGTATGGCAGACCATCGAGTCCTGGAGATTTGTTGTAGCCGACCTGCTTCAACGCAGTAATGATCTCACCCTCTGTAACGTCCCCATCACAGCCAGCTGCTCGGGCCGCCTCTAGGCGGGGCGAGTCAACCAAATAGCTGTCAAACTCCTGGCCGCGGAGTCTGGGTAGTTGGGTGAAGCGATCCTCCAAATGCTCGCGGAACCCCTCGCAAATCTCACGAGTAGATACCAGGGTATGTCCTTCCAGGTTATTAACCTTCCGAATGTACCCATCCGAGCCACGACGTAAAGCAGCCTTACGCTCAACAGCGTCAACGTTCACAGCTTCGTTAGAGACTTTCTTTAACCTAGCTCGAACTACTTGACCTTCATATCGCTCGCTAGCCAAGCGATTGAGGTCCCCCTTAATTAAGGCTATCTCTAGGGGATCCCCCCCAGCCACCGCCCGGGTCATCTTATCATCTACACGCTTCTGTGTCCTAGCCCTATCTTGAGCGAGGCGCTGGCTATAGCGGACACAAAAGCGTCTAACATAAACCTTAGTTTTCACCCACCAACTACTCCCGATAACCGCCCCCACTAAAGCCCGCTGAAGTAGTAACGTTAGCTTGTCCCGGAAGTCGGGTATCTCCAGTAAGGAGGTATTCAACTTCCAGTACCCAGCTAACCTAGGCCTATCGCTTAAACTCAAACGGGCCATAACCAATTTATGGTCCGAATGACCTAACCAAGTGAACGTGGGACAAGATAAGAAATCTATGTCGCCTCTTCTAACTAACATTCTGTCCAAGTAAGTACTCGAAAAGAAGGCCGCGCTAGTATGCCACGTCCACATCTCCCGCCCTGGGTGATCAACGCGAAATCTGTCGACAAGATCGCATGAGGCGATCAGGTCAGACAGACTGCTATCACACCTATCCGACCCTCTATTACCCCCGACCTTATCTATCTTGGGGTCAAGGATGGCATTCCAATCCCCCATTAATACTACACGCTCCGGACCCCCGAGAAACGTCTCCAACCGTCGAAAAAAGGAAACCCTCTCACCAACAGCGTTAGGCGCATAAACCGCAACGATCCGAAACTTGCTGCTGTCAACGGCAACATCGACTACGACCAACCGTCCTTCCGCATCCGTATGAACAACGCGCACTGTCGCGGACAGAGTGCGTCTCACTAGCAAAGAGATACCACAACTACGGACATTGCCATATGCTGATATGACGTCATAGTCGTCAGTCAGCACATCACAATCCCCATACGAAATGAAGTGGGTCTCCTCGATCGCAGCTATATCTACCTTAAGGGCCACGAGATCCCTCAGCACGCGAACAGCCTTGCTTCGAGATCTCATGCCCCTCACATTCAATGTGGCCAGGTTTAAAGCCATTATCCTTTATTTATATGTCGCAGACGGGCTTAAAGTCCTCGGGAGTGAGGACGCCGAAGGCCTGACCAAGACTGCCAGTCAGCAGTTCAGACGAAATCCGTCCGTCTCGAGCCAGACCTCCCACGTCCAGGGGAAAGGTTAGCTTTAAAGCCCGAAAAAATGAGGGATGAACATAAATGGGGACCCTCCCCGGACATTTAGAAGCCAATTTCTTTTTTGATGGATGCTCCTCGTCAACTAAGGTAACCCCCGGAATAGCCATCCTTCCCTCCTCCACCATTCTCCAAAGGGCGCGTGCCCTACTACCTTTATCATGCCTGATAAAGGTAGTTATCATTGGGGCATCCCGGAAGTTCAGAGGGTTATCGACTCTTTTCCCTTTCACATGTGTGAACGCTCCTAACTGTTTCAGATAACCCCTCTGCTTATTACTTAGGTCCGACTGGACAAGTGTTGCGTCCGCCTCACAAATTCTTCCCCCAGGCAGGAAAGGGAGCTTCCGGGATCTTTCTTGTCTAACTGGTGGAGGAGTGGGTGCAGTTTTCGCCGTAACTTCTTCCGGCACTTCCTCGTCAGCAACAGTTTCCTCCATAGCTACCTTGTCGGCAACAGCTTCCTCCGCCGCTACCTTGTCGGCAACAGCTTCCTCCGCCGCTACCTTGTCGGCAACAGCTTCCTCCGCCGCTACCTTGTCGGCTACAGCTGCCTCTGGTTGTTTGGCAGTTTTATATGGGCTTTTAGGCGGTTCATCTGCCTCGGCCGATGCTACGGCCATGGATATCTCTTCAGGGGTGTTGGATTGGGGAGGGGTATTTCGTTCAACCACAACTTCGGGTTCTGGAGATTGGGGTTTGGGTGGTTGAACGATTTCCTTGTCTGGACATGTCGCTTTCTGGTCTCGGCTCTTCTTTGCCCTGGTGTCCTTCTTGGGCTTCTGGACCGGCGGTACTCCTTCCACAGTCATGTCCTCCTCAGAGTCGTTATTTTCGTCTGATCCTGATGAGGGGAACTGAAACTTCCGTTTGACCGCAGGTGCAGGCTGATCTTCTGCTGCGGTTGGGTGTTTAGCGGGTTTCTCGCTCGTGCTTGGAGTCGGCTTTTTCCCCTTCTTGGCTGCCACCTTGTTCCAACCTTTTTCTTCTTCCGGTACTTCCGGTACTTCTTCCGGTACTGTTGGTTCTGTTGGTTTTGGGACATTTGTTGTCACTGTTGGCACTGCCACCGGGGTCTTTGGTGGGTTCCCTTTGGGGCACTCCTTTGCCATATGCCCCGACGTCTGACAGTGCCAACAAACCGGCCTCCTTCCCTCCACTATCACTGGCATCGACCAGGTTTCGCAGTATAGCTGCGCCGGTATCTCCCGGAATCCTTCACGGGTGAGTCGCATAAGGATTTTGTAGTCCCCCGTCTGGATATTTCGGGGACCACGGACTGGGAACACTGCCTCAACGTCGCCATACTGTGACATAATGGCGCCTATGTGTTCGAAGGCGACACAGCATGGGACGCCGAGAACTGACACAGTTGTCCTCCTCTTGGATAAATATTCGGGAGTCAATTTTATCCCGTTACTCGTATGCTCCCATTTCGCCACTCTTTCGGCTTCTGCCACGTTAGGGAGCAGAATATCATACATAGCGTATGATCGCTTTACTACGTAAGTAGCTGGGATCTTCAGATCCCCAAGTATTTTCATTATTTTGTCCTTGGGGACCCCAGTCAGCCCCTTCGTCTTTGTATCAGTTGTAACCAATGAGACTATTCGTCTCTTTAGTCTCTCCAGAGTGCCCGGGACTACTTTGATTGTACTTCCGTCGGTGAAGTCGGCGTATTTATCTCTGAAGAGTCGCCTATACTCCTCTGGAGTCTTCTGGGCCTGGGGTCCCCACGTCGATGTGGTTCCTTTGGAGTCCTTATTAAGTGTCTTTTCTGGCAAGACCTTTTTGGCCCCTTTCCTAACTCTTGGTCTTTCAGGCCTACTCTCGTCTCCCTCAGAGCTGTCGGTTGATGATCCCCCCGAGGAGCACCCAAGAAACGACTTTGGCCTATACTGTCTCTGTGCCACCTCCAAGTCCAGAGACTGGCACTTTCTTATTGGCTTCTGATTAAAGAATGGGGTGTCACTGAATTCGCCAAAACTTATGGTTTGGGTGCATTCGGGCATGCTACCCCCTGCCATAGAAAACGACCCGACTGGAGTGCCGCTCGGTGCGACCCCCCCCATAACCGAAACTGAGGTGCCCGGCGAGGCAACACCTCCTGGGGCGCACTCGGGTGTGCAACCCCCCTCCAACACGACTGGGGCGCACTCGGGCGTGCAACCCCCCTCCAACACGACTGGGGCGCACTCGGGTGTGCAACCCCCCTCCAACACGACTGGGGCGCACTCGGGCGTGCAACCCCCCTCCAACACGACTGGGGCGCACTCGGGTGTGCAACCCCCCTCCAACACGACCGGGGCGCATTCGGGTGTGCAACCCCCCTTCCAGGTCGGAGACCTTCCTCGCTGTTGTCAACGACAACACAGTTTTTTGAAGCCCGGGTGTCTTCCATCTATAAACGGGTCTGTAAGAGGCACGACACCCGCCGATTCGGAGACGAGGAGACCTTCACAGTTTTACGGGTTCGTCAGTCTCCCCGAAACCTGCCAGCTGCTTAAGTGCGCACCTCAGACAGACGCTGAAAGAAAGAATAAAAAATAATTAATGGCCCAAGAGGGGCGAACGAACCTGACTGTCGGACTAGACCCGCCGATTCGGAGACGAAGAGACCTTCACCGTTTTACGGGTTCGTCGGTCTCCCCGAAACCTGCCAGCTGCTTAAGTCAGCCCAACAGTCAGGGAAAAGAAGAAAAGAAAAAAGTCCCAAGAGGGGACAAAAAGGTGACAAAAGCCCCAAAAGGGGGCTTGGTCAAAGAAAAACGCTTTGAACCTAGCCGCAAGGCTAGGTAAGCGGAAAGCCTGGTCTTTGGGAAAACGAGAATGTTTTATCTGAGAACAGAACTACACTCTGATCTTAGCCAAAAGGCCGACAAGTTATTTAGGCCGGTGAATTCCCTCGGACAACCTCCATCTTTATCTACAGATGGAGATTTTACAAACCTTAGGGAACTCACCAGACCTTAGGCATAGCGCCCGGGATGTAGGGGGAGGGGGGGTCGGGGATAAGTGACACAAGCATTTAACATTTTTTATTTTCAACAAAAAATACAACAAAAACAGAAAATAAAAACTTTTGCTTACTCTTAACCAGATTCTTGCACCAAAATACCGCATTCACTCTGTGGATGGATCCCTACTTAACATATCCCAAAAAATTTACGTTGTAAATGACAATTATCGTGGGAGTGGGAAAAAATATTAAAAACACCCAAAAAGAAAGAAAAATAAAGAACCAAATAAAATGATAAAAAAGGGGGGGTTAGTATGGCCCGTCTTTCCCTCGTTGCTAAGTGTTGGACCACCCGCTGTTTTCCGGCCCAAGACCGAAAACAAGCGGGTCAGTCCCTAAATGGGAGTGGGAATTTAAAAGAGGGGTATTCAAAAATAACTTCATCGGGAATGGGATCTGGGGTGGATGGCGGCTTCCAAGATGGTAATGCCAAAGGTTTCAAGCGACCGGGGACAAAGTAAAAAATGGAAGTGGGAATCTTTGGAAGCTCTCTAGTGCCGGCAAAAATAATATAAGGACAGGATATCTCTCATTCCTACTAGTTAAGAGTTGCTCTTTTAATTAAAAAAAGTCTACTGGGGTGGGTTCCGTAGAACCTAGTACCGCGTGTGCCATAACTATGGAGGGAACACGAACTCAAACTTGGCGCCTCGTCGGATGCACAAACTAGTGTCATGCACCCATCTCCTATTGAAATCCATGCGATGTAATCGCTTCCAATCGCATCTGATTTTCACTTTAAGTTGATGTTTAAAGTAAACTACCAGATCGCGATCTGAAACCGATCCAACCCCATGAACCTCATCAAGACGTGTAACCCACGTCACTAGTCTCGCTACGGCTAGGATGGTCAGAAACACCATTCGTTTTTCCCCCGTCCATTGCGGAGCTGCGTTGTTGATGACAGATGCGACATCCAGGACCATCGGCTGCTCGGCGTCGATGCGAGCCGTCACCTCTCCGACATACTCCCAGAGACGTCGAACTTTGCTGCAGGTGAAAAAGGCGTGCTCGGCCGTTTCTTCTTCGTCGTCTTCACAGCGCGGGCATAAGGGGACGTCCCTTAAGCCATCTCTGCGTAGTCTGCCATAGAGGGGCAGTGCGTTCCGAACCAGTCGCCAGGTCAGAGAATACTCAGAATTGTTGAGATAACTCTGGCCCGGCGCCCAACTCCACTGGGAGCGGGACTCCTCCCTCGACCATCCAAGCCGCTCCTCAAGTGGGTCCGAAGCGGTACCCTCCACTAGATCCCGATATAGTCTCTTCCTAGACCGGGCAAGGTTACTGGACCCCGGCAACGCTCTAAGCGCGGCCCGGCATTCGGCGAAGAACAAGGGCTCCCCTCTCGGCCTACGTCGACCTTCGACCGAGAGGTCGGGTATGAGGTTGGGAAAGGCGCTCCCGACCGCAGGGACCCACGGAGTGTCTTCCATCAAAGTCCGACTCAGGAAAGCCAGTCTCTCGGCATGTCGATGACTTGCCAAGTCAGGCATCCCCAAGCCCCCCACACTCGGAACTTGAGTACAGACCTGTCTGCGGACGTACGCCTTCCGGCCCTTCCAAAGAAGCGAGAAGAGCAAGCGCGTGAAAGCGTGAAGGCGGGCCGCAGGCAGTGGTAGTACAGACAGCCGGTAAAGGATGAGAGGGAAGACGTAAGTGGCGCACGCCTCCGCTCTGCCCTTTAAGGAAAGCTTCCTTCGAATCCAAGCCTGGACCGACGATTCGACCTTTGTCTGTACTTCCGACCAGTTCTTTTCCAGCTGGAGGCCCGGCCCGAACCATACGCCGAGGATTCGAACCGGGCCATCCGACCAGCTGAAGTCACCTGGAAGAGCGGTCTCTCCGCTCCAGGCACCCAACCGCAGGCCGTTCGACTTGCTGCGGTTGACTATGGCCCCTGTCACTTCTTCGTACCGAGCGAGCGCCTTAATCACCGTTCGAATGTCAGTACGGCTCGACACGAAAACGGTGACATCATCGGCAAACGCGGAAACCCTGACTCGCGCTTTGCGAGGAGGGATAGCGATTCCGCGCAGGACTGGTGTTGTCGCCTGATCCCTTAATTTGCGAAGGAAGGGTTCCAACGCCAGGATGTAGAGCAGGGGCGACAGCGGACAACCCTGACGTACCGACCGAGAAACAACGAACGATTCCGACCTCTTTCCGTTGACTTGCACCACTGCCGTCGGCGAGTCATACAGAATGGAGATCCACCTGCGGAAGTCCGGACCAAAACCGGCAGCCGCTAAAACAGCTTTCAGGAAACCATGGTCGACCCTATCGAAAGCCTTGGACTGATCTAAATTGATCAGCGCGGCTTCAGCGTCGTCTTCTGTCCCCTCTATGATCATGCGAATCAAATGCAAGTTGTTCTGAATCGACCTCCCCTTCACAGCAAAGTTCTGCTCAGGCTTGATCAAATCACCGATAACAACCTGCAGGCGGTTCGCTGTAAACATCCCATAATCCCTTGCCGGATGTACCCGGTCTTGCCCTAAATTGTGTCCGGTTGTATCAGATCATCCAATAACTTCTGTCCGGATGCATCAATAACAACATAGAAATCCTATGTTAAGTGTGTGTAGTGAAACAAGGGTTGCTCAATCACATCCGCACCTGTCCCATAATCCCTTGCCGGATGTACCCGGTCTTGCTCTAAATTGTGTCAGGTTATATCAGGTCATCATGACGTCAGAGAGTGGCAGATAATTTGAAAAATAATGCAAAGTGTCAGGAAGAAATTCACTCACACTACAACCTTTTAATAGACGCTAATATTCCTCCCCCTCCCTTCCGTTATCATGATAGGCATTACCTCCTCCTTTCATGCCAAATTGGGAGGGGGTGACGGCATTCGCCGGTGTGAGCGCCTCAGGCCAATTTTTTTCTTGGGGGGGGGGGATATTAAGAAAATCTATAATAAAGACCAATGTGCATTTAATTGTATCTATAATAAAGACCAATGTGCATTTATTTGTATCTATAATAAAGACCAATGTGCATTTATTTGTATCTATAATAAAGACCAATGTGCATTTATTTGTATCTATAATAAAGACCAATGTGCATTTATATTTATCTATAATAAAGATGTGCATTTATATTTCATCGGGGGGGGGGGGCTTTTCATTTATTTTTAATGATATTTTATAGTAATTTGAAATTGCTGAGTCATATTTAATTACGTAATACCTCAAGTTCATAAACCAATTAATGTTTTTTAATGAAATTTATTTTTTAGAGGGTAGCTAAGGAAGTGCGTTAACTCACGTTTAAAACACACAATTAAGGTGTTTAAAACAAGGTTAGAGAATATATACATAACATATAAAAGTGTATTCTTATGTAAAATTCACAGAGTAAGATGATGAGAGTATTCTCGAATCTATTAACCCAGCCCTTAGGGGTCCATGGGAAATATTTCATCGGGGGGGGGGGGAAGGGGGCTTTTCATTTATTTTTCATTATATCTTATAGTAATTTGAAATTGCTGAGTCATATTGTAATTTAATTACGTAATACCTCAAGTTCATAAACCAATTAATGTTTTTTAATGAAATTTATTTTTTAGAGGGTAGCTAAGGAAGTGCGTTAACTCACGTTTAAAAACAAAATTAAGGTGTTTAAAACAAGGTTAGAGAATATATACATAACATATAAAAGTGTATTCTTATGTAAAATTCACAGAGTAAGATGATGAGAGTATTCTCGAATCTATTAACCCAGCCCTTAGGGGTCCATGGGGAATATTTCATCGGGGGGGGGGGGGGCTTTTCATTTATTTTTCATTATATTTTATAGTAATTTGAAATTGCTGAGTCATATTGTAATTTAATTACGTAATACCTCAAGTTCATAAACCAATTAATGTTTTTTAATGAAATTTATTTTTTAGAGGGTAGCTAAGGAAGTGCGTTAACTCACGTTTAAAACACACAATTAAGGTGTTTAAAACAAGGTTAGAGAATATATACATAACATATAAAAGTGTATTCTTATGTAAAATTCACAGAGTAAGATGATGAGAGTATTCTCGAATCTATTAACCCAGCCCTTATGGGTCCATGGGGAATATTTCATCGAGGGGGGGGGGGATTTTCATTTATTTTTCATTATATTTTATAGTAATTTGAAATTGCTGAGTCATATTGTAATTTAATTACGTAATACCTCAAGTTCATAAACCAATTAATGTTTTTTAATGAAATTTATTTTTTAGAGGGTAGCTAAGGAAGTGCGTTAACTCACGTTTAAAACACACAATTAAGGTGTTTAAAACAAGGTTAGAGAATATATACATAACATATAAAAGTGTATTCTTATGTAAAATTCACAGAGTAAGATGATGAGAGTATTCTCGAATCTATTAACCCAGCCCTTATGGGTCCATGGGGAATATTTCATCGAGGGGGGGGGGGATTTTCATTTATTTTTCATTATATTTTATAGTAATTTGAAATTGCTGAGTCATATTGTAATTTAATTACGTAATACCTCAAGTTCATAAACCAATTAATGTTTTTTAATGAAATTTATTTTTTAGAGGGTAGCTAAGGAAGTGCGTTAACTCACGTTTAAAACACACAATTAAGGTGTTTAAAACAAGGTTAGAGAATATATACATAACATATAAAAGTGTATTCTTATGTAAAATTCACAGAGTAAGATGATGAGAGTATTCTCGAATCTATTAACCCAGCCCTTAGGGGTCCATGGGGAATATTTCATCGGGGGGGGGGGGGGCTTTTCATTTATTTTTCATTATATTTTATACTAATTTGAAATTGCTGAGTCATATTGTAATTTAATTACGTAATACCTCAAGTTCAATCACATCCGCACCTGTCCCATAATCCCTTGCCGGATGTACCCGGTCTTGCTCTAAATTGTGTCAGGTTATATCAGGTCATCATGACGTCAGAGAGTGGCAGATAATTTGAAAAATAATGCAAAGTGTCAGGAAGAAATTCACTCACACTACAACCTTTTAATAGACGCTAATATTCCTCCCCCTCCCTTCCGTTATCATGATAGGCATTACCTCCTCCTTTCATGCCAAATTGGGAGGGGGTGACGGCATTCGCCGGTGTGAGCGCCTCAAACCAATTTTTTTCTTGGGGGGGGGGGGATATTAAGAAAATCTATAATAAAGACCAATGTGCATTTAATTGTATCTATAATAAAGACCAATGTGCATTTATTTGTATCTATAATAAAGACCAATGTGCATTTATTTGTATCTATAATAAAGACCAATGTGCATTTATTTGTATCTATAATAAAGACCAATGTGCATTTATATTTATCTATAATAAAGATGTGCATTTATATTTCATCGGGGGGGGGGGCTTTTCATTTATTTTTGATGATATTTTATAGTAATTTGAAATTGCTGAGTCATATTTAATTACGTAATACCTCAAGTTCATAAACCAATTAATGTTTTTTAATGAAATTTATTTTTTAGAGGGTAGCTAAGGAAGTGCGTGAACTCACGTTTAAAACACACAATTAAGGTGTTTAAAACAAGGTTAGAGAATATATACATAACATATAAAAGTGTATTCTTATGTAAAATTCACAGAGTAAGATGATGAGAGTATTCTCGAATCTATTAACCCAGCCCTTAGGGGTCCATGGGAAATATTTCATCGGGGGGGGGGGGGGAGGGGGCTTTTCATTTATTTTTCATTATATCTTATAGTAATTTGAAATTGCTGAGTCATATTGTAATTTAATTACGTAATACCTCAAGTTCATAAACCAATTAATGTTTTTTAATGAAATTTATTTTTTAGAGGGTAGCTAAGGAAGTGCGTTAACTCACGTTTAAAAACAAAATTAAGGTGTTTAAAACAAGGTTAGAGAATATATACATAACATATAAAAGTGTATTCTTATGTAAAATTCACAGAGTAAGATGATGAGAGTATTCTCGAATCTATTAACCCAGCCCTTAGGGGTCCATGGGGAATATTTCATCGGGGGGGGGGGGCTTTTCATTTATTTTTCATTATATTTTATAGTAATTTGAAATTGCTGAGTCATATTGTAATTTAATTACGTAATACCTCAAGTTCATAAACCAATTAATGTTTTTTAATGAAATTTATTTTTTAGAGGGTAGCTAAGGAAGTGCGTTAACTCACGTTTAAAACACACAATTAAGGTGTTTAAAACAAGGTTAGAGAATATATACATAACATATAAAAGTGTATTCTTATGTAAAATTCACAGAGTAAGATGATGAGAGTATTCTCGAATCTATTAACCCAGCCCTTATGGGTCCATGGGGAATATTTCATCGAGGGGGGGGGGATTTTCATTTATTTTTCATTATATTTTATAGTAATTTGAAATTGCTGAGTCATATTGTAATTTAATTACGTAATACCTCAAGTTCATAAACCAATTAATGTTTTTTAATGAAATTTATTTTTTAGAGGGTAGCTAAGGAAGTGCGTTAACTCACGTTTAAAACACACAATTAAGGTGTTTAAAACAAGGTTAGAGAATATATACATAACATATAAAAGTGTATTCTTATGTAAAATTCACAGAGTAAGATGATGAGAGTATTCTCGAATCTATTAACCCAGCCCTTATGGGTCCATGGGGAATATTTCATCGAGGGGGGGGGGGGATTTTCATTTATTTTTCATTATATTTTATAGTAATTTGAAATTGCTGAGTCATATTGTAATTTAATTACGTAATACCTCAAGTTCATAAACCAATTAATGTTTTTTAATGAAATTTATTTTTTAGAGGGTAGCTAAGGAAGTGCGTTAACTCACGTTTAAAACACACAATTAAGGTGTTTAAAACAAGGTTAGAGAATATATACATAACATATAAAAGTGTATTCTTATGTAAAATTCACAGAGTAAGATGATGAGAGTATTCTCGAATCTATTAACCCAGCCCTTAGGGGTTCATGGGGAATATTTCATCGGGGGGGGGGGGGCTTTTCATTTATTTTTCATTATATTTTATACTAATTTGAAATTGCTGAGTAATATTGTAATTTAATTACGTAATACCTCAAGTTCATAAACCAATTAATGTTTTTTAATGAAATTTATTTTTTAGAGGGTAGCTAAGGAAGTGCGTTAACTCACGTTTAAAACACACAATTAAGGTGTTTAAAACAAGGTTAGAGAATATATACATAACATATAAAAGTGTATTCTTATGTAAAATTCACAGAGTAAGATGATGAGAGTATTCTCGAATCTATTAACCCAGCCCTTAGGGGTCCATGGGGAATATTTCATCGAGGGGGGGGGGGGGATTTTCATTTATTTTTCATTATATTTTATAGTAATTTGAAATTGCTGAGTCATATTGTAATTTAATTACGTAATACCTCAAGTTCAATCACATCCGCACCTGTCCCATAATCCCTTGCCGGATGTACCCGGTCATTCTCTAAATTGTGTCAGGTTATATCAGGTCATCATGACGTCAGAGAGTGGCAGATAATTTGAAAAATAATGCAAAGTGTCAGGAAGAAATTCACTCACACTACAACCTTTTAATAGACGCTAATATTCCTCCCCCTCCCTTCCGTTATCATGATAGGCATTACCTCCTCCTTTCATGCCAAATTGGGAGGGGGTGACGGCATTCGCCGGTGTGAGCGCCTCAGGCCAATTTTTTTCTTGGGGGGGGGGGATATTAAGAAAATCTATAATAAAGACCAATGTGCATTTAATTGTATCTATAATAAAGACCAATGTGCATTTATTTGTATCTATAATAAAGACCAATGTGCATTTATTTGTATCTATAATAAAGACCAATGTGCATTTATTTGTATCTATAATAAAGACCAATGTGCATTTATATTTATCTATAATAAAGATGTGCATTTATATTTCATCGGGGGGGGGGGGCTTTTCATTTATTTTTGATGATATTTTATAGTAATTTGAAATTGCTGAGTCATATTTAATTACGTAATACCTCAAGTTCATAAACCAATTAATGTTTTTTAATGAAATTTATTTTTTAGAGGGTAGCTAAGGAAGTGCGTTAACTCACGTTTAAAACACACAATTAAGGTGTTTAAAACAAGGTTAGAGAATATATACATAACATATAAAAGTGTATTCTTATGTAAAATTCACAGAGTAGGATGATGAGAGTATTCTCGAATCTATTAACCCAGCCCTTAGGGGTCCATGGGAAATATTTCATCGGGGGGGGGGGGGGGAGGGGCTTTTCATTTATTTTTCATTATATCTTATAGTAATTTGAAATTGCTGAGTCATATTGTAATTTAATTACGTAATACCTCAAGTTCATAAACCAATTAATGTTTTTTAATGAAATTTATTTTTTAGAGGGTAGCTAAGGAAGTGCGTTAACTCACGTTTAAAACACACAATTAAGGTGTTTAAAACAAGGTTAGAGAATATATACATAACATATAAAAGTGTATTCTTATGTAAAATTCACAGAGTAAGATGATGAGAGTATTCTCGAATCTATTAACCCAGCCCTTATGGGTCCATGGGGAATATTTCATCGAGGGGGGGGGGGATTTTCATTTATTTTTCATTATATTTTATAGTAATTTGAAATTGCTGAGTCATATTGTAATTTAATTACGTAATACCTCAAGTTCATAAACCAATTAATGTTTTTTAATGAAATTTATTTTTTAGAGGGTAGCTAAGGAAGTGCGTTAACTCACGTTTAAAACACACAATTAAGGTGTTTAAAACAAGGTTAGAGAATATATACATAACATATAAAAGTGTATTCTTATGTAAAATTCACAGAGTAAGATGATGAGAGTATTCTCGAATCTATTAACCCAGCCCTTAGGGGTCCATGGGAAATATTTCATCGGGGGGGGGGGGGAGGGGGCTTTTCATTTATTTTTCATTATATCTTATAGTAATTTGAAATTGCTGAGTCATATTGTAATTTAATTACGTAATACCTCAAGTTCATAAACCAATTAATGTTTTTTAATGAAATTTATTTTTTAGAGGGTAGCTAAGGAAGTGCGTTAACTCACGTTTAAAAACAAAATTAAGGTGTTTAAAAGAAGGTTAGAGAATATATACATAACATATAAAAGTGTATTCTTATGTAAAATTCACAGAGTAAGATGATGAGAGTATTCTCGAATCTATTAACCCAGCCCTTAGGGGTCCATGGGGAATATTTCATCGGGGGGGGGGGGCTTTTCATTTATTTTTCATTATATTTTATAGTAATTTGAAATTGCTGAGTCATATTGTAATTTAATTACGTAATACCTCAAGTTCATAAACCAATTAATGTTTTTTAATGAAATTTATTTTTTAGAGGGTAGCTAAGGAAGTGCGTTAACTCACGTTTAAAACACACAATTAAGGTGTTTAAAACAAGGTTAGAGAATATATACATAACATATAAAAGTGTATTCTTATGTAAAATTCACAGAGTAAGATGATGAGAGTATTCTCGAATCTATTAACCCAGCCCTTAGGGGTCCATGGGGAATATTTCATCGAGGGGGGGGGGATTTTCATTTATTTTTCATTATATTTTATAGTAATTTGAAATTGCTGAGTCATATTGTAATTTAATTACGTAATACCTCAAGTTCAATCACATCCGCACCTGTCCCATAATCCCTTGCCGGATGTACCCGGTCTTGCTCTAAATTGTGTCAGGTTATATCAGGTCATCATGACGTCAGAGAGTGGCAGATAATTTGAAAAATAATGCAAAGTGTCAGGAAGAAATTCACTCACACTACAACCTTTTAATAGACGCTAATATTCCTCCCCCTCCCTTCCGTTATCATGATAGGCATTACCTCCTCCTTTCATGCCAAATTGGGAGGGGGTGACGGCATTCGCCGGTGTGAGCGCCTCAGGCAAATTTTATTCTTGGGGGGGGGGGATATTAAGAAAATCTATAATAAAGACCAATGTGCATTTAATTGTATCTATAATAAAGACCAATGTGCATTTATTTGTATCTATAATAAAGACCAATGTGCATTTATTTGTATCTATAATAAAGACCAATGTGCATTTATTTGTATCTATAATAAAGACCAATGTGCATTTATATTTATCTATAATAAAGATGTGCATTTATATTTCATCGGGGGGGGGGGCTTTTCATTTATTTTTGATGATATTTTATAGTAATTTGAAATTGCTGAGTCATATTTAATTACGTAATACCTCAAGTTCATAAACCAATTAATGTTTTTTAATGAAATTTATTTTTTAGAGGGTAGCTAAGGAAGTGCGTTAACTCACGTTTAAAACACACAATTAAGGTGTTTAAAACAAGGTTAGAGAATATATACATAACATATAAAAGTGTATTCTTATGTAAAATTCACAGAGTAGGATGATGAGAGTATTCTCGAATCTATTAACCCAGCCCTTAGGGGTCCATGGGAAATATTTCATCGGGGGGGGGGGGGGGAGGGGGCTTTTCATTTATTTTTCATTATATTTTATACTAATTTGAAATTGCTGAGTCATATTGTAATTTAATTACGTAATACCTCAAGTTCATAAACCAATTAATGTTTTTTAATGAAATTTATTTTTTAGAGGGTAGCTAAGGAAGTGCGTTAACTCACGTTTAAAACACACAATTAAGGTGTTTAAAACAAGGTTAGAGAATATATACATAACATATAAAAGTGTATTCTTATGTAAAATTCACAGAGTAAGATGATGAGAGTATTCTCGAATCTATTAACCCAGCCGTTAGGGGTCCATGGGGAATATTTCATCGGGGGGGGGGGCTTTTCATTTATTTTTTATTATATTTTATAGTAATTTGAAATTGCTGAGTCATATTGTAATTTAATTACGTAATACCTCAAGTTCATAAACCAATTAATGTTTTTTAATGAAATTTATTTTTTAGAGGGTAGCTAAGGAAGTGCGTTAACTCACGTTTAAAAACAAAATTAAGGTGTTTAAAACAAGGTTAGAGAATATATACATACCGTATAAAAGTGTATTCTTATGTAAAATTCACAGAGTAAGATGATGAGAGTATTCTCGAATCTATTAACCCAGCCCTTAGGGGTCCATGGGGAATATTTCATCGGGGGGGGGGGGGAGGGGGCTTTTCATTTATTTTTCATTATATTTTATAGTAATTTGAAATTGCTGAGTCATATTGTAATTTAATTACGTAATACCTCAAGTTCATAAACCAATTAATGTTTTTTAATGAAATTTATTTTTTAGAGGGTAGCTAAGGAAGTGCGTTAACTCACGTTTAAAAACAAAATTAAGGTGTTTAAAACAAGGTTAGAGAATATATACATAACATATAAAAGTGTATTCTTATGTAAAATTCACAGAGTAAGATGATGAGAGTATTCTCGAATCTATTAACCCAGCCCTTAGGGGTCCATGGGGAATATTTCATCGGGGGGGGGGGGGGCTTTTCATTTATTTTTCATTATATTTTATAGTAATTTGAAATTGCTGAGTCATATTGTAATTTAATTACGTAATACCTCAAGTTCATAAACCAATTAATGTTTTTTAATGAAATTTATTTTTTAGAGGGTAGCTAAGGAAGTGCGTTAACTCACGTTTAAAACACACAATTAAGGTGTTTAAAACAAGGTTAGAGAATATATACATAACATATAAAAGTGTATTCTTATGTAAAATTCACAGAGTAAGATGATGAGAGTATTCTCGAATCTATTAACCCAGCCCTTAGGGGTCCATGGGGAATATTTCATCGAGGGGGGGGGGCTTTTCATTTATTTTTCATTATATTTTATACTAATTTGAAATTGCTGAGTCATATTGTAATTTAATTACGTAATACCTCAAGTTCATAAACCAATTAATGTTTTTTAATGAAATTTATTTTTTAGAGGGTAGCTAAGGAAGTGCGTTAACTCACGTTTAAAACACACAATTAAGGTGTTTAAAACAAGGTTAGAGAATATATACATAACATATAAAAGTGTATTCTTATGTAAAATTCACAGAGTAAGATGATGAGAGTATTCTCGAATCTATTAACCCAGCCCTTAGGGGTCCATGGGGAATATTTCATCGGGGGGGGGGGGCTTTTCATTTATTTTTCATTATATTTTATAGTAATTTGAAATTGCTGAGTCATATTGTAATTTAATTACGTAATACCTCAAGTTCATAAACCAATTAATGTTTTTTAATGAAATTTATTTTTTAGAGGGTAGCTAAGGAAGTGCGTTAACTCACGTTTAAAAACAAAATTAAGGTGTTTAAAACAAGGTTAGAGAATATATACATACCATATAAAAGTGTATTCTTATGTAAAATTCACAGAGTAAGATGATGAGAGTATTCTCGAATCTATTAACCCAGCCCTTAGGGGTCCATGGGGAATATTTCATCGGGGGGGGAGGGGGCTTTTCATTTATTTTTCATTATATTTTATAGTAATTTGAAATTGCTGAGTCATATTGTAATTTAATTACGTAATACCTCAAGTTCATAAACCAATTAATGTTTTTTAATGAAATTTATTTTTTAGAGGGTAGCTAAGGAAGTGCGTTAACTCACGTTTAAAACACACAATTAAGGTGTTTAAAACAAGGTTAGAGAATATATACATAACATATAAAAGTGTATTCTTATGTAAAATTCACAGAGTAAGATGATGAGAGTATTCTCGAATCTATTAACCCAGCCCTTAGGGGTCCATGGGGAATATTTCATCGAGGGAGGGGGCTTTTCATTTATTTTTCATTATATTTTATAGTAATTTGAAATTGCTGAGTCATATTGTAATTTAATTACGTAATACCTCAAGTTCATAAACCAATTAATGTTTTTTAATGAAATTTATTTTTAAGAGGGTAGCTAAGGAAGTGCGTTAACTCACGTTTAAAAACACAATTAAATTTTAGGGGTCAGGACAAATTTTTTAGGGGTCAGGCCAAATTTTTTATTTTATTTTTTTTGTAACTTAAAATATTTCTCAGGGTTGTGGGACACTGAAAAAAAAAGTTGGTGGGGGGGCTGGAGAGATTAGGGGGTCGGGGAAAATTTAAGGGTCAGGCCAAATTCTTTAGGGGTCCGGCCAAATTTTTTTTTTTCTTTTTTTGAACTTAAAATATTCCTCAGGGGAAGAGTGAAAAAAAGTTGGAGGTGGGGGGGGGGGCTGGAGAGATTAGGGGGTCGGGGAAAATTTTTGGGGTCAGGCCAAATTTTTTTTTTTTCTTTGAACTCAAAATATTTCTCATGTTTGGGAGAGTAAAAGAAATTGATGGGGGCTGGAGAGATTGGGGGGTCGGAGAAATTTTCAGGGGTCAGGACAAACTTTTAAGTGGTCGGGCCAAATTTTTTTATTTTTTGAACAAAAATATTACTCAGGGTGGGCGAGAGTAAAAAAACTGTGGGGGGGGGGCTGGAGAGATTGGGGGGGTCGGGGAAATTTTTAGGGGTCAGGACAAACTTTTTATAGGTCGAGCCAAATTTTTTTTGTTTTTTTATTTTTTTAACTAACAATATTTCTTAGGATTGGGATAGAATAATAAAAAAGTTGGGGGCGTTCTGAAGAGATTGGGGGCTCGGGGAAATGTTTAGAGGTCAGGACAAACTTTTTAGGGGTCGGGCCAAATTTTTTTATTTTTGGAACTAAAAATATTACTCAGGGTTGGGCGAGAGTAAAAAAAAGTTGGGGGGCCTGGAGAGATTGGTGGTCGTGGAAATTTTTAGCGGCGATATAAACGTATTTACCATTCGCACCGGCGCGGCGATAGGTACCTATTTAGCATTCGCAACGAGGAGACTATAGGTACGTA
This sequence comes from Sepiola atlantica, assembly GCA_963556195.1. Classification (NCBI taxonomy): domain Eukaryota; kingdom Metazoa; phylum Mollusca; class Cephalopoda; order Sepiida; family Sepiolidae; genus Sepiola; species Sepiola atlantica. The sequence goes on from OY744533.1 coordinate 87,827,272, forward strand.
TTTAGCATTCAGCGGTGGCGATAGGAACGTATATAGCATGTGTACATGGGATGCCATAAGTACGAATATAGCATGCGCACTGGGAGTGTAAAAAAAAATTGGGGTGGGGGGCAACATTTTTTTCCTTTTCTTTTATCTTTTTCATTGACAATATTTATATGTATGGGGCAGGATGAAAAAAAAAATTTTCGGGGCGGGGGAGCTAAAAAAATTTTTTTTTTCTTTTTTTAAACTAAAAATATTTCTATGTATGGGGGGAACATAAAATTTTTGGGGCGGGTCAAAAAATTTTCTTTTCTTTTTTATTTCTTTTAAATTAAAAATATTTCTAAGTATGTGGGAGGATGGAAAAAAATGTTCGTGGGGGGAGGCAAAAACATTTCTTTTTTTCTGTTTTTAACTAAAATTATTTATATTTATGATAGTGACAATACATGAATGAACACTATTTTGTTTTTCAAACACGACAGGGGTACACTAATATGAGTTCTTACGTGTGTTAACTGGGCTGGAGATAGGTACATATATAGTATGTGCACCCTTGCAGAGATAGGTAAGTATGTAGTATGCACACCAGAGCCGCGATAGGTACGAATATATTATGCGCACCAGGCCGGCGATAGGTTTATATATAGTATGTGCCCTGGGGTGGCATAGGTACGTATATAGTAGTGTATAGGGGTGGCGATAGTTACGTATTTAGCATTCGCCCTGGGGTTGCGATAGGTACGTATTCAGCATTCGCACAGGGGCGGCGATATGTACATATTTAGTATTCACACTGGGGCAGTGATAGGTACATATGGTGTATGCACACCGGGGCGGCAATATGTACGTATTTAGCATTCACCCCTGGGCGGAGATAGGTATTTATTTAGCATTCAGCGGTGGCGATAAGTACGTATATAGCATGTGCACATCGGCGGCAATAAGTATGTATATAGTATGTGCACCGGGGCGGTGATAGGCATGTATTTAGCATGTGCACTGGGGCAGCGATCGGTTCATATATAGCACGTGCACCAGGGCGCTGATAGGTACGTATATAGC
>OY744533.1:87835821-87855821 GCA_963556195.1 Sepiola atlantica
GCCCACGTGGAAATTAATATCCAAACAAAGAAAAACAAAAACATTTCTCGGTTTCCTCTCCGGGTGTAAAACAAATTACAACTTCATTTTTTTCTTCTCTTTCTCCACCCACGTGTCGGAAAAATATATACAAAAAAACGAAAACGAACAATTTCTCCATTTTTCAGACGTTTTCAACAAATTTCAAAAGCACATGGATTTCTCTCTACACACAAAAATACAACACGAACTCTAAATCACGCATTGAAAAAAAAGAAAGAAAAACAAAAAAAACAAAAAAAAACAAACGCTCACTCGCCGCTATCTTTTTCCTGGCCACGTGTTGATGGAAACATCAAAAAAAGACGCCGCCAACTTTTCTCTGACCACGTGGAAATTAACAAACAAAACAAAAACGTCATTTCTCGTTTTTCTTTCGGTGAGTGAAACAAATTACGACTCCACCTTTTTTTTCTACCCGTGTGTTGAATATATATATATATATATATATATATATATATATATATATATATATATATATATATATATATATATAAACAAAAAACTTTTATCTTTCATCCCCAAATATCACTATGGCACTCGCCACTCCTAGCAGTCAACACAGCGAGCTGCAGCGGTTAAAAGCTGAGATGGTTGAACTGAAGGCTATGCTAAAGGCCTTCCAAACCCAAAGCAGGGAGCCAAGAGGTCGTTCACAGTCCCGAGGCAGGCACCGTTGGAGCTGTAGCAGAGAGAGGTCCCCTTCCAACCAATCACAGGGTGGTATTTGCTGGTACCACTACACATTTGGCAACAATGCCAGAAAATGCAACAGCCCCTGTAACTACAAGCCACAGGGAAACGCCAATCCCAGCCAGTAATAGCGATGACTGCGGCTGGAGGGAAAAGAAGAGGTCGCTTGTTTTACGTAAAGGACCGCAACAGCGGGTTTTCCTTCCTGGTAGATACCGGTGCTGAGATAAGTGTTATCCCACCACAACCCGGACAAAAACCAACTCCTTCGACGTTCAAGCTACAGGCAGCAAACGGTTCACAAATCCAGACATACGGCACTAAGGTACTAACCCTACACTTAGGACTCCGTCGTAACTTCGTCTGGAAATTCGTGCAAACCAACGTCAGGATGGCCATCATAGGAGTTGATTTCCTTTCACACTACGGTCTGTCTGCCCACATGTACAACCAAACACTCTCGGACGATATGACAGACATTAAGGTGAAGGGAACACTAACACAGTTTGGTCCAACAGGAATTTGCTCAGCAACCCACCACACCAAAGAATATGTCAACGTCTTGGATCAATACCCTGACATTACCAAACCATTCAACATCAACGATAGAATTAAAAACTCTACACAACACCACATAAAGACAACCGGACCTCCAGTCTATTCGAACCCTCGACGTCTGTTGCCTGAAAAGTATAAATACGCCAAGCAGGAATTTCAACAGATGATCGAGGATGGAATTATTGAACCCTCCGAAAGCCCGTATGCTTCACCTCTCCACCTTGTTCCTAAACCAGACCAGAATTCCAATCGTGTATGTGTCGATTATCGGCGACTCAATGCGCAAACTGTCCCAGACCGCTATCCCGTACCGCACATACACGATTTGACATTAGGACTCCAGGGTGCAACAATCTTTTCCAAACTGGATCTGACTAAAGCCTTCTACCAGATTCCAGTAGCAGACGAGGATATCCCGAAAACGGCCGTGACAACACCTATTGGACTCTTCCAGTTCAAACGCATGCCTTTTGGACTGAGAAACGCTGCCCAAACCTTCCAACGCCTCATTAATAATGTCCTAAGAGGACTACCCTGTGTATACGCCTACATAGATGACGTCCTCATAGCAATCCCGGATGAAGCAACACATGAGCAACATTTACACCAAGTTCTGCAGACACTATCACAAAATGGTCTGAAGATCAATGTAGACAAGTGTATATTCGGCGCCAAGCAACTTCAGTTTTTGGGGCACCAGATTGATGAAGGCGGAATCACACCCCTGCCTGAAAAGGTAGAAGCGGTACAGCAATTTCAACCTCCAACCTCACTCCATCAGTTGCGACGATTCATAGGAATCGTTAATTATTATCGTCGGTTTATCCCAGACTGTTCCAAGGTCCTGTCTCCATTAACGAATATCTTGCAGAACAAAGGGAGAAGACAGAAACAAGCCCTTACACTCACTGCAGAAGCACTTCATGCATTCAACGCAGCCAAATCCGCATTGACAAACTGCACCAAACACACCTACCTCACTGACAATGTTCAGGCTACATTAACTCTAACAGATGCAAGCTCATCAGCTGTAGGCGCGGTACTACATCAGGAGATTGATAACACCAAGGTACCCATATCTTTCTTCTCCTCCAAGCTCAGCCAAACACAGTCCAGATATGGGGCATTTTCTAGGGAACTCCTAGCAATCTACCTCGCAATTAAACATCTCAAACATGTGCTAGAAGGTAGACAATTCATCATTTATGCAGACCACAAGCCGTTAACATATGCATCATCCTCACGTCCGGACAAATACTCACCCAGAGAATCTCGTCATCTGGACTATATATCACAGTTTTCCACTGAAAAATAAATATATTAACGATGACCAGAACATTGTGGCTGATGCACTTTCTCGGCCAGACACAAACTCCATCACCCAGGACTTTCTTAGTCACGATTTGCTGGCACAGGAACAAGCATCAGACACCACCTTGCAACAAACTCTTCAAAACACTTCCTTGAAACTCACTCCTGTACCAAGCCCTTTTAGCGACAAAGAGGTTTATTGCGACACAACAACACCCACACCCAGACCTTACGTCCCACCTTCACTGCGACGACGCATATTTGATCATTTTCATTCACTCTCTCACCCCAGCAAAAGAGCCACCCTGAAAATGATCAGTGACAGATTTGTATGGCCTGTGGTTGAACAAAGATGTCAGACTTTGGGCTGACAACTGCATAAACTGCCAGCGTTGCAAGGTCTACCGACATACAAAGTCCCCAATTGGAACATTCAGCAATCCCGATGCCAGGTTCTCTCACCTGCATATAGACATCGTTGGACCTCTACCACTTTGCCAGAACTACTGCTATCTACTAACGATCATTGATCGATTCTCCCGTTGGTCTACAGCAATCCCATTAAAGGATATCTCAGCAGACACAGTAGCCAATATGATTTTGAGGGAGTGGATAGCCACATACGGTGTACCCGCAGTCATCACGACTGACAGAGGCACAAAGTTCCATTCGAAGCTTTCCGCCGAATTCAACCTACTCCTGGGAACCAAACACATACGGACGACTGCATATCATCCCTGTTCCAACGGCCTGGTCGAGCGATTCCACAGCCACTTAAAAGCACCCCTCGCAATGAGACCAAACATAAATAGTTTTTGGTACTACATTATCTTTGCCCGGACAATACTTTCATAACACCGATGATACACACCCTACAACTACATTTGTACAGGACCTAAAGGCAAGGATGTCGAAACTACATTTCACCCCTACACGACAAGTATCGAGACAAGTCCACATACCCAAGACGCTATTTGACAGCGAATACGTATTCGTCCGCGACGATGCTGTGAAAAAGCCTTCATAATCACGCTACCAAGGTCCTTACAAAGTAGTTAGACGGGCGAAAAATCTTTTCACCATTACAAAAAAAACGGTAAGAATCACACTGTTTCCATTGACAGATTAAAACCTGCTCTAGTGGAAGAATCACAGTCAAGCCAACAGACACACAACTCTCACACAGATTCCGACACCACAGAGGAATCGAATACTCCATGTGACTATGCCCCACTAGAACAAAAGACAAGATCTGGTCGGAAAGTAATATTCCCACACAACTTCAAAACTTGCATATGTTATTAGTAACTTACAGACAGATTAAAAACTTTCTCACCTACAACTACATATTGAATAATATTTTCAATATTTTTCAATCCTTGTAGCAGTTATCCCCTTCTTTCAAAACATAACTGCACTAACCGGCCGGTAGGTGTCGCTGTTCACCGTCAGGTGGCGCTGAAAGCGACCAGGAGTTATTTGCCCTAAGGGAATATATAACCAAGGAACAACGGAAAAAGAGCTCTTCTCTTTTCAATTGGCCTCGCTGAACTACGCTAAGACACCAGCGCTCCGTCAACACGTGTTCAACAACGGTAAGAGTTCTCAACTCATTTTCTTTGTATACGGTTTTCAAGGTCTTTCCCACGCCGGACTCATTTCTTCACACACTCTTTTCAAGAACTGTTTTCTATCAACATACATACACCACACACGTCATCATCCCACATACACACACGTTCAATAAACCTTATTTGAACTACCTCCTTTTGTTTGTTAATTATTACTCTGTTTTTGCATGCAACAATTGCTTAATTTTATGAACTCGTTTATAGTTGGGAACACGACCCGATTCTAACAACTTGTACCACGTGTTATCTTCACTTGTCGATGCTGATTGCTCCCCAAGATGTCTGGCGACAAATTCGCTTTAAAAGTTTATGGAATTAGCTTCACAATGGGGATGACAAAAACATTCCGTTCGTTAACCCGAAGACTGTTAAGACTCAGCTCGTGTCTTTCAATCGTAGGCGTGCCCCTTTTCTTTCTGTGATTCTCGTGGATGGTTCCGTTCTTGAAGAGAAATCGACTCTGAAACTTCTTGGTTTTTACTCTCATCAAATCTTTCTTGGAGTTCATACATTATTGCTCTTTCTGCTTCTCGTAAAGTCGGTTTTCTCTATGGCTCCAAACACTTTCTCACATCTGAGGTAATTATCTATCTGTACAACTCTACTACTAGACCATGTATGGGGTACTGTTGTCATATTTGGGCTGATGAATCTCTGTACCATTTCTTGATAAAGTTCAGAAACGTATCTGTAATTTGATTGGCCCTACCCTTTCTTCTTCTCATGACGTTGCTAGCCTCAGCTTTTCTATAAGTACTATTATGGCATGTGTTCTTCGGAATTATGTGATCTATTCCCTGCTTCTTTTGTTCCAGCTTGTTTGACTCGTTGGTCTACTGGTCTCCATCAATTCGCTGTTTTGATACCTCATTATGATACAGCTTCATATTCAAGTAGGTTCTTTCCAAGAACTGCAGGCTTGTGGAACTCGTTTCTTGCTGACTGTTTTCCTCCTATCTATAGCCTTGGTCTTTTCAAGATTAAGGCCAATAAGCATATCCTGTCTTTGCGATAATCATATTTCATCCCTGTTAGTTCCTTACATCAAGTGGCTTCATGCTTTGTCTGGAGCGATTTCCATGAAAGAAAATGCAGAGTGGCGGTTGAGAACACTAAGATCTTGGACGAAATGGTAAACTCTAAACTCGTGTAAGATCGCATGGCAGCCAAAATGGTAGCCATTTATGAACTCGTTCCACGGAAGACATGACACTTTTTAAATAAAACAAACAAACAGGTAGTTTGTTTTCATGAAAACAAACTACCTGTTTGTTTTATGAAAACAAATTACCTGTTTGTTTTTATGAAAACAAACTACCTGTTTGTTTTATGAAAACAAATTACCTGTTTGTTTTTATGAAAACAAACTACCTGTTTATTTTATATAAACAAACCATCTGTTTTTTTATGAAAACAAACTACCTGTTTATTTTATAAAAACAAACTACCTGTTTGTTTTTATGAAAACAAACTACCTGTTTGTTTTTATTAAAACAAACCACCTGTTTTTTTTATGAAAACAAACTACCCGCTTGTTTTTATGAAAACAAACTACCTGTTTGTTTTATGAAAACAAACTACCTGTTTGTTTTTATGAAAACAAACTACCTGTTTGTTTTTATGAAAACAAACTACCTGTTTATTTTATAAAAACAAACTACCTGTTTGTTTTATAAAAACAAACTACCTGTTTGTTTTATAAAAACACACCACCTGTTTGTTTTATGAAAACAAACTACCTGCTTGTTTTTTTGAAAACAAACAACCTGTTTGTTTTATGAAAACTTAGAATATAAATATCAGTATTAATATGAATATATTATTTTTCTACGCAACAACAAGTCTTCATAACGTTAAATTAGGATCGTATTTCCATTTTATTTTCGGCAAGGATTGTTTGCATGTCAAATAACACGTTTATAACGATAAGAAATAAACAAAGACAAATTAAAATAAAGTAAATGTTTTATTTCTTAAAAAAAAACAAATTATGACACTTAATGATAATAAAACAATGAATATATGAGTTTAATTACTTTCAGATTTCTAAACTTTCATGTTATTTTTTATCTGCTTTTTTTTGGACAAAACTGAATCTATTTTATGCATGTAACACTTTGATAACATTATTTGACTTTTTATTTTATTATTATTTTTAACTTGACGCAGATAACTTCTTTTTTTTTTACTTAACACACACTTAACTAAACAAACTATACAATTCAAGTAATGTATCTTTCTTTCTTTTGAACAATCTTTCTTATTTTGAATATTAATCTAGAATGGCCTGAAAATTAAGTACTCGTAATTTCGATGTTTAGTCACAAATAAAAATGGTGTTTCGGTTCTCTGATACAATATGGCCGCGCCAGAAAACGAATGTTTCTCTTTGGTTTGGCAGCACAAGTGAATCACAACTCCCGACTTTTTCTTTCAATCTTTAATTCAAGTCAGGCATTACTTTCTAATAAACGCTTTCATGTTCCATGAAATATAAGCACAAGTAAACCGTTGAAATTTATTAGTATATTACAAAACGGCTGACATGTTTACTATCGTGACATATGCGAAATTAGAAATTAACTTTGAAGCTAAACAGAAAGTAAGTTATGGATTGCATTAGAGTTTAAAGGCAAAATGTTAAGTATTGCTGTTCATTTGTGGCCCTAAACGAAAGAAAAACATTGCGTGCCCCTGTCATATCAAAGAATCAATGTTTCTATGCTTATTTATAGTTTTGACGCGAGATGACGTTCCGTTCGCTTTTCTCGCTCTGGGACAAAGAGTCCCGTAGGGCGATACACGACTTCATCTCAGATCACATATTCGAATCTATTTCATCTGGACGCAATATGGACTTCCGGTATTCCGGAACGAAAATTCACATGGGATATCAAGAAATCGCCAGTAAGTGTGATATTAAAGGAGTAGTTCTTATAGTAGTAGTAGTGGTATTATTATTATTATTATTATTATTATTATTATTATTATTATTATTATTATTATTATTATTATTATTATTATTATTATTATTATTATTATCTTGTCTTTCTTCTCATTAATTCTGCTGTAGTTCACCGCGTTAACTAGCAAAGCTATCGCAAAGAAAACGTTTGTGTGCATACATTTGAAATGTATTCTATTATTGTAGTATGTCGAATGTCGGATATATCAACTAGTTTTATTTTTTTTATTTTCCCTTTGGTAATATATTGAGTGTCGTTGAAGGAATTGAAGAACAAGTCAAAAGAACACATCGTAGTGGGAGGTTACGGAGGGTCGATACGCGAGGTCAGACAGAATGGTAATGGCGAACGCACTCTGCAAGTGTGAAAAATGCAGTTTTATTAGGATTCACGACCACATATAAGCGTAAAAAGATGGGGGAGAACACGTATGTCGACAGAATTAGACATATAACAAAAAAAACATCCCCTGAAAATAATCAAATTGCACGTCAGCCAACGGTCACCATCCTGTTTGATATTTCGCCGAGAGAATCTTTTTCAAGACAAAAAATCTCTCACTGCCCTGTTTGATATTGTGTCGAGAGAATCTTTTTCAAGACAGAAAATCTCTCACTACCCTGTTTGATATTACGCCGAGAGAATGTTTTTCAAGACAGAAAATCTCTCACTACCGTGTTTGATATTGTGTCAAGAGAATCGTTACAAGATAACAAACGGAGGAAATTTTGTTTTCGGGACTAGTCAGACGATGAATAAAGCTGTATATCTTTTATAAAGCTGACGATATAACATCATCATCATCATCATCATCATCATTATTATTATTATTATTATTATTATTATTATTATTATTATTATTATTATTATTATTATCATCATCATCATCATCATCATCATCATCATCATCATCATTACTTACTCACTAGTGATTCTTTACTGGTAACAACAAGTGGTGTTACCTGGAATCTGAGTGATAACAATTCTCCACAGATTTCCAAATATTTGCTGCTACTACTACTACTACTACTACTACTACTACTACTACTACTACTACTACTACTACTACTCACTTTGAATTCTCACAATAGTCGTTATCTGTGATTTCTCGCTGATAAAAACCGGTGGCTTTCCATAGAGTCTGAGCGACAACAAGCATATTATTATTATTATTATTATTATTATTATTATTATTATTATTATTATTATTATTATTATTATTATTATTATTATTAACTAGTCTGCCCATGTTGTAAAAAAATGACGGCATATTTGTTTCATTACTTACCAACTTACCTACATAAATTTTATCATTAAAATCACTTGAAAAATATGCAGTTGCCACCTTTCTCACAAACACTACGGATATTTCAAGTTAGCTGCTGCTTGGTATAATGTAGCCTGGTGAGCATATAGATACACATAGAAACATTTCTTTTGAATACATTTTGAATTACCTCCCTTAGTTAACACACATTAATACATGTAGATTTTAAAATAGAGATATACGCGTATTATTATTATTATTATTATTATTATTATTATTATTATTATTATTATTATTATTATTATTATTATTATTATTTCTTCATATTTGTATTATTTCTAACGATACCATTTTCGTTTAAATTGTGCTTCCCTCACAACCAAAATGTTTTTCCTGCATATATTTTTTTCCTTCAGGCCATGCTAAATCCTATTATTCCATTTCATTTTTATCTACACACATTTCATTTTTATCTACACACATTTCATTTTTATCTACACACATTTTATTTTTATCTACACACATTTCATTTTTATCTACACACATTTTATTTTTACCTACACACATTTTATTTTTATCTACACACATTTTTAATAGATGTCATACATTTGCACCATTTTTTAATATTTACAATTTTTCCTCTCTCGTTCTTCTTCTTCTTATTATTATTATTCTTCTTCTTATTATTATCGTCCTTTCGTTCATGTATTATTCGTTAATATTATCATTATGTGACAAGCGTGGGTTTCATAGAGTGTCCATAATTCATGTGATTTCTTCCCTGGTTTCTGATTGGTTGGTTGTCGCGGCAATCGAAGTGTTCCGGATTTCCGTCATCTGTGACGTCACCACTCGCTGAAGAAACTGGAGATGTTTTCACCTCGCTTTACGAACGTTGGTTTAGACCGAACCGCGAAAATTCTACCCAAAAGTCTGCAAATAAAAGAAAAGAAAAGAAATGAAAGCAAATCAATCGTCGAGATATCAAGAATACAATAGACGAAATATCTATGCGGAATTTGGTCGGGAACGACAATCAAAACAAAAGAGAGAAAAAAAAGAGAGAAAAAAAGAGAGAAAAAAAGAGAGGACAAAGAAAGACGTGTAAAAGAAAAAGGGAAAGAAAAAATAGAGAAAATAATAAAAACTTAAAAATAAAAAAGAGACAAAAGAAAATGACGACAAAAAACAATAAAGAGAAAAAGAGAGAAAAATAACTAAAAAATAAAGACGGAAATAAATAAAGAAAAAAGTTATAAAAAAAACTTTAAAACAAAAGAAATAAAAAAGGAAAAAAAGATGGGAAAAATAAAAAAGGTCAAATACAAAAAAAAGAGAACTAGAAAAAAAGAAAGAACGAACGAAGAAAGGAAACTGAAGAATGAAAAGAGAGAAAGAAAAATATTAAAGGAGACAACATTAAAACATGACGAAAAAAGAAATGATGAAAAAAACGAAAAATAGGAAATAGAAAAGCAAGAAATTGAATAAAAATAATAAAATAAAGAACGAAAGAAAAAAAAAACGAAATGAAGAAAAATTGAACGCGTGAAAGAAAGAGGGGTGAAAAAGTCAAATGAACAAAAGACAGAATGAAAATAAACGAAAAAGAAAATAAACGAAAGAGAGAACGATAATAGATAGAAAGGAAAAACGAAAAAAGTTCGAAAGAAAAAATAAAAAAGAGCCAAAGAAATAACTGAGAGAAAGAACAAAAATTGTTGAATAAAGAAGAAAAAAAAACGAGCTGAAGAAAGAACAAAGAGAAAAAGGAAGAACGAAAAAAAATAAAAATAAAACGACAACGAAAAAAAACAACGAAAAATAAAAAAACGATAAAAGAATGAAAGAAAACACGAAAAACAGGCTGAAAAGAAAGAACAAGTAAATGATACGATACTTGGCCAGATGATGAATTTGTTATTGTTATAAAAGTATTAATTTGTCTGTTTTTACAGCACATCAACCATTTGGGCGTTATTTAATGACGAAGCACAATACTATTGAAAATGATTCAGCAGCTTACGACATTAATAAAAATTATTAAATTTCTTTCACCCTATTTTACCGATATGCTGGGAGAGGGGGGATTGTGGCTTTATGCATTTTTCTGAACGTTAGTACGTGACTCAACACAATAGCCCGAATAATATTTGAACTCGGCATGGCCGATTTCAATTAAACTCTTTTCTCAGACAAAATAAACATACATTTTTCTCCTTTTTTACTTTAAATTTTTTTCACCTCTACAGAGGGGGTTATATTTTTATTTTATTGATGTTTATCATTGTAATAAAGTAAAATCAGTCAGATTCTCGATTTTTGTCATCGTGATACGCCCCTTCCTGTAAAATCAATATTTTATTCTGAATAGCTAGTTCTTCTTGTGAATCGTGCCACAGTGTTCTTCAAAACAATAAAATGTAATTCGATTTAATCCCGTTCATAAAAATACTTTAGCCGACTAGGAAGATTGCTAACATGAAGATATGTTTTCAATAATGACCGAGCAGCAGCAGCTTACGACATTAATAAAAATTATTAAATTTCTCTATTTCAGTTTTCAGATAAAAAATATATATGTTTAAAATAAATATTAATCGCTTTTCCATTACAATTACTTGCATATCTTAATACTGGGTAAAATTATTATTATCTATTTAACTCATTAATTCCAACAATGTACTGTGCATTTCTTTAAAACTAATACAAAAATCAATATATGTTTTCTTAAAACACTAAATAATACAATATTACTAGTTAGCATGATGATGTTCCTTGGCAATGAATAATAAGAATTTATTTCATAATCATTTTAACAAAGATAGCAAACACTTTATATACGAGCCGGCTATTAGCCTCTTAGTATTTATAAAATAAAGCTGACATTAGGCTACACTGACTGCAGTAATAGTTATAGAAATTATTTTTAATAAAATAAACAGCAATGGAACGCCGGTTTTTAAACTTTTATTATGTATAAATTTAAGAGTTTAAAATGATAGCGTCGGACGTAATTTTACGAAGACGTCAAAAGTAGATTTAAAAATAATAATATTTTGTTGCGAAACGAAAATGAAAGTACTCTTAGGCAACATTAGGTCCAGAAACCAAGAAAATTCAGTCAGATTTTCAAAGTAAGACCCAAATAGCAATCCAACTGACATTTTTAATTTCATTCGAGCAAGTATATTTTCGTTAGTTTTCCCTACTATGCTATTGGCACGACTACTTCATTTCGATTCCTTTTTTCTAAGATACTACTTCAACTGGGTAGGAATAACGTTAAACTAGATACATTTGTTCTTAGTGACATAACCAGAAGCGTAAAACTAAACGTTTAACCAATTACATAAATAACCTTTAAAATATAATACGTGACACTAGGTAACATAATTTTCCTCCTACTTTCGACTAAAGCGATCGTTTCTTATACAAGGTATAGGGGCTAAATTATTTTAAATGTTATAGTTTTAAGAATCTAAGGGGTCTTCTGATTTCTAACGTATTAATACTTCACGGTCGCCATCTTGAAATACGGAGATTTCAATTTCTCTTTTAAATATACTTATAATACAACGAATACTTTCTCTGTCACGATGTCAGGATTTCTGTCTGTCCGTCGCCGAGAATTTTGATAAACGTAAGAATTACATTGCGAAGGGGGGGTTGTCTAATTTCCATATCTCAATGTAAACTACTTTTATTTTAGAATATTTACTAAATAAATTAATAATTAACAATAAATATATTTGACGCTGTCGTGGGCAGCACTTTTTATATCCACCGGAGACGCCATTATACGTGACTCAAATAATTTACGTGACTGAAATAGGAATAAAAAAACGCTATATTTTATTACAATGTTTTGGCCAATAAGAACATAAACTTTATTACAATGTTTTCCTTTCCGAAACTATATTTTGTTAAATAAATAAATTCATTAAAATGTTTTAATCTATTGCTGGTTTTCTGTCTTGAATGTAATTTCAAAATTGAAAACAAATACATTCTTCTGTGTGTGGGCAAAATCCCACCGGATAAAAGCCCACCAAAATAATTCAAACCCGGACAAAAAGCCTATCAACGTAAGAATAAATTAATTTTTACAAAATAAAAAATATATTTTCATATTTAACTTTTTAAACAATTATAAATAACTATTTGTCTGTAATTTATTTTTCATGGCAAATGTTTCTTATTTCATCGTTAAACATTTTTCCGGTACTTTGTAAATACTGCATTTCTAAAAGTATACGCACTATAAGTCCGGGTGGCAAAATGAACAATGCATTTAAACATTAAAAAGAAAAAAACAACAATTCTTTCAGAATGCAAATTGGGGGATCAGTTTTGCATATAATATTAACATCAAATGATCCACCATTTCCGGGCCATTCTAACTTTTTAGGTCAGTTAACCAGTTTTCTTTTGCGATGGGAGATAAATTGGATGCAATGGTTTTCGGGCGGGGTGGATTGGTTCTACTTTTTAAAGCGATTACGTGTTGTTTTACGACTTTTCCGGTCGGACTTAGGGTTCGTGGTAAAAGTTTTAGTTAACGGCCCTAATAACGGGGATCATTTTACGTTAAATTTATATGCGCAACCTTACTCTGAATAAAAACAATTGCTTTTTTATCTTTAAAAGTAACAAAATAAAGCTTTGACCTAAAAATGCCTTGCAGCCCGTCGGTATTCCCCAGTAGGGACGCCTCGGGCTATTAGCAATCAACTAACCCATTTTCAAAGGATGATAAGGCAAAACTTGGGACGATGGACCTTCTAGAACTGCACAGGACTATACCTCAGATGGGCGAGTTCAAGGCCCGATGCCTAAGACGGTACAGGTCTAGCCACTTAAATCGTATATTCCTATTTTAGTCACGTAAAATACCATAGAAAATTCAGCAAAAGTCAGTTTGGTTCGGTTCGAAAAGCTTAACCATTTGGTTGAGTGTGGAACTCTTTAGTCACAGAATGGTGAGACGCGGCAGCCTAGCTAAAATATACGACCGTAGGGAGTATATTTTAGCTACTTATAATATAACGGAGATTTTCTCTGTCTGTCTGTCTGTCTGTCTGTCCGTCAGCGGAAAATTTTCTAAACGCAAGAAACTTATTTCACATAAATAAATAAACAATAAAGATACTTGACACTGGGAATCGAAACCGTGAACCTGAAGGTACAGCTTCCCTAGATTTCCAAACTAGGTCTAACAAACATTACGGCATATTCAGGAACAAAAAAAAAGCGCCGGTTCAAAACATAGCTATTACTGGGAACTCGTTGAAAGTGGACGATCACCAATAATTGAGTGGAAAATAGCACGATTGGACCAGTACATGTTTGTATTTAGACGACCCGTGTACATTATGTTGGAACGAGAAGCTTGAAATTAATAACTTTTAAGATCCTCTAAACTTACTAAACTGTAAAAGCAAAACAACAATCAATTGTAAACATAGATAAATTTTGCTTAAGGATAATGAATAATGAATAAAATAAAATAAATAAAAGGCTGAACTAAATCAACATCTAAAGTAGCAATGAATAACACAATTAAAAAGAATAGAAATTATTCCAATCACGCACGTGCTTAAATGAGGTCACTGTTAACTCGAGACATTCACAAAAGGGATGCGTCGCAAACAAACAAAGCAATAAAAGTATTCCAATTAAAGGTCAGCGGGACGTTGTTTAAGAGAAACTCAGCCATTGGTTAATGAAAATATTAACCCGTGGGAGAAAAATAACAACTGATTGGTTAGTTAACTAGACTAAACACCGCGTGGAGATATAAACACGAACAGTAACGAAGAATCTTTGCTCTTAGCCTGACGATTCCATGCTGGGATGAAACGCAAACGCCACTGCCCTAAATATATTTTCATACGTTACTGCGAAGCTCTACTCACGTATTGAGCACTGTTGAAGTAAATACTGAAAATCTATACACAATATATTATATCACCGTATAATATTATAGTCTCTGCATAAAATGATAATAATAATAATAATAATAATATTAATAATAATAAAACGAATAATATATATATATATATATATACATCTCTCTTTATATATATATATATATATATATATATATATATATATATATATATATATATATATATTGAATTTGAGAAAATTTCAATCTAATGGGGGTTGGCTCCACACAAAGTTAAAACTTTTCAAAACCCCATAACTTAAGTCATGTAAAGTATGTATTTGCCAACAATTTTCAACATGACAGAATTTCTTTGATTGCTCTGAAGCAATTATTTACTCCTAACCCTGAGGGCTGGGCGTGACAAGGTTCTGATTTATGTGGGGTGTAGCCAGAAGAGAACGCCACGAGGATGTTAATGGCTGGTACACTTTTAAGATCTTTAAAAATTACCCCAATCTCGTCGGCACTCCCTCACAAATGAGGTTGGCTCAAGCAATAGTCAATGGGCTTGAATCTCTCGAGGAAGGATGCCCCATCCCCATAAAACTGAGGTTATAAGATCTGCTTATCTGTCATGTGTAGGTTTTTTCTTTTGGACCTGTTGCACGTATTCAAGGGTCTAGAAGCGTTTCAAGATTATGAACCCGTCCTAAGATGGGTATTTAAGCTAGTTTATTGTAAAATTCTGGATTAAGAAAAAAAATTTGAACGAGAAACGAAAAAAGAAAAAACGGATATGACTTACCCTTTCTTCTGTAGAACCCTCTTCACCATTCCCTGTAGTTGGTATGGTATCCTTAAATCTGAAAGTAAGAATAGAAAAATAACCCAATTTGGTTTGGTGTGTCTGTTTTACGGCATATCAACCCCTTTTGGGGTCATTTAATACTAAAACATGAAACATACTGTAAACAACCCATTGTGTACGAATCAGTGAACACAAGTTGCCATCTTACCCATAGGTAATGGGGCATTTCAGAATAATACCTTGTAGAACTGCACTTGAAAAGTGTGACCTGTTGGGTCACCCATTGAGCTCGTGTTAAATTGTTTGAATTAGGAAAAGTGAGTTTGCAAAGCCAGTAAAATAAAAAGACAAAATTCAAAGCTAATCTCTTCCTGCTCGTGATATATATATATATATATATATATATATATATATATATATATATATATATATATATATATATATATATATATATATGATATTGTTTATTATCTATGTACGTAAACGTTTCGTCCTTTTTCAATCGGGACTCATCAGCATAGAGATATGACTATTCACTACCGGTCATGCGATTCGAAACCCCGGACTACAAGTATTTTTCAACTCCAATCCGACGTCGCTAACAGCTAGGCCAATTGTAAACAGCGAATAAACTATGACAATTTTAACACTTTAACGGCGGCTTGACGTCGAGGCATTCTACTTCTATTAAGGGAAGGAACGATGCATAAAGCAAGTGACGTCAATAAATATTGCTATATATATATATATATATATATATATATATATATATATATATATATACATAAATATTAAATTATTATAAACTACAGACGCCGGCGTTTCAAACTTATTGCTATCATCAGTGGAGGAAGTGATAATTTCAGACGGTCGTAGGGCGCGAACCCAGTGCACAGAATTAGCTTAGACTTTGCAAGCTATCGCTCGGGAATTACCACGTGATTAAGGGGAAATTAAGCTCTATTTGTGCCTTTCGAAAGCGGGCAGCAGACAGTAGACAACCGAGGGGTCTAACGAACGTTGACGTAACCTTGCATAAACCTTAGTGACAGTCTATTTTTAACATCCTCGAACAGTGCTCAACTTTAATTTCTTAAAGAGGCTTTATAACAATATTTATGAATAAATATTCAATTATTATTATCTAAAGACACCGGCGTTTCAAGCTAATTGCTATGATCAAGGAATTGATAATTTCAGACGGTTGTAAGGCGCGAATCAGCCTAGACTCCGCAAGCTTTCGCTCAAACTCACGGCCACCGGGAATTCCTACCTGATTAAGGGATGCAAAAAGATTAAAAAAACATATAGTTTTTGGCTTTAAGAAAGCCAAAAACTATATGTTTAATTAAAAACCACAAGATTTACTGTGGAAAACTGTGTCCCAAAACTTTCTGTCACGTGTGAATTATCGAACTTATGTTGAGTTTATTTGTAAGGTTAAACAGTATCGGAAAATGGCGTAAACTGCCTCCAGCATCCAGAAAAAAGTTTGGTTATATTTAACTGCTGATCGGATATTAGTGGTTGGAGATACCGTACATATTTTTATTGTAAACTCTCTACCATCCCCGCCATATTTCTATTGTAAAGGCTCTAACATCCCCGTCGTATTTCTATTTTAAACGCTCCCACATCCCCGCCATATTTCTATTGCAAATGCTGCCGCATCCCCGCCATATTTCTATTGTAAACGCTCCAACATCCCCGCCATATTTCTCCTGTAAACGCTCCAATATCCCCGCCATATTTCTGTTGTAAACGCTCCAACATCCCCGCCATATTTCTATTGCAAATGCTGCCGCATCCCCGCCATATTTCTATTGTAAACGCTCCAACATCCCCGCCATATTTCTATTGTAAACGCTCCAATATCCCCGCCATATTTCTGTTGTAAACGCTCCAACATCCCCGCCATATTTCTATTGTAAACGCTCCAACATCCCTGTCATATTTCTATTGTAAACGCTCCAATATCCTCGCTATATTTCTATTGTAAACGCTCCAATATCCCCGCCATATTTCTATTGTAAACGCTCCAATATCCCCGCCATATTTCTATAGTAAACGCTCCAACATCCCCGCCATATTTCTATTGTAAATGCTCCTATATCCCCGCCATATTTCTATTGTAAACGCTCCAATATCCCCGCCATATTTCTATTGTAAACGCTCCAATATCCTCGCTATATTTCTATTGTAAACGCTCCAATATCCCCGCCATATTTCTATTGTAAACGCTTCAACATCCCCGCCATATTTCTATTGTAAACGCTCCAATATCCCCGCCATATTTCTATTGTAAACGCTCCAACATCCCAACCATATTTCTATTGTAAACGCTCCAACATCACCGCCATATTTCTGTTGTAAACGCTTCAACATCCCCGCCGTATTTCTATAGTAAACGCTCCAACATCCCCGCCATATTTCTATTGCAAACGCTCCAACATCCCCGCCATATTTCTATTACAAACGCTCTAATATCCCCGTCATATTTCTATTGCAAACGCTCCAACATCCCCGCCATATTTCTATTGTAAACGCTCCAATATCCCCGCCATATTTCTATTGTAAACGCTCCAATATCCCCGCCATATTTCTATTGTAAACGCTTCAACATCCCCGCCGTATTTCTATAGTAAACGCTCCAACATCCCCGCCATATTTCTATTGCAAACGCTCCAACATCCCCGTCATATTTCTATTGCAAACGCTCCAACATCCCCGTCATATTTCTATTGTAAACGCTCCAACATCCCCGCCATATTTCTATTGTAAACGCTCCAACATCCCCGCTGTCCTTGAAAATCTGCAACCTTTCTGCTATATTATCCTTTTTGGCTTATTTAACTGCATAGTCACAAATATAAAAAGTGTGACTCAGAAGTTCACTTTTTCTTTTCCCCTTTTCGTTTTGATCATCGAGTTCATCGCTCTTATCCGCCGAGACAAGTTCTGTCGACATACGGCCAGTCGTTCCTCTATAAAAACCAGTTCTTTCAAAGTGTTTTTGAGACAACATGCGTGCAGTCTCTTTTCTACTCAAACCAGTTCTGTTGACGTGTATTTTGAGACAAATGTTTGATAAGTACACTTTTCATCATATTATCATCGTATTAAGAATCATATTTGGTGTATTACTTTTAACACGAATAAATCCTGTTAGGTTTTTATACGTAACATTTTAAATTATCTTTTGTTTATATCTTTTATCTGTGTTAGAAGAATTAAGAAAATCGATAATTCTTATATTATTATTGAAAAAAGATTTTGATGTCTGACGTATTTTATTTGATGTTACTTTTGGTTTATGCCAGAGGAATGGCTCACATTTCACGAAATCCAAAGACCAAAAATAAAATACTATTCAAAAATATCTAAAAATAAATATATTCTATATGCAATATATATATATTTCATCATCTTCATTGCAATTATTCACCTTCTTTGTATATATGTGTATGTTTATATGTATATGTATATATGTATATGTATATATGTGTATGTATATATGTATATGTATATATGTGTATGTATATATGTATATATGTGTATGTATCTAGATGATATAATTACCGTCTGCCATACATTGTCATAACCTATAACAATATTTGTTAGAGTATCCTACAGTACATATATATATATATATATATATACATATAAATGTATATATATGTATATATATATATATATATATATAACGTAAAATATAATAACACGAAATTACATGATTGTCGATGCAATAATTTATTTCAACCTTGCGGTTTTATTCAAGCATCCAACTTAACAATTACATTTTTGAGTATCAAAAATGTAATTGTTAAGTTGGATGCTTGAATAAAACCGCAAGGTTGAAATAAATTATTGCATCGACAATCATGTAATTTCGTGTTATTATATTTTACGTTATTATTGCTCTGTTTACCACATTGAGCTCTCTTACCCGGATTTCTTCCTGGAATTATTCCATTATAACACTATTTACTGGCTCCACAACGTGTTGAGCTCTCTCAGGAATTCTTGTATCGGAATTACTTCAATTTTGAACTGAGGATGGAGAAGTTTACACCGTCATATTCGCTGAAAAATATACCTTTTCCCAGCCTACATAGCTTCACGTTCTCTCTTATGGACAGAATAACGGACTTTACCAACAGACTAAGATGGAAAGCGTATTTCTTTTTAAAGAATGAGGATTCTAATTACAAGGAAACCTTTACTTTCAGGTCACAGAATACCTGTAAACCCATTGAGGCTTTGAGGTCTTTCGAGACTGATCTTTTCGACCTAGTCAAAAGAATTAAGTTCAGAAGATATTCAAACCAATTTCAGTCCACTCTGAAGAAAGACATCGCAGAGATCAAGAAGTCGAACAAAGTTTGGGTGAAGGCTGATAAGTCAGCGAATATTTACAAGATGTGCCCATCCGAGTATAAAAATTATCCAGTATCAAAAATGTAATTGTTAAGTTGGATGCTTGAATAAAACCGCAAGGTTGAAATAAATTATTGCATCGACAATCATGTAATTTCGTGTTATTATATTTTACGTTATTATTGCTCTGTTTACCACATTGAGCTCTCTTACCCGGATTTCTTCCTGGAATTATTCCATTATAACACTATATATATATATATATATATATATATATATATATATATATATATATATATATATATATGTATATATAAATAAATAAATATATATATGTATATATATGTAATATGTATATGTATATATATGTATATATAAATATATATATGTATATATGTATATGTATATATGTATATGTATATATGTATATATAAATATATATATATGTATATATGTA
>OY744533.1:87863321-87868321 GCA_963556195.1 Sepiola atlantica
TTTCTTTAGTCGAGTAAAACACAACTTCGGTGGCGGAAGTAATTATAGTAGCATTGACATTTTAACTTCTATTTTGTTTTTTGTTTTTTTAGAATTTCCTCTTTTCATTTCTACATCAAACGTATTTTCAGATGATGTTGATAATGATTATGCTACTGCTACTACTACTACTACTACTACTACTACTACTAATAATAATAACAATAATAATAACATAAAGAAAAATTTAACGGCACAACTAAACGAACAGGTCTACAACTCCCTTTAATAACCGTGGACTACTCCCCGAGGAACAGAAAGGATGTCGGGAAGCGACAAAAAGGACACATAACCTGCAATATATCGACCAAAAGATTGTGAAGGAGGTAAAAACAAAATAAAAGAACGTAGCCATGTTATGGATCGATTACAAGAAAACCAACAACAAAATCCCCTCAGCATGGATAACTGAATCCTCAACTTCATGATGAAAGCAATGGTAACAATGGTGGCCGGGGTGAAGTGGTTACCGACATCGACTGACGACCTAGGCATGCCAAGTTCGAATCCAACCGGTTCCATAGCACAACTTTCACTATGGATGTTGGCAACCTTGACGTGGTCCTCCCATAAAAATCTGATTGTCACAAAGGGCTTCCATCCTATTTTTTACGCCTCTTGCATGAAACTAAATTAAACTAAATATAACCTACATTTGGAACCTACACGCCTAGGAGCTGTGTTTCGAAATTCATAATGATCGGTTAATTAGTTTAGAAGAAAAACATGTACATGGAAATATATACACATACTTAAATTTATATACATGCACCCCATAAATGTTAAAGTTTACAATCACAAAAAAATGATAATGTGCTCAGGTTACTCACCGTGTTGCCTAGAATATATATTCAAAAATTCATAATGATCCGTTGATTAGTTGAGGAGATTATCCTTTACACAGATATATATATATATATATATATATATATATATATATATATATATATATATATATATATATATATATATATATAGTCTCGGAAGTTTCTCAACCATTAAAACTATATATATAAAAAAAAAAAAAACTAAAAAAAACTTATAGTCTCAAGTCTTCCAGTGGAAAATCACTCATGTACGTCAATTTATTTTTTACAGTTATTATATTAGTTAGTTTCTAACACTATTTTAAGGGATCATCAGTTGTTTACCATGAAAAACTGTTTCGGGAATTTAATATATATATACACATCTCCTTCGACCCAGAACTGTAACGTTGTCTCTGAAAGATTATATACAGCTTAGATACAGCACTCTCACTTAACTCGAGTGCCCAAATACATATATTTGGGGATTTCAATGTACATCATCGTGACTGACTTGGATCCTCCAGCTATACAGACACAGCTGGTAACTCCACACATAGTTTTTCTATAGCGCACCCCCTCTCATAGACTGTCACTTTCCCGACTCGCCTCCCTGATGGTGTGGACCAGCAAGCCTCACTTCTTGACCTGTTCTTGACCTCACTGCCCGAGGCTTGTGCAACGAATGCCCATAACCCCCATTGGGAACACTGATCACCTTGTGGCAATGATTGATATTACCTTTATATCTCGTCCCAAAGCTGACCAGCCGTTGCTCAAAACGACGAGATACTACAAGCCGGCTGATTTGGAATCCATCAGAGACCACACCAGAGACGCCCCATAGAAGGAAAACCTTTTTCTCTTCCGGCTGATCAGTGCACAACTGAGTTAATTGAATATATCAAAGCAGGCATTGAAGCACGTGTCCCCTATGCGAAAATTCTACAGCAAGCCCCACTCTTCACAATGATTCACCTCGAAATGTGCAGCTGCTATTTCTAAGAAGCAGCAAACATCTCTGACAATTCAACCGCCATAAGTCAACTACAAATAGACAGAAACTTATAGTGTCAAGAAATCATTGTAAGACTGTAATAGATGAAGCAAAGAGAAGTTATAGAGATGCCAGAAAACGCATCCGGTCACAGAAACTAGGTACTCATGATTTCTGGAAAATCTTCAATAGTGTGGTGAACAATAGGAAATCAACAATTCTCCCGCTATCCAACCACAATGATGTCGTTTTCACGGCAACTGATAAGGTTGATTTACTTGCCCATAGTTTTGCCGTGAACTTCACTTTGAACTCCGCAAACCACTCCCTCCCAAATTTCCTATTGCGGAGTGAAGCCACACTTGATGACCTGGCCATCATCCCATCTCATGTTCGATACATCATTACAAAACCTTGACATCTCCAAAGCATGTGGCCCTTATCTTATACCAGTAATAGTAATAAAGAAATGCTCTGCTCAGCTGTCCTCGCTAAACTCTACAACAAATGCCTTACCGAATCTTGCTTCCCCGATAGCTGGAAAATTGCCTCAGTGGTACCAGTCTTCAAGAATTCTGGAGATAGAACTGACCCTCAGAATTATCGCCCCATCAGTCTACTCCCCCTTTTCGCTAAAATCTTTGAATCCTTAATCAGTCTAGCGATAGTCCGTCACCTCGTTAATGCTAAACTTCTTTTTTACCATCAGTATGAATTTAGGCAAGCACGATCTACTGCGGATATCCTAACGGTCATCTCTGGACACATATACCATACACTAGACAAGGCAGGTGAAGCTAGGGCGGTAGTGCTTGATATATCCAAAGCCTTTGCCAAGGTCTGGTATAAAGGTCTTCTACTAAAACTGAATTCATATGGTATTATTGGACGAATATTTAATATAATTGAACTCTTCATATCCAAAAGATAGATCCAGGTTGTCCTCGATGGCCGTTCATCCAAACAACATGAAATAAATGCAGGTGTACACCAGGGATCGATCCTTGGACCTTTATTGTTCCTGATTTTCATAAACGACCTCCCTGATGACGTTGTGTCTGAAGTTGGGTTTATTTGCTGACGATACTACGCTCTCCTCTCGTCACGTGGGTAAAACGGACGCACACATATCTGAGTTAATGGACAAATCCTTAGAAAGTGACCTCCAGTCTGTAGTGGAATGGGGTGATAAATAGATTGTAGCATTTAATGCTGCTAAGACAAAGCTCCTTTCCTTCTTCAACAACTACAAGAAAACTCTTCAACCACCGATTGCCATGGCAAATAACACCCTACCTAAGAGTCCAACATTCAAACTCCTCGGCTTAACATTCACAGGTAACATGAATTGGAACAAATACATAGAATACATTGCCAAGGCTGCTGCAAAGAAAGTGGGATCCCTCTACCGTGCTAGAAAACTTCTCACACCTGACAGTATCCTATATCTCTACAAAGCTATCAGTCGCCCATGCATGGAGTATTGTTGTTACATCTTGGCTGGTGCACCATCCACTATCTCTCCCTCTTAGACAAGGTCCAAAAAGAGTCGCTAATCTAATAGGTCCCTCACTATCCATCAAACTCCAGCCCCTGTCCCATCATCGCAATGTTGCATACTTGTGCTTGTTTTACAAGTAATTCAACAGAATGTGCTCCGATGAACTTGCTGCTCTAGTGCCCCCTCGACATAAATACACTCAACCAACCCGACAATCAGCTAAATCCCATCCATTCACTGTGGAGGTTCCCAGATACCGGAGAATCTTCTACTGCAATAGCTTCTTTTCTTCGAGCTGCCGACCTTTGGAACTCTCTCCCTGCTCCATGTTTCCCCAACTGTACCGACATGCAGAAATTTAAAACTAACATGAATAAGCATCTCGCTGCACAGCTTCCAAATTTAGGATAACACCCAAAACTTTCATCCTAATTCTCAGTAGCCCCTTACGTCTACAGTGGCAACTTGCCTTGTTTGGGGTGAACTAAGTTAAAAATGAAATTAAAAAAAAACGTACCTAACTTTAATATATATATATATATATATATATATATAATATTTATAAATAAATATAAAATTATTTATACCAACAGATAGAAGACTAGTCGAGAGTGTTCGACGAACGTATTCGGAACTTTGCATTATATATATATATATAACAATACTCAAGGTACTCAGGAGTTCAGGTCCCTGAGTACCTTGAGTATTTTCTTTCAAAATTTATTTACTTTAATCCTCATCTTGGCTGCCATGCTCACAACGTTTCGGCCGTTCTGCCCCCCCCCTCGGCCTTCATCAGGTGTCCTGTATCGAACTTATTGTCACGGGGGTGCTAAGTTCAATCCTGCGCGAAGGCAGTGAAAGTAACATTCAGCGCGAGCAGCAATACGGCGATAAGCATAATTGAAAGCAACGGAGAATTAACGTGTGTGTCCCAGAGCCAAAAATGGAATCCGAGCGTGGTACCCCCGTGACAATAAAGGGATTGGATTCGAGAGTCCAGACAGACGGTTTCCAAGTTCGATACAGGACACCTGATGAAGGCCGGAGGGCAGAACGGCCGAAACGTTATGAGCATGACAGCCAAAATGAGGAAGTCAGTCCAAACACTGAAATTCATAATATATATATATATACAGGGTGCGTCAGGTATATGAGAACATATTTTCCATTTTATTAAATGATAAAAAAAATCAAACAAAAATATTCTTAATCAAAAACAATTATATAAACATGTAAGCTAAGGTATTGTTTAATAATTTCATTCAATGAAATTCCCCTCTACTTCAATGACAGCTTCGATTCGAGACCTAAACCGACTGCAAGCGCGCTTGAGATGGTCCTCATCTATGTTGTCCATCACTCTGACAATGGATGCTTTTAGAGAATCTTTAGTGTTGTGGGGGTGTTTATTAACATCTCTCTCCACGACGCCCCACACATAATAATCCAATGGATTCAGGTCTGGAGAGTTTGGAGGCCACAAGTTTGGAGTGATGTGATCATAAAAATGATCCGCCAACCATTCCTGAGTGTTTTGAGCCTTATGTGCTGGTGCAGAGTCTTGTTGAAAGATGTAGGGCCTTCCATTTGTTACTCTATCGATCCAGGGCTTAACAACAGTATCCAAGACTTCAATGTAAGCAGCAGAAGTGAC
>OY744533.1:87873321-87895821 GCA_963556195.1 Sepiola atlantica
GTCAGCCATGACCGGGTAGAAGTCTTCAGTAATTCGTAATTCCTAGTATCGCCCGCACTGAGGATTGAACCTTCAACCTTTCCAAGATTGCACCTAGAATTGAATTTTACTTAGTACTTTATCCGTTATACCACGGCCCTAGTAGTCGGAATACAAATTATACAAATTATCTTTCCTCATCTCAAAAATTCAGAAACAACAGATTCCTGTCACGAACCGCCCCAACAAGTACTAGAAGTCGATTCATTTCATCAATCATTCTCAATCCTCTTATAATATTCTTCATCTCTTAACTGACAATCATTCCATCCTATTAACCCTTATCCTCGAGTAACTTTTAGACTTGAGATGTGGTAACCCTTTTAGTAAAAATACACCCAGCATTTTCTACACCAATTTGATCTTTTCACAGAGTACGAAAGTTTTGGGAACAACTTTGTAAGACGGGACAAATGCTTATAATTATTTGAAGCACTGTTCCCCCCCCCAAACCCTGAGCATCGCATTCTGTGAAAGCATCTACAAACACTAAAACAATGCAGCCATGATTCTAAGAAAAAACTTTTAAAGTTTTGATATTGTGCACATGGGAATTCCATTTTTTCGGATAGAAAGAAGAGTTCCTTGCTGACAAATTCCCCATGGTACAACCATCCATATCAACAAGTCTCTGTATCTCAATTTGCTTGTATAACAGTTGAGTTTGTATTGCTTCAGTTGCACTGTGATTATCTTAAGACTTTCTTGTTTTCATTGGAAAATGAAGCCATTTCTTTCCCACAAATGTTAATATACCTAGTCTTCTACACTCGTGGTGAGTGTTGTTCTTAGGGTTAGGTCTTTCATATCCGTCACTATAGTCTTCTACACTCGTGGTGAGTGTTGTTCTGAGGGTTAGGTCTTTCATATCAGTCACTATAGTCTTCTACACTCGTGGTGAGTGTTGTTCTTAGGGTTAGGTCTTTCATATCCGTCACGATAGTCTTCTACACTCGTGGTGAGTGTTGTTCTTAGGGTTAGTTCTTTCATATCCGTCACTATAGTCTTCTACACTCGTGGTGAGTGTTGTTCTTAGGGTTAGGTCTTTCATATCCGTCACTATAGTCTTCTACACTCGTGGTGAGTGTTGTTCTTAGGGTTAGGTCTTTCATATCCGTCACTATAGTCTTCTACACTCGTGGTGAGTGTTGTTCTTAGGGTTAGGTCTTTCATATCCGTCACTATAGTCTTCTACACCCGTGGTGAGTGTTGTTCTTGAGGTTAGGTCTTTCATATCCGTCACTATAGTCTTCTACACTCGTGGTGAGTGTTGTTCTTAGGGTTAGGTCTTTCATACCCGTCACTATAGTCTTCTACACTCGTGGTGAGTGTTGTTCTTAGGGTTAGGTCTTTCATATCGGTCACTATAGTCTTCTACACTCGTGGTTAGTGTTGTTCTTAGGGTTAGGTCTTTCATATCCGTCACTATAGTCTTCTACACTCGTGGTGAGTGTTGTTCTTAGGGTTAGGTCTTTCATATCCGTTACTATAGTCTTCTACACTCGTGGTTAGTGTTGTTCTTAGGGTTAGGTCTTTCATATCCGTCACTATAGTTTTCTACACTCGTGGTTAGTGTTGTTCTTAGGGTTAGGTCTTTCATATCCGTCACTATAGTCTTCTACACTCGTGGTGTGTGTTGTTCTTAGGGTTAGGTCTTTCATATCCGTAACTATAGTCTTCTACACTCGTGGTGAGTGTTGTTCTTAGGGTTAGGTCTTTCATATCCGTCACTATAGTCTTCTACACTCGTGGTGAGTGTTGTTCTTAGGGTTAGGTCTTTCATATCCGTCACTATAGTCTTCTACACTCGTGGTGATTGTTGTTCTTAGGGTTAGGTCTTTTATATCCGTTACTATAGTCTTCTACACTCGTGGTGAGTGTTGTTCTTGGGGTTAGGTCTTTCATACCCGTCACTATAGTCTTCTACACTCGTGGTGAGTGTTGTTCTTAGGGTTAGGTCTTTCATATCCGTCACTATAGTCTTCTACACTCGAGGTTAGTGTTGTTCTTGGGGTTAGGTCTTTCATACCCGTCACTATAGTCTTCTGCACTCGTGGTGAGTTTTTTTCTTGCCGTTAGGTCTTTCATACCCGTCACTATAGTCTTCTACACTCGTGGTGAGTGTTGTTCTTTGGGTTAGGTCTTTCATACCCGTCACTATAGTCTTCTACACTCGTGGTGAGTGTTGTTCTTAGGGTTAGGTCTTTCATATCCGTTACTATAGTCTTCTACACCAGTGGTGAGTGTTGTTCTTGGGGTTAGGTCTTTCATATCCGTCACTATAGTCTTCTACACTCGTAGTGAGTGTTGTTCTTAGGGTTAGGTCTTTCATATCCGTCACTATTGTCTTCTACACTCGTGGTGAGTGTTGTTCTTAGGGTAAGGTCTTTCATATCCGTCACTATAGTCTTCTACACTTGTGGTTAGTGTTGTTCTTGGGGTTAGGTCTTTCATATCCGTCACTATAGTCTTCTACACTCGTGGTGAGTGTTGTTCTTAGGGTTAGGTCTTTCATACCCGTCACCATAGTCTTCTACACTCGTGGTGAGTGTTGTTCTTTGAGTTAGGTCTTTCATATCCGTCACTATAGTCTTCTACACCCGTGGTGAGTGTTGTCCTTGGGGTTAGGTCTTTCATATCCGTCACTATAGTCTTCTACACCCGTGGTGAGTGTTGTTCTTGGGGTTAGGTCTTTCATATCCGTCACTATAGTCTTCTACACTCGTGGTTAGTGTTGTTCTTTGGGTTAGGTCTTTCATATCCGTCACTATAGTCTTCTACACTCGTGGTGAGTGTTGTTCTTGGGGTTAGGCCTTTCATACCCGTCACTATAGTCTTCTACACTCGTGGTGAGTGTTGTTCTTTGGGTTAGGTCTTTCATACCCGTCACTATAGTCTTCTACACTCGTGGTGAGTGTTGTTCTTGGGGTTAGGTCTTTCATATCCGTCACTATAGTCTTCTACACTCGTGGTGAGTGTTGTTCTTAGGGTTAGGTCTTTCATATCCGTCACTATAGTCTTCTACACTCGTGGTGAGTGTTGTTCTTAGGGTTAGGTCTTTCATATCCGTTACTATAGTCTTCTACACTCGTGGTGAGTGTTGTTCTTGGGGTTAGGTCTTTAATATCCGTCACTATAGTCTTCTACACTCGTGGTGAGTGTTGTTCTTAGGGTTAGGTCTTTCATATCCGTCACTATAGTCTTCTACACTCGTGGTTAGTGTTGTTCTTGGGGTTAGGTCTTTCATACCCGTCACTATAGTCTTCTGCACTCGTGGTGAGTTTTTTTCTTGCCGTTAGGTCTTTCATACCCGTCACTATAGTCTTCTACACTCGTGGTGAGTGTTGTTCTTTGGGTTAGGTCTTTCATACCCGTCACTATAGTCTTCTACACTCGTGGTGAGTGTTGTTCTTAGGGTTAGGTCTTTCATATCCGTTACTATAGTCTTCTACACCAGTGGTGAGTGTTGTTCTTGGGGTTAGGTCTTTCATATCCGTCACTATAGTCTTCTACACTCGTAGTGAGTGTTGTTCTTAGGGTTAGGTCTTTCATATCCGTGACTATAGTCTTCTACACTCGTGGTGAGTGTTGTTCTTAGGGTAAGGTCTTTCATATCCGTCACTATAGTCTTCTACACTCGTGGTTAGTGTTGTTCTTGGGGTTAGGTCTTTCATATCCGTCACTATAGTCTTCTACACTCGTGGTGAGTGTTGTTCTTAGGGTTAGGTCTTTCATACCCGTCACCATAGTCTTCTACACTCGTGGTGAGTGTTGTTTTTAGGGTTAGGTCTTTCATATCCGTCACTATAGTCTTCTACACCCGTGGTGAGTGTTGTCCTTGGGGTTAGGTCTTTCATATCCGTCACTATAGTCTTCTACACCCGTGGTGAGTGTTGTTCTTGGGGTTAGGTCTTTCATATCCGTCACTATAGTCTTCTACACTCGTGGTTAGTGTTGTTCTTTGGGTTAGGTCTTTCATATCCGTCACTATAGTCTTCTACACTCGTAGTGAGTGTTGTTCTTGGGGTTAGGCCTTTCATACCCGTCACTATAGTCTTCTACACTCGTGGTGAGTGTTGTTCTTGGGGTTAGGTCTTTCATATCCATCACTATAGTCCTCTACACTCGTGGTGAGTGTGGTTCTCGGGGTTAATTCTTTCATACCCGTAACTATAGTCTTCTACACTCGTGGTGATTGTTGTTCTTGGGGTTAGGTCTTTCATATCCGTCACTATAGTCTTCTACACTCGTGGTGAGTGTTGTTCTTAGGGTTAGGTCTTTCATACCCGTCACCGTAGTCTTCTACCCTCGTGGTGAGTGTTGTTCTTAGGGTTAGGTTTTTCATATCCGTCACTATAGTCTTCTACACTCGTGGTGAGTGTTGTTCTTAGGGTTAGGTCTTTCATATCCGTCACTATAGTCTTCTACACCCGTGGTGAGTGTTGTTCTTGAGGTTAGGTCTTTCATATCCGTCCCTATAGTCTTCTACACTCGTGGTGAGTGTTGTTCTTGGGGTTAGGTCTTTCATACCCGTCACTATAGTCTTCTACACTCGTGGTGAGTGTTGTTCTTGGGGTTAGGTCTTTCATATCCGTCACTATAGTCTTCTACACTCGTGGTTAGTGTTGTTCTTAGGGTTAGGTCTTTCATATCCGTCACTATAGTCTTCTACACTCGTGGTGAGTGTTGTTCTTAGGGTTAGGTCTTTCGTATCCGTTACTATAGTCTTCTACACTCGTGGTTAGTGTTGTTCTTAGGGTTAGGTCTTTCATATCCGTCACTATAGTTTTCTACACTCGTGGTTAGTGTTGTTCTTAGGGTTAGGTCTTTCATATCCGTCACTATAGTCTTCTACACTCGTGGTGAGTGTTGTTCTTAGGGTTAGGTCTTTCATATCCGTCACTATAGTCTTCTACACTCGTGGTGAGTGTTGTTCTTAGGGTTAGGTCTTTCATATCCGTCACTATAGTCTTCTACACTCGTGGTGAGTGTTGTTCTTAGGGTTAGGTCTTTCATATCCGTCACTATAGTCTTCTACACTCGTGGTGAGTGTTGTTCTTAGGGTTAGGTCTTTCATATCCGTTACTATAGTCTTCTACACTCGTGGTGAGTGTTGTTCTTGGGGTTAGGTCTTTCATACCCGTCACTATAGTCTTCTACACTCGTGGTGAGTGTTGTTCTTAGGGTTAGGTCTTTCATATCCGTCACTATTGTCTTCTACACTCGTGGTTAGTGTTGTTCTTGGGGTTAGGTCTTTCATACCCGTCACTATAGTCTTCTGCACTCGTGGTGAGTTTTTTTCTTGCCGTTAGGTCTTTCATACCCGTCACTATAGTCTTCTACACTCGTGGTGAGTGTTGTTCTTTGGGTTAGGTCTTTCATACCCGTCACTATAGTCTTCTACACTCGTGGTGAGTGTTGTTCTTAGGGTTAGGTCTTTCATATCCGTTACTATAGTCTTCTACACCAGTGGTAAGTGTTGTTCTTGGGGTTAGGTCTTTCATATCCGTCACTATAGTCTTCTACACTCGTAGTGAGTGTTGTTCTTAGGGTTAGGTCTTTCATATCCGTCACTATAGTCTTCTACACCCGTGGTGAGTGTTGTTCTTGGGGTTAGGTCTTTCATATCCGTCACTATAGTCTTCTACACTCGTGGTGAGTGTTGTTCTTGGGGTTAGGTCTTTCATATCCGTCACTATAGTCTTCTACACTCGTGGTAGAGTGTTGTTCTTGCCGTTAGGTCTTTCATACCCGTCACTATAGTCTTCTACACTCGTGGTGAGTGTTGTTCTTTGGGTTAGGTCTTTCATACCCGTCACTATAGTCTTCTACACTCGTGGCGAGTGTTGTTCTTGGGGTTAGGTCTTTCATATCCGTCACTATAGTCTTCTACACTCGTGGTGAGTGTTGTTCTTAGGGTTAGGTCTTTCATATCCGTCACTATAGTCTTCTACACTCGTGGTTAGTGTTGTTCTTGGGGTTAGGTCTTTCATATCCGTCACCATAGTCTTCTACACTCGTGGTGAGTGTTGTTCTTTGAGTTAGGTCTTTCATATCCGTCACTATAGTCTTCTACACCCGTGGTGAGTGTTGTCCTTGGGGTTAGGTCTTTCATATCCGTCACTATAGTCTTCTACACCCGTGGTGAGTGTTGTTCTTGGGGTTAGGTCTTTCATATCCGTCACTATAGTCTTCTACACTCGTGGTTAGTGTTTTTCTTTGGGTTAGGTCTTTCATATCCGTCACTATAGTCTTCTACACTCGTGGTGAGTGTTGTTCTTGGGGTTAGGTCTTTCATACCCGTCACTATAGTCTTCTACACTCGTGGTGAGTGTTGTTCTTTGGGTTAGGTCTTTCATACCCGTCACTATAGTCTTCTACACTCGTGGTGAGTGTTGTTCTTGGGGTTAGGTCTTTCATATCCATCACTATAGTCCTCTACACTCGTGGTGAGTGTGGTTCTCGGGGTTAATTCTTTCATACCCGTAACTATAGTCTTCTACACTCGTGGTGATTGTTGTTCTTGGGGTTAGGTCTTTCATATCCGTCACTATAGTCTTCTACACTCGTGGTGAGTGTTGTTCTTAGGGTTAGGTCTTTCATACCCGTCACCATAGTCTTCTACCCTCGTGGTGAGTGTTGTTCGTAGGGTTAGGTTTTTCATATCCGTCACTATAGTCTTCTACACTCGTGGTGAGTGTTGTTCTTAGGGTTAGGTCTTTCATATCCGTCACTATAGTCTTCTACACCCGTGGTGAGTGTTGTTCTTGAGGTTAGGTCTTTCATATCCGTCCCTATAGTCTTCTACACTCGTGGTGAGTGTTGTTCTTGGGGTTAGGTCTTTCATACCCGTCACTATAGTCTTCTACACTCGTGGTGAGTGTTGTTCTTGGGGTTAGGTCTTTCATATCCGTCACTATAGTCTTCTACACTCGTGGTTAGTGTTGTTCTTAGGGTTAGGTCTTTCATATCCGTCACTATAGTCTTCTACACTCGTGGTGAGTGTTGTTCTTAGGGTTAGGTCTTTCGTATCCGTTACTATAGTCTTCTACACACGTGGTTAGTGTTGTTCTTAGGGTTAGGTCTTTCATATCCGTCACTATAGTTTTCTACACTCGTGGTTAGTGTTGTTCTTAGGGTTAGGTCTTTCATATCCGTCACTATAGTCTTCTACACTCGTGGTGAGTGTTGTTCTTAGGGTTAGGTCTTTCATATCCGTCACTATAGTCTTCTACACTCGTGGTGAGTGTTGTTCTTAGGGTTAGGTCTTTCATATCCGTCACTATAGTCTTCTACACTCGTGGTGAGTGTTGTTCTTAGGGTTAGGTCTTTCATATCCGTCACTATAGTCTTCTACACTCGTGGTGAGTGTTGTTCTTAGGGTTAGGTCTTTCATATCCGTTACTATAGTCTTCTACACTCGTGGTGAGTGTTGTTCTTGGGGTTAGGTCTTTCATACCCGTCACTATAGTCTTCTACACTCGTGGTGAGTGTTGTTCTTAGGGTTAGGTCTTTCATATCCGTCACTATTGTCTTCTACACTCGTGGTGAGTGTTGTTCTTGGGGTTAGGTCTTTCATTCCCGTCACTATAGTCTTCTGCACTCGTGGTGAGTTTTTTTCTTGCCGTTAGGTCTTTCATACCCGTCACTATAGTCTTCTACACTCGTGGTGAGTGTTGTTCTTTGGGTTAGGTCTTTCATACCCGTCACTATAGTCTTCTACACTCGTGGTGAGTGTTGTTCTTAGGGTTAGGTCTTTCATATCCGTTACTATCGTCTTCTACACCAGTGGTAAGTGTTGTTCTTGGGGTTAGGTCTTTCATATCCGTCACTATAGTCTTCTACACTCGTAGTGAGTGTTGTTCTTAGGGTTAGGTCTTTCATATCCGTCACTATAGTCTTCTACACCCGTGGTGAGTGTTGTTCTTGGGGTTAGGTCTTTCATATCCGTCACTATAGTCTTCTACACTCGTGGTGAGTGTTGTTCTTGGGGTTAGGTCTTTCATATCCGTCACTATAGTCTTCTACACTCGTGGTAGAGTGTTGTTCTTGCCGTTAGGTCTTTCATACCCGTCACTATAGTCTTCTACACTCGTGGTGAGTGTTGTTCTTTGGGTTAGGTCTTTCATACCCGTCACTATAGTCTTCTACACTCGTGGCGAGTGTTGTTCTTGGGGTTAGGTCTTTCATATCCGTCACTATAGTCTTCTACACTCGTGGTGAGTGTTGTTCTTAGGGTTAGGTCTTTCATATCCGTCACTATAGTCTTCTACACTCGTGGTTAGTGTTGTTCTTGGGGTTAGGTCTTTCATATCCGTCACCATAGTCTTCTACACTCGTGGTGAGTGTTGTTCTTTGAGTTAGGATTTTCATATCCGTCACTATAGTCTTCTACACCCGTGGTGAGTGTTGTCCTTGGGGTTAGGTCTTTCATATCCGTCACTATAGTCTTCTACACCCGTGGTGAGTGTTGTTCTTGGGGTTAGGTCTTTCATATCCGTCACTATAGTCTTCTACACTCGTGGTTAGTGTTTTTCTTTGGGTTAGGTCTTTCATATCCGTCACTATAGTCTTCTACACTCGTGGTGAGTGTTGTTCTTGGGGTTAGGTCTTTCATACCCGTCACTATAGTCTTCTACACTCGTGGTGAGTGTTGTTCTTTGGGTTAGGTCTTTCATACCCGTCACTATAGTCTTCTACACTCGTGGTGAGTGTTGTTCTTGGGGTTAGGTCTTTCATATCCGTCACTATAGTCTTCTACACTCGTGGTGAGTGTGTTTCTCGGGGTTAGGTCTTTCATACCCGTCACTATAGTCTTCTACACTCGTGGTGAGTGTTGTTCTTGGGGTTAGGTCTTTCATATCCGTCACTATAGTCTTCTACACTCGTGGTGAGTGTTGTTCTTGCCGTTAGGTCTTTCATACCCGTCACTAATGTCTTCTACACTCGTGGTGAGTGTTGTTCTTGGGGTTAGGTCTTTCATATCCGTCACTATAGTCTTCTACACTCGTGGTGAGTGTTGTTCTCGGGGTTAGGTCTTTCATATCCGTCACTATAGTCTTCTACACTCGTGGTGAGTGTTGTTCTTGGGGTAAGGCCTTTCATACCCGTCACTATAGTCTTCTACACTCGTGGTGAGTGTTGTTCTTTGGGTTAGGTCTTTCATATCCGTCACTATAGTCTTCTACACTCGTGGTGAGTGTTGTTCGTTGGGTTAGGTCTTTCATACCCGTCACTATAGTCTTCTACACTCGTGGTGAGTGTTGTTCTTGGGGTTAGGTCTTTCATATCCGTCACTATAGTCTTCTACACTCGTGGTTAGTGTTGTTCTTGCCGTTAGGTCTTCCATACCCGTCACTATAGTCTTCTACACTCGTGGTGAGTGTTGTTCTTGGGGTTAGGTCTTTCATATCCGTCACTATAGTCTTCTACACTCGTGGTGAGTGCTGTTCTCGGGGTTAGGTCTTTCATATCCGTCACTATAGTCTTCTACACTCGTGGTGAGTGCTGTTCTCGGGGTTAGGTCTTTCATACCCGTCACTATAGTCTTCTACACTCGTGGTGAGTGTTGTTCTTGCCGTTAGGTCTTCCATACCCGTCACTATAGTCTTCTACACTCGTGGTGAGTGTTGTTCTTGGGGTTAGGTCTTTCATATCCGTCACTATAGTCTTCTACACTCGTGGTGAGTGTTGTTCTTGGGGTTAGGTCTTTCATACCCGTCACTATAGTCTTCTACATTCGTGGTGAGTGTTGTTCGTAGGGTTAGTGCTTTCATATCCGTTGCTATAGTCTTCTAAACCCGTGGTGAGTGTTGTTCTTGGGGTTAGGTCTTTCATACCCGTCACTATAGTCTTCTACACTCGTGGTGAGTGTTGTTCTTAGGGTTAGGTCTTTCATATCCATCACTATAGTCTTCTACACCCCTGGTGAGTGTTGTTCTTTGGATTTGGTCTTTCATATCCGTCACTATAGTCTTCTACACTCGTGGTTAGTGTTGTTCTTGTGGTTAGGTCTTTCATACCCGTCACTATAGTCTTCTGCACTCGTGGTGAGTGTTGTTCTTGGGGTTAGGCCTTTCATACCCGTCACTATAGTCTTCTACACTCGTGGTGAGTGTTGTTCCTTGTGGTTAGGTCTTTCATATCCGTCACTATAGTCTTCTACACTCGTGGTGATTGTTGTTCTTGGGGTTAGGTCTTTCATATCCGTCACTATAGTCTTCTACACTCGTGGTGAGTGCTGTTCTCGGGGTTAGGTCTTTCATACCCGTCACTATAGTCTTCTACACTCGTGGTGAGTGTTGTTCTTTGCGTTAGGTCTTTCATACCCGTCACTATAGTCTTCTACACTCGTGGTGAGTGTTGTTCGTAGGGTTAGTGCTTTCATATCCGTTGCTATAGTCTTCTAAACCCGTGGTGAGTGTTGTTCTTGGGGTTAGGTCTTTCATACCCATCACTATAGTCTTCTACACTCGTGGTGAGTGTTGTTCTTAGGGTTAGGTCTTTCATATCCGTCACTATAGTCTTCTACACCCTGGTGAGTGTTGTTCTTGGGATTTGGTCTTTCATATCCGTCACTATAGTCTTCTACACTCGTGGTGAGTGTTGTTCTTGGGTTAGGTCTTTCATATCCGTCACTATAGTCTTCTATACCCGTGGTGAGTGTTGTTCTTAGGGTTAGGTCTTTCATATCCGTCACTATAGTCTTCTACACCCGTGGTGAGTGTTGTTCTTGGGATTTGGTCTTTCATATCAGTCACGATAGTCTTCTACACCGGTGGTGAGTGTTGTTCTTGGAGTTATGTTTTTCATATCCGTCACTATAGTCTTGTACACCTGTGGTGAGTGTTGTTCTTGGGGTTAGGTCATTCCTATCAGTCACTATAGTCTTCCGCACTCGTAGTGAGTGTTGTTCTTAGAGTTAGGTCTTTCATATCCGTCACTGTAGTCTTCTACACCCGTGATGAGTGTTGGTCTTAGGGTTAGGTATTTCATATCCGTCACTGTAGTCTTCTACACCCGTGGTGAGTGTTGTTCTTGGGGTTAGGTCTTTCATATCCGTCACTATAGTCTTCTACACTCGTGGTGA
The DNA here is from genome assembly GCA_963556195.1 of Sepiola atlantica. Classification (NCBI taxonomy): domain Eukaryota; kingdom Metazoa; phylum Mollusca; class Cephalopoda; order Sepiida; family Sepiolidae; genus Sepiola; species Sepiola atlantica. Next base: position 87,884,450 of record OY744533.1, read on the forward strand.
GTGTTGTTCTTGCCGTTAGGTCTTTCATACCCGTCACTATAGTCTTCTACACTCGTGGTGAGTGTTGTTCTTTGGGTTAGGTCTTTCATACCCGTCACTATAGTCTTCTACACTCGTGGCGAGTGTTGTTCTTGGGGTTAGGTCTTTCATATCCGTCACTATAGTCTTCTACACTCGTGGTGAGTGTTGTTCTTAGGGTTAGGTCTTTCATATCCGTCACTATAGTCTTCTACACTCGTGGTTAGTGTTGTTCTTGGGGTTAGGTCTTTCATATCCGTCACTATAGTCTTCTACACTCGTGGTGAGTGTTGTTCTTAGGGTTAGGTCTTTCATACCCGTCACCATAGTCTTCTACACTCGTGGTGAGTGTTGTTCTTTGAGTTAGGTCTTTCATATCCGTCACTATAGTCTTCTACACCCGTGGTGAGTGTTGTCCTTGGGGTTAGGTCTTTCATATCCGTCACTATAGTCTTCTACACCCGTGGTGAGTGTTGTTCTTGGGGTTAGGTCTTTCATATCCGTCACTATAGTCTTCTACACTCGTGGTTAGTGTTTTTCTTTGGGTTAGGTCTTTCATATCCGTCACTATAGTCTTCTACACTCGTGGTGAGTGTTGTTCTTGGGGTTAGGCGTTTCATACCCGTCACTATAGTCTTCTACACTCGTGGTGAGTGTTGTTCTTTAGGTTAGGTCTTTCATACCCGTCACTATAGTCTTCTACACTCGTGGTGAGTGTTGTTCTTGGGGTTAGGTCTTTCATATCCGTCACTATAGTCTTCTACACTCGTGGTGAGTGTGGTTCTCGGGGTTAGGTCTTTCATACCCGTAACTATAGTCTTCTACACTCGTGGTGATTGTTGTTCTTGGGGTTAGGTCTTTCATATCCGTCCTTATAGTCTTCTACACTCGTGGTGAGTGTTGTTCTTGCCGTTAGGTCTTTCATACCCGTCACTAATGTCTTCTACACTCGTGGTGAGTGTTGTTCTTGGGGTTAGGTCTTTCATATCCGTCACTATAGTCTTCTACACTCGTGGTGAGTGTTGTTCTCGGGGTTAGGTCTTTCATATCCGTCACTATAGTCTTCTACACTCGTGGTGAGTGTTGTTCTTGGGGTTAGGCCTTTCATACCCGTCACTATAGTCTTCTACACTCGTGGTGAGTGTTGTTCTTTGAGTTAGGTCTTTCATATCCGTCACTATAGTCTTCTACACTCGTGGTGAGTGTTGTTCGTTTGGTTAGGTCTTTCATACCCGTCACTATAGTCTTCTACACTCGTGGTGAGTGTTGTTCTTGGGGTTAGGTCTTTTATATCCGTCACTATAGTCTTCTACACTCGTGGTTAGTGTTGTTCTTGCCGTTAGGTCTTTCATACCCGTCACTATAGTCTTCTACACTCGTAGTGAGTGTTGTTCTTAGGGTTAGGTCTTTCATATCCGTCACTATAGTTTTCTACACCCGTGGTGAGTGTTGTTCTTGGGGTTAGGTCTTTCATATCCGTCACTATAGTCTTCTACACTCGTGGTTAGTGTTGTTTATTGGGTTAGGTCTTTCATACCCGTCACTTTAGTCTTCTACACTCGTGGTGAGTGTTGTTCTTGGGGTTAGGCCTTTCATACCCGTCACTATAGTCTTCTACACTCGTGGTGAGTGTTGTTCTTTGGGTTAGGTATTTCATACCCGTCACTATAGTCTTCTACACTCGTGGTGAGTGTTGTTCCTGGGGTTAGGTCTTTCATATCCGTCACTATAGTCTTCTACACTCGTGGTGAGTGTTGTTCTTGGGGTTAGGTCTTTAATATCCGTCACTATAGTCTTCTACACTCGTGGTGAGTGTTGTTCTTTTGGTTAGGTCTTTCATACCCGTCACCATAGTCTTCTACACTCGTGGTGAGTGTTGTTCTGAGGGTTAGGTCTTTAATATCCGTCAGTATAGTCTTTTACACTCGTGGTGAGTGTTGTTTTTGGGGTTAGGTCTTTAATATCCGTCACTATAGTCTTCTACACTCGTGGTGAGTGTTTTTCTTGGGGTTAGGTCTTTAATATCCGTCACTATAGTCTTCTACACTCGTGGTGAGTGTTGTTCTGAGGGTTAGGTCTTTCATATCCGTCACTATAGTCTTCTACACTCGTGGTGAGTGTTGTTCTGAGGGTTAGGTCTTTAATATCCGTCACTATAGTCTTCTACACTCGTGGTGAGTGTTTTTCTTGGGGTTAGGTCTTTCATATCCGTCACTATAGTCTTCTACACTCGTGGTGAGTGTTGTTCTTGGGGTTAGGTCTTTAATATCCGTCACTATAGTCTTCTACACTCGTGGTGAGCGTTGTTCTTTTGGTTAGGTCTTTCATACCCGTCACCATAGTCTTCTACACTCGTGGTGAGTGTTGTTCTGAGGGTTAGGTCTTTAATATCCGTCACTATAGTCTTCTACAGTCGTGGTGAGTGTTGTTTTTGGGGTTAGGTCTTTCATATCAGTCACTATAGTCTTCTACACTCGTGGTGAGTGTTGTTCTTGGGGTTAGGTCATACATATCCGTCACTATAGTCTTCTACACTCGTGGTGAGTGTTGTTCTTAGGGTTAGGTCTTTCATATCCGTCACTATAGTCTTCTACACCCGTGGTGAGTGTTGTTCTTGGGGTTAGGTCTTTAATATCCGTCACTATAGTCTTCTACACCCGTGGTGAGTGTTGTTCTAGGGGTTAGGTCTTTCATATCAGTCACTATAGTCTTCTACACCCGTGGTGAGTGTTGTTCTTAGTGTTAGGCCTTTCATATCCGTCACTATAGTCTTCTACACTCGTGGTGAGTGTTGTTCTTAGGGTTAGGTCTTTCATATCCGTTACTATAGTCTTCTACACCAGTGGTGAGTGTTGTTCTTGGGGTTAGGTCTTTCATATCCGTCACTATAGTCTTCTACACTCGTGGTGAGTGTTGTTCTTGGGGTTAGGTCTTTAATATCCGTCACTATAGTCTTCTACACTCGTGGTGAGTGTTGTTCTGAGGGTTAGGTCTTTAATATCCGTCACTATAGTCTTCTACACTCGTGGTGAGTGTTGTTCTTTGGGTTAGGTCTTTCATATCCGTCACTATAGTCTTCTACACTCGTGGTGAGTGTTGTTCTTTGGGTTAGGTCTTTTATACCCGTCACTATAGTCTTCTACACTCGTGGTGAGTGTTGTTCTTTGGGTTAGGTCTTTCATACCCGTCACTATAGTCTTCTACACTCGTGGTGAGTGTTGTTATTTGGGTAAGGTCTTTCATACCCGTCACTATAGTCTTCTACACTCGCGGTGAGTGTTGTTCTTTGGGTTAGGTCTTTCATACCCGTCACTATAGTCTTCTACACTCGTGGTGAGTGTTGTTCTTTTGGTTAGGTCTTTCATACCCGTCACTATAGTCTTCTACACTCGTGGTGAGTGTTGTTCTTTGGGTTAGGTCTTTCATACCCGTCACTATAGTCTCCTACACTCGTGGTGAGTGTTGTTCTTTGGGTTAGGTCTTTCATACCCGTCACTATAGTCTTCTACACTCGTGGTGAGTGTTGTTCTTTGGGTTAGGTCTTTCATACCCGTCACTATAGTCTTCTACACTCGTGGTGAGTGTTGTTCTTTGGGTTAGGTCTTTCATACCCGTCACTATAGTCTTCTACACTCGTGGTGAGTGTTGTTCTTGGGGTTAGGTCTTTCATACCCGTCACTATAGTCTTCTACACTCGTGGTGAGTGTTGTTCTTTTGGTTAGGTCTTTCATACCCGTCACTATAGTCTTCTACACTCGTGGTGAGTGTTGTTCTTGGGGTTAGGTCTTTCATATCCGTCACTATAGTCTTCTACACTCGTGGTGAGTGTTGTTCTTTTGGTTAAGTCTTTCATACCCGTCACCATAGTCTTCTACTTTCGTGGTGAGTGTTGTTCTTGGGGTTAGGTCTTTAATATCCGTCACTATAGTCTTCTACACTCGTGGTGAGTGTTGTTCTTTGGGTTAGGTCTTTCATATCCGTCACTATAGTCTTCTACACTCGTGGTGAGTGTTGTTCTGTTGGTTAGGTATTTCATACCTGTCACTATAGTCTTCTACACTCGTGGTAAGTGTTGTTCTTTGGGTTAGGTCTTTCATATCCGTAACTATAGTCTTCTACACTCGTAGTGAGTGTTTTTCTTGGGGTTAGGTCTTTCATACCCGTCACCATAGTCTTCTACACTCGTGGTGAGTGTTGTTCTTTGAGTTAGGTCTTTCATATCCGTCACTATAGTCTTCTACACTCGTGGTGAGTGTTGTTCTTTGGGTTAGGTCTTTCATATCCGTCACTATAGTCTTCTACACTCGTGGTGAGTGTTTTTCTTCGGGTTAGGTCTTTCATATCCGTCACTATAGTCTTCTACACTCGTGGTGAGTGTTTTTCTTAGGGTTAGGTCTTTCATATCCGTCACTATAGTCTTCTACACTTGTGGTAAGTGTTGTTCTTTTGGTTAGGTCTTTCATACCCGTCACTATAGTCTTTTACATTCGTGGTGAGTGTTGTTCTTTGGGTTAGGTCTTTCATATCCGTCACTATAGTCTTCTACACTCGTGGTGAGTGTTGTTATTTGGGTAAGGTCTTTCATATCCGTCACTATAGTCTTCTACACTCGTGGTGAGTGTTGTTATTTGGGTAAGGTCTTTCATACCCGTCACTATAGTCTTCTACACTCGCGGAGGGTTTGTTCTTTGGGTTAGGTCTTTCATATCCGTCACTATAGTCTTCTACACTCGTGGTGAGTGTTGTTCTTTGGGTTAGGTCTTTCATATCCGTCACTATAGTCTTCTACACTCGTGGTGAGTGTTGTTATTTGGGTAAGGTCTTTCATACCCGTCACTATAGTCTTCTACACTCGCGGTGAGTGTTGTTCTTTGGGTTAGGTCTTTCATACCTGTCACTATAGTCTTCTACACTCGTGGTAAGTGTTGTTCTGTTGGTTAGGTCTTTCATACCTGTCACTATAGTCTTCTACACTCGTGGTAAGTGTTGTTCTGTTGGTTAGGTCTTTCATACCCGTCACTATAGTCTTCTACACTCGTGGTGAGTGTTGTTCTGTTTGTTAGGTCTTTCATACCTGTCACTATAGTCTTCTACACTCGTGGTAAGTGTTGTTCTTTGGGTTAGGTCTTTCATATCCGTCACTATAGTCTTCTACACTCGTGGTGAGTGTTGTTCTTTTGGTTAGGTCTTTCATACCCGTCACTATAGTCTTCTACACTCGTGGTGAGTGTTGTTCTTGGGGTTAGGTCTTTCATATCCGTCACTATAGTCTTCTACACTCGTGGTGAGTGTTGTTCTTTTGGTTAAGTCTTTCATACCCGTCACCATAGTCTTCTACTTTCGTGGTGAGTGTTGTTCTTGGGGTTAGGTCTTTAATATCCGTCACTATAGTCTTCTACACTCGTGGTGAGTGTTGTTCTTTGGGTTAGGTCTTTCATATCCGTCACTATAGTCTTCTACACTCGTGGTGAGTGTTGTTCTGTTGGTTAGGTATTTCATACCTGTCACTATAGTCTTCTACACTCGTGGTAAGTGTTGTTCTTTGGGTTAGGTCTTTCATATCCGTAACTATAGTCTTCTACACTCGTAGTGAGTGTTTTTCTTGGGGTTAGGTCTTTCATACCCGTCACCATAGTCTTCTACACTCGTGGTGAGTGTTGTTCTTTGAGTTAGGTCTTTCATATCCGTCACTATAGTCTTCTACACTCGTGGTGAGTGTTGTTCTTTGGGTTAGGTCTTTCATATCCGTCACTATAGTCTTCTACACTCGTGGTGAGTGTTTTTCTTCGGGTTAGGTCTTTCATATCCGTCACTATAGTCTTCTACACTCGTGGTGAGTGTTTTTCTTAGGGTTAGGTCTTTCATATCCGTCACTATAGTCTTCTACACTTGTGGTAAGTGTTGTTCTTTTGGTTAGGTCTTTCATACCCGTCACTATAGTCTTTTACATTCGTGGTGAGTGTTGTTCTTTGGGTTAGGTCTTTCATATCCGTCACTATAGTCTTCTACACTCGTGGTGAGTGTTGTTATTTGGGTAAGGTCTTTCATATCCGTCACTATAGTCTTCTACACTCGTGGTGAGTGTTGTTATTTGGGTAAGGTCTTTCATACCCGTCACTATAGTCTTCTACACTCGCGGAGGGTTTGTTCTTTGGGTTAGGTCTTTCATATCCGTCACTATAGTCTTCTACACTCGTGGTGAGTGTTGTTCTTTGGGTTAGGTCTTTCATATCCGTCACTATAGTCTTCTACACTCGTGGTGAGTGTTGTTATTTGGGTAAGGTCTTTCATACCCGTCACTATAGTCTTCTACACTCGCGGTGAGTGTTGTTCTTTGGGTTAGGTCTTTCATACCTGTCACTATAGTCTTCTACACTCGTGGTAAGTGTTGTTCTGTTGGTTAGGTCTTTCATACCTGTCACTATAGTCTTCTACACTCGTGGTAAGTGTTGTTCTGTTGGTTAGGTCTTTCATACCCGTCACTATAGTCTTCTACACTCGTGGTGAGTGTTGTTCTGTTTGTTAGGTCTTTCATACCTGTCACTATAGTCTTCTACACTCGTGGTAAGTGTTGTTCTTTGGGTTAGGTCTTTCATATCCGTAACTATAGTCTTCTACACTCGTGGTGAATGTTTTTCTTAGGGTTAGGTCTTTCATATCCGTCACTATAGTCTTCTACACTCGTGGTGAGTGTTGTTCTTTGGGTTAGGTCTTTCATACCCGTAACTGTAGTCTTCTACACTTGTGGTAAGTGTTGTTCTTTTGGTTAGGTCTTTCATATCCGTCACTATAGTCTTCTACACTCGTAGTGAGTGTTGTTCTTTGGGTTAGGTCTTTCATATTCGTCACTATAGTCTTCTACACTCGTGGTGAGTGTTGTTCTTTGGGTTAGGTCTTTCATATCCGTCACTATAGTCTTCTACACTCGTGGTGAGTGTTGTTCTTTGGGTTAGGTCTTTCATACCCGTAACTGTAGTCTTCTACACTTGTGGTAAGTGTTGTTCTTTTGGTTAGGTCTTTCATACCCGTCACTATAGTCTTTTACATTCGTGGTGAGTGTTGTTCTTTGGGTTAGGTCTTTCATATCCGTCACTATAGTCTTCTACACTCGTGGTGAGTGTTGTTCTTGGGGTTAGGTCTTTCATATCCGTCACTATAGTCTTCTACACTCGTGGTGAGTGTTGTTCTTTGGGTTAGGTCTTTCATATCCGTCACTATAGTCTTCTACACTCGTGGTGAGTGTTGTTCTTTTGGTTAGGTCTTTCATACCCGTCACTATAGTCTTCTACACTCGTGGTAAGTGTTGTTCTTTGGGTTAGGTCTTTCATATCCGTAACTATAGTCTTCTACACTCGTGGTGAGTGTTTTTCTTGGGGTTAGGTCTTTCATACCCGTCACTATAGTCTTCTACACTCGTGGTGAGTGTTGTTCTTTGAGTTAGGTCTTTCATATCCGTCACTATAGTCTTCTACACTCGTGGTGAGTGTTGTTCTTTGGGTTAGGTCTTTCATATCCGTCACTATAGTCTTCTACACTCGTGGTGAGTGTTTTTCTTAGGGTTAGGTCTTTCATATCCGTCACTATAGTCTTCTACACTCGTGGTGAGTGTTGTTCTTTGGGTTAGGTCTTTCATACCCGTAACTGTAGTCTTCTACACTTGTGGTAAGTGTTGTTCTTTTGGTTAGGTCTTTCATACCCGTCACTATAGTCTTTTACATTCGTGGTGAGTGTTGTTCTTTGGGTTAGGTCTTTCATATCCGTCACTATAGTCTTCTACACTCGTGGTGAGTGTTGTTCTTTGGGTTAGGTCTTTCATATCCGTCACTATAGTCTTCTACACTCGTGGTGAGTGTTTTTCTTAGGGTTAGGTCTTTCATATCCGTCACTATAGTCTTCCACACTCGTGGTGAGTGTTGTTCTTTGGGTTAGGTCTTTCATATCCGTCACTATAGTCTTCTACACTCGTGGTGAGTGTTGTTCTTTGGGTTAGGTCTTTAATACCCGTCACTATAGTCTTCTACACTCGTGGTGAGTGTTGTTCTTAGAGTTAGGTCTTTTATATCCGTCACTATAGTCTTCTACACTCGTGGTGAGTGTTGTTCTTTGGGTTATGTCTTTCATACCCGTAACTGTAGTCTTCTACACTTGTGGTGAGTGTTGTTCTTTTGGTTAGGTCTTTCATACCCGTCACTATAGTCTTTTACATTCGTGGTTAGTGTTGTTCTTTGGGTTAGGTCTTTCATATCCGTCACTATAGTCTTCTACACTCGTGGTGAGTGTTGTTCTTGGGGTTAGGTCTTTCATATCCGTCACTATAGTCTTCTACACTCGTGGTGAGTGTTGTTCTTTGGGTTAGGTCTTTCATACCCGTCACTATAGTCTTCTACACTCGTGGTAAGTGTTGTTCTTTGAGTTAGGTCTTTCATATCCGTCACTATAGTAATCTACACTCGTGGTGAGTGTTGTTCTTTGGGTTAGGTCTTTCATATCCGTCACTATAGTCTTCTACACTCGTGGTGAGTGTTTTTCTTGGGGTTAGGTCTTTCATATCCGTCACTATAGTCTTCTACACTCGTGGTGAGTGTTGTGCTTTTGGTTAGGTCTTTCATATCCGTCACTATAGTCTTCTACACTCGTGGTGAGTGTTTTTCTTGCGGTTAGGTCTTTCATACCCGTCACTATAGTCTTCTACACTCGTGGTGTGTGTTGTTCTTAGGGTTAGGTCTTTCATATCCATCAGTATAGTCTTCTACACTCGTCGTGAGTGTAGTTCTTGCGGTTATGTCTTTCATACCCGTCACTATAGTCTTCTACACTCGTGGTGAGTGTTGTTCTTAGGGTTAGGTCTTTCATATCCGTCGAAAACCACAATTGCTTTACATACTGTTCCGTGGAAAAAGACGCAATTGAACTCGAAGAACTCATTTCAGCCATTTCAGCCTATGGAGGATGGAACACTATCTAAAAATTATTATTTACAGAAAACGAGGATGTTTACTTATATCTTGTAGAAGCGGGTATTTTTCTGACTTTTATGGTAATTTTTTATATTCAAACTAGTGATGCGACGATTCAATATTTTCCTCGATTCCGATACAATTACTGATTGTTTTCCAAATGCTCGATTCCGATACAATTACTAATTCCGATCCATATTCTTTTTTAAAATTCTAAATATTTAGCTATGGAGGTGTGGTTTTGCTTGTGTTTTTGTTTTATTAATCCCTGTTATAATATTGTACAATATTGTCTCTTCTGAAAATAAGGTATAGAGTTCAAGAACCGATGCAAGTTTCGTTAGATAAGAGAGTAGAAAGTGACTAACTTAGGTTTACTTTCGGCAGTCTCGTAACTCTCGCTTCCCTTATTTTATCCTGTAGTCCCCACATTTAATTAGTGATGTTTCTTACAAAGAGAGGAAGAACTTCTGTTTTCTGTGTCGAAATCTATCCATCTAACACTTATCGTTGGCTAGTTTTTTATATTGAAGTAGTTTTTGATCTTGAAGTAGTTTTTGATCTTGAAGTAGTTTTTGATCTTGAAATAGTATTTGATCTTGAAGTAGTTTTTGATCTTGAAGTAGTTTTTGATCTTGAAATAGTTTTTGATCTTGAAGTAGTTTTTGATCTTGAAGTAGTTTTTGATCTTGAAGTAGTTTTTGATCTTGAAGTAGTTTTTGATCTTGAAATAGTATTTGATCTTGAAGTAGTTTTTGATCTTGAAGTAGTTTTTGATCTTGAAATAGTTTTTGATCTTGAAGTAGTTTTTGATCTTGAAGTAGTTTTTGATCTTGAAATAGTTTTTGATCTTGAAGTAGTTTTTGATCTTGAAGTAGTTTTTGATTTTGAAGTAGTTTTTGATCTTGAAGTAGTTTTTGATCTTGAAGTAGTTTTTGATCTTGAAGTAGTTTTTGATCTTGAAATAGTTTTTGATCTTGAAGTAGTTTTTGATCTTGAAGTAGTTTTTGATCTTGAAGTAGTTTTTGATCTTGAAGTAGTTTTTGATCTTGAAGTAGTTTTTGATCTTGAAATAGTATTTGATCTTGAAGTAGTTGTTGATCTTGAAGTAGTTTTGTATCTTGAAATAGTTTTTGATCTTGAAGTAGTTTTTGATCTTGAAATAGTTTTTGATCTTGAAATAGTATTTGATCTTGAAGTAGTTTTTGATCTTGAAGTAGTTTTTGATCTTGAAGTAGTTTTTGATCTTGAAATAGTTTTTGATCTTGAAGTAGTTTTTGATCTTGAAATAGATTTTGATCTTGAAATAGTTTTTGATCTTGAAGTAGTTTTTAATCTTGAAGTAGTTTTTAATTTTGAAGTAGTTTTTGATCTTGAAGTAGTTTTTGATCTTGAAATAGTATTTGATCTTGAAGTAGTTTTTGATCTTGAAGTAGTTTTTGATCTTGAAATAGTTTTTGATCTTGAAGTAGTTTTTGATCTTGAAGTAGTTTTTGATCTTGAAGTAGTTTTTGATCTTGAAATAGTTTTTGATCTTGAAGTAGTTTTTGATCTTTAAGTAGTTTTTTATCTTGAAGTTGTTTTTGATCTTGAAGTAGTTTTTGATCTTGAAGTAGTTTTTGATCTTGAAGTAGTTTTTGATCTTGAAATAGTATTTGATCTTGAAGTAGTTTTTAATCTTGAAGTAGTTTTTGATCTTGAAATAGTTTTTGATCTTGAAGTAGTTTTTGATCTTGAAATAGTTTTTGATCTTGAAATAGTATTTGATCTTGAAGTAGTTTTTGATCTTGAAGTAGTTTTTGATCTTGAAGTAGTTTTTGATCTTGAAATAGTTTTTGATCTTGAAGTAGTTTTTGATCTTGAAATAGATTTTGATCTTGAAATAGTTTTTGATCTTGAAGTAGTTTTTGATCTTGAAGTAGTTTTTGATCTTATATTTAGCTCCTTATATCAAGTGACTTCGTGTTTTGTCTGGAGCGATTTCCATAAAAAAGAAAAAAAATCGTCTGTTCCCCGGATTAGTTTTGCAGTAGTTCCTTCCTTGCGTTGTTCGCTAATGGTATACCGCACTCCACAAAAGATAATGCATTGCATGGTGGTAGGATAAGGAAACGGGTAAAACATCGTCTAGACACTCTTCAGTGCTCATAAATCCCACTACCCTTTGTTACCCTCTCCCTCTGTACTTTTGACTGCCTGCTCGATGACCAAGTCACAACGTAGAATTGTCAAAAAACGTTCCACTTCGTCGGATGACATCGTGTCCACGCATGGATTTCTGAATGATTCAAGCTTTTCACCCTCTAAAGCGTTCATCTACTAAAAATACAGATAGGCAGATTTGTGCAGTTTGTACGCCTTGAACAAACAATCTGCTATTGCATGGATGTGCATTTT
>OY744533.1:87897641-87900141 GCA_963556195.1 Sepiola atlantica
TCTTCATTAATTCTTTTATTAATGATTCATTAATTCTTTTATTAATAATTCATAAATGCTTTTATTAATATTTCATTAATTCTTCATTAATATTTCATTAATTCTTAAATAATAATTTATTAATTCTTAAATAATAATTTATTAATTCTTCATAATTCTTCATTACTAATGCATGAATTTTTCATTAATTCTTCATTAATAATTTATTAATTCTTAATTAATATTTTATTAATTTTCTATTAATTTTTTATTAAGTTTTTAATTCTTCATTAATAATTCATTAATTCTTCATTAATAATTCATTAATTATTCATTAATAATTCATTAATGTTTCATTAATAATGCATGAATATTTTATTAATTCTTCATTAATAATTCATCAATTCTTTATTAATAATTCATTAAGGTTTCATTAATAATCCATGAATTCTTCATTAATAATTGATTAATACTTCATTAATAATTCATTAAGGTTTCATTAATAATCCAATAATTTTTAAAATTAATTCTTCATTAATAATTCATTAATCTTTGATTAATAATTCATTAAGGTTTCATTAATAATCCATGAATTCTTCATTAATAATTCATTAAGGTTTCATTAATAATCTATTAATTTTTCAAAATTAATTCTTCATTAATAATTCATTAATAATTCATTAATTCTTCATTAATAATCCATTAATTTTTTAAATTAATTCTTCATTAATAATTCATTATTTTTTCATCAATAATTCATTAAGGTTTCATTAATAATCCATTATTTTTTATTTTATTAATTTTTCATTAATAATTCGTTAATTCTTCATTAATAATTCAATGATTCTTCATTAATAATTCATTAAGGTGTCATTAATAAACCATTAATTTTTAAAATTAATTCTTCATTAGTAATTCATTGAGGTTTTATTAATAATCCATTAATTTTTACATTAATTTTTCATTCATAATTTATCAATTTTTTATTAACAATTCATTAATTCTTCATTAATTCTTCATTAATTCTTCATTAATAAATAATTTATTTTTCATTAATTTTTCATTAATTTTTCATTAATAATTCATTATCTTAATTAATAATTCAATAATTCTTAATTAATAATTTATTAATTCTTCATTAATTTTTTCATTAATAATTCATCACGTCTTCATAAATAGTTCATATCTGTCCTCCAACACCAGTGCGTCGTCCACAATTTAGTTATCAACGTTAAAGAAGCCTCCCGACACGGCACTCAATCAACGTTTCTAAACTGACTAAACCCAACAATGTCATTATTTGTACTTTTCGCGTCAAATGAAAACGATTATTTTTATATACGATTATTTTTATATACGATTATTTTCATATACGATTATTTTTATATACGATTATTTTTATATACGATTATTCTTATATACGATTATTTTTATATACGATAATTTTTATGTACGATTATTTTTATATACGATTACTTTTATATACGATTATTTTCATATACGATTATTTTTATATACGATTATTTTATATACGATCATTTTTATATACGATTATTTTTATATACGATTATTTTCATATACGATTATTTTTATATACGATTATTTTCATATACGATTATTTTATATACGATTATTTTTATATACGATCATTTTTATATACGATCATTTTTATATACGATTTCTTTTATATACGATTATTTTCATATACGATTATTTTTATATACGATTATTTTTATATACTATTATTTTTATATACGATTACTTTTATATACGATTATTTTCATATACGATTATTTTTATATACGATTATTTTTATATACGATTATTTTCATATACGATTATTTTTATATACGATTTCTTTTATATACGATTATTTTCATATACGATTATTTTTATATACGATTATTTTTATATACGATTATTTTTATATACGATTATTTTTATATACGATTACTTTTATATACGATTATTTTCATATACGATTATTTTTATATACGATTATTTTTATATACGATTATTTTCATATACGATTATTTTTATATACGATTATTTTTATATACGATTATTTTTATATACGATTATTTACATATACGATTATTTTTATATACGATTATTTTTTTACAATTATTTTATATACGATTATTTTTATATACGATTATTTTTATATACGATCATTTTTATATACGATTATTTTTATATACGATTATTTTCATATACGATTATTTTTTATATACGATTATTAAAAATCATCGTATATAAAAATATATACGATGATTTTTATATACGATGATTTTCATATACGATTATTTTTATATACGATTATTTTTATATACGATCATTTTTATATACGATTATTTTATACAGATCCTTTTATTCAATAAATAATTCCCACGAGAAGATACCTATAATAGGAAAGTCAATATCAAAAGAATGACAAAGTCTATCCATACATAAAAATATTGATTTCATTTACTACTTGTTAGAACAATCAAGAGTACAGAGTTAAAATAAGTTCAAAGTG
>OY744533.1:87907641-87930141 GCA_963556195.1 Sepiola atlantica
CACATACATATTTTTAACGTCCATGCGCGCTCACCTGTCCTTTAAAAATGTATTACTTTATATAACTAAAAATTTGATGTAGATCGATTCTTTTGTATCTAAATTATTTAAAAAGTTTGTTTTTTTAGGGTGGACGCGAATTATATATATAAGTTTTGAATTATTAGAAATGATGTTCTTGTTTTCAGAAGCATTATTTATTTGAAATTTGAATTATAAAAACTAATAAGCCGTTAGAAAGCCATATAATGCAACTTCTTTTTTTCTGCCACGCGCGATGTTCTTGGTTAAGAAAACTTTCACCTTGAAATCCGCTTCAACACCGCACGAATTGAAAACACAAATGAGATGATTAAAAATGTTTTTTTTAAATGTATTTTACTATATCTTTTTTTAAAATTCTGATAAGGAAGGATATCTTCGAAAATTAAATTAAGAAATAATTAATGCAAAAATGTTGTATCGTATGGTTTTCTAACGGCTTTTTTTGTAATAATATAATTTTCCTATACAAACAATACTAGCAACGGCACTTCTGTGAGAAATAGGCTGTAGGGGAGAGAATAGATAATACCCCACTAGATTTCGAAGTCGGTTTTGTACTCTGTCAAGGCAGGATTGCGCCAGGAGTGAGGTACATTCCCTTTAACTTCTTTAATGTTTAAGAATATTCGGTGAGTAAGGACGGTGCATCCGCTCTAAAAGATTCATTATTTTCCTAAAAAAAACTGACGCAAAATAAAATATATTCTTGCTAATAAAATAGAAAGAAAAAAAACTTTAAAAAACTAGGCTAGTCCGAATCAAGTATCGATATGTCAGATGGATTGTTATTTGCGTCAGAATGTGAAAATACGGTAATATAACTTAATTTCTTAAATGTTAGTAGAGTCGAAACTCTTTAAGTCGACTGGCTAACAAGAAGAAAGTTCGCTGTTCAAAATACAATGACACAAATACAAATACCAAAAGTATGCTCATAACTCGCTAAGATATAATTAACTTTCATACAATAACGAAGATAGAAAAGATTTTCTTGAAAACTATTCTGTCCGACAGTGAATTCAGTTTTATGCCTACAATTTATAGATATCTCATATCTTTAGTTTAATAAGTTTCTTCTGCCTTGGAATTTTATTATAGCTAACTTTTCACTACGCACACATAAACGAATCATCTAAAATACAAACTTTGCGGCCTATTTTCCTCTTTTAATCTTTTCCTCTTTACTATTGGTTGTTTTATTTCTATCTATTTCTTACCAGAAATAATGAGATACAGTTGCATTATTTTATACTTTCTATTATTAAATGAAGGTCTGTCGTTATAAAATCTGGTTTGAAAATCTGTACTCGTACTCCCAATTTTTTATATTTTATAGTACGATTTTGTTCTGTATGTATTGCCCCCCCCCCCCCCGATAAATTATACTTCTTGTTAGGCAATTATTTCGTAAAGGGCAAACTATAACTCACTTTTCATTTGCTTGTATAAGATAATTTTTGTATAGGATTACTCGGAGAAAAATATAAATTTAGTTTCTT
This sequence comes from Sepiola atlantica, assembly GCA_963556195.1. Taxonomy (NCBI): domain Eukaryota; kingdom Metazoa; phylum Mollusca; class Cephalopoda; order Sepiida; family Sepiolidae; genus Sepiola; species Sepiola atlantica. Next base: position 87,909,186 of record OY744533.1, read on the forward strand.
TTTCAAAATGAAGTGTGACAGAAAGATGGACCGACAGAGCCTCTTCTAAATATACGTGGACAAATCGAAAAAAATGCTATTCCTAACTTAAGCGTGACAGACCGACGAAATTTGTTTTCAATCTTAAACGATACAGACCTATAGACCGAACTTCTGACGAATAGACATAGCCTCTTATAGAGGTGCTTGGACGCATTTAAAAATGTTGCCGTTGGTTTAAACAGGGTTGCGGAGTCGGAAAGTTTTAAGATACGACTCTGATTTCGCCTCCGACTCCGAGCATTCCACAAATTCTGACTCTGATTCCAACTCCTGGAATTCCAAAATATCCGACTCCTTATTTTAAAGTCTTTCAATATTCAGACTGTCTGTTGATTCCTCGGAGATTAAACAATTTGACTACAAATCTGATTCTGAGCATTTTTACGTGGCCGACTCCGATTCTTTTCCAAAATTCCAGACTTCGATTTCGCAACCATTGTTTTAATTTCAATATAAACTGTTGCACCTATAAAAACTTGTTTCATTTCATACACTTGTAATTAAAAAAAAAAAAACGGGCTTCGATTTCACCGGAGCGTTTATTTAACATTTTTAAAATCATTAATCTCTCTCTCTCTCTCTCTCTCTCTCTCTCTCTCTCTCTCTCTCCCTCTCTCTGTTTTATTTTATTTAATTTTGCAAATTGTTTAAAGCATAATTGACTCACCTGACATACAGTCGGCACTTATTTGTGCCCGCCTCGTGCAGAGAGCTGATACAAGGAGAGGAGTAGACGGTACTCGTCCGGATTCGCGCGTTTCCTCGTTTGACCAAGCACGGACAGCTACAGAAAAGAGAAAGAGACATTAGACAAGAAAAAAAAAGAGCTGAATAAACTTGAACTATAATTTCAACGCATGCGCACTCATGCACCCGTTTATCAATTTGTGTTTGTTTGTTGGTGTTTAGTGACCTTTCAACTATTATAAGGTCATCTCAGGTCAACGCTTATCTATGATACGAGCCATCTGATAAGAGACCACACTTTATTAACAAACAAATGTGTTAAGTCTTTTTTTAAAATCATAGAATTATCCAATTTTAACGAGAATTCCACCATTTATTCAAGAAATCATATTTTTATAAGCAATACAATTCTTTTACAAATCAAACATAAAAGCGATTTTTAAAAAAAGTTAGTTTTACGCAATTTAAGTTTGGGCCAGATTAACGCACATGCATAACGCGTTTTAACAAACATGTCGTTACCGTTAAAAGCGACTCTATATCATCTATTCAACAACACCCTCCCACTCTATAATAAAGAGCAATTTGTATTTATTTGTAAATATATATTCGTCCCGTCACACAAAAGTCTACCCGACGAATAAAGGGAAGGGAGAACGCAAATCTATTTCCATAATGAGACGTTTTCTTTCTTTTTATTCCTGTCTGTTTTCTATACCGATTTATACATTTTTGTTTTCTCTTTTTCCTTTTAAAAACATTCCAGATTTAGACCTTTATTCTTTCCTAATCTCTTTATGTCAGCGACGATTGTTCTCTTTCAATTTAATTTTGAACCATTTTACTTCCGCTAACGTCTTTGATGTTGTTCACATCCGGTGTCATAACGCCCTTTCCTACTTCCCAATAATCAAAGGAAGAAAACTAAAGGAATAAAATTAAAAAAGCTATGATTGGTGTTTTTTTTTACTTAGATCATAAGAAATGACTTGCGTTTTACTTTTCAACTCGCGATAGTTCAGTCCTATCCTATTGAAATAAAAAAGCAGTAGTAAAACTTACATTGGAAAGGAAATAGAAAGTCAGACAATACCCAGCGTCTGAAATTAATTCAAAACGAAATCCTCATTTTAAATAAAATACTCAATGGTATGTGTTCTTTTTTATTTAGGTCATCAGAAATGATAATAATTTATAAATGAAAAATTAACGCAATTCTACGATTTAATCTGAATATTGGTACGAATACTGACGAAGCATAATATTTTCTCGTCACTTTCGACAGAGAGTGTACACTAGTTTTAAATAAAGAAAACAAAATATTAAAAAAAGAAGACCTCCTGAGCACTGCTGGAAGGGTAGCTTCCCCCCCCCGATCTGGGTGTACGCTAGCGCCAACTCAACCTGAGCGCAACAGAGTCTGTCAATAAGCTTTTTAATCTCACGTTCATAAACGGGGTTTAAACTGAAAAAGGAAGCTTATTTTTTACTTCTTTTGAAGTATGTCTTAATCAGTGTGAGATATATCGCCATCCTTCATCACGATAAAGCTAGGCCATACTACGCATCAGACCAGAAATATGCCTATGAGATTATACACCACACCCACCATAGTCTACGGAACTCGCGCCAACAGATTATCACCCCTTTTAGAATTCTGTAAACTCCGTCACCCAACATAGTCTACGGAACTCGTGCCAGCAGATTATCACCCCTTTTAGAATTCTGCAAACTCCATCACCCACCATAGTCTACGGAACTCGCGCCAACAGATTATCACCCCTTTTAGAATTCTGTAAAATCCGTCACCCAACATAGTCTACGGAACTCGCGTCAACAGATTATCACCCCTTTTAGAATTCTTCAAACTCCATCACCCACCATAGTTTACGGAACTCGCGCCAACAGATTATTACCCTTTTTAAAACTCTGCAAACTCATTTGAGTGGATTCAGGCTTACTTGTAGTAAAAATCTCAGTGACAGATGAAAAGAGGTCACGCAGAAGAATTGTGGCTGTACTAACGATTAAATATATCTGATTTTATGTTTTATATTTTTTTATTGAGTCTTAAAAATCGGACAGAACTTCCGTTACAACTGGCAGATACGTGAGACCAGGATTAAACACTTAATACTTGTTTGCTTTCAATAAAATTTCAAATATTACGTTACAAAATTAGAATAGTATTTATTGTAGTTACCGAGTATTGCTATCTCAAGAAGCACCAATTAGTTTCTCCTCACTCTTGTTACAATTTATTCTTTTTTATAATTTTTTTAAAATTTATTCTTTTTTTTTAAGTTTTGTTACAATGTATTCTTTTTTAAAAATTTTTGTTACAATTTTTTCTTTTTTAAAAATTTTTATTACAATTTAATTTTTCTTTTAAATTTTGTTACAATTTATTCTTTTTTAAAATTTTTGTTACAATTTATTCTTTTTTAAAAAATTTTGTTACAATTTATTCTTTTGTTTCTTAATTTTTGTTACAATTAAGTCTTTTTAAAAAAATGTTGTTACAATTTATTCTTTTTTTTCTAAAATTTTTGTTACAATTTATTCCTTTTTTAAAAAAATTTGTTACAATTTATTCCTTTTAAAAATTTTTTGTAACAATTTATTATTTTCTTTTCTTTTTAAAATTTTTGTTACAATTTATTCTTATTCCTAACAGGAAAAAAAAATCGTAAAGCAGAATTATGATTTCATAAAAAGAAAGAAAAGTTATTATAATAAAAGGTTGTTAGGTTTTACGGCATATCAACCCGTGTTAGGTCATTTTATGTCGAAAGCGAACGCACGTTTAGTATTCAAATGGTTTGTAGATTAATTTCAATAAATACTCAAATACTCTTCTCTTGCGGGCAGAGTTATTTCCCTTACTTCAGTGGCAGTGGGAACTTCTGGTTTTGTTGGCCCTCATTCAGTTACGTTCCTTCGTAAAATTGTCGGAATTGCTCCTGGGTTAAAAGATGAACCTCGCGAGAAAGAGTGGCTTTTGTTGCGTGTCTGACTGGCGGTGTTGTGAGATTATGCCTCACCCCACGCAATAAGTTTTGTATATTTTCCACTTAATCCACAGATAAGTAATGTCAGTCCAAGTAAAAATGAACCTGGAACGAATGGCACTCTCCAAAGAGTTCAGACTTTAGCATCACTACTGGATGTGGTCCAAGGTCATATCTAAGTCCATTTTTAAGAAAGCCGACAGTAATCGATATTATCACGTGTGATATTTATTATTAAATTATTAGAAAATATAATAAAAAAATAAATGTAAATTCATTTTTTTTAAATGCACATAACATTTACATGTTACAAATATTCTTAATTATACAGCATTGGACTGCAGAATTGCAACGTGTGCGGACCTTACTAACAGCAATTTTACAGTCGCGCACGAGTGCAAGATCCCGAGAGGAAGGAATATATACACTTGACAAAGGGGTGTATCACCGAAATATCGTGAAATTCCGGCATCACATGAGGTTCTAGTGATCGAGCAGATAAAATAAAAACAAGATTGAAATTTCTTTCTTTACCTCCGTCGATATACTTTAATTAACTATCGATTTATATTATAATATCTATTTACTATTAATCAAATATTTATTGAAATAAAAAATGCAAATGCATAAAATAAAACGAAATTTAAAAAATCTTATTCAAAAAAATAATCCACCAGAATGCATTTCTGTTTTATAAATACCACTCTCCTTCGCTGCACATCAAAACGAGAGTCATTTCCTCCTTCCTAGCATTCGTCACGTAACTCTTCCTTCACTTTTTTCTATGAGCTAGCTTGCTGATATTGTAAACAACTTTATTTTCGTTTCGCTTGACCAAAGAAATCAATTAAGACAAAATGGAGGTATGGGGGGGGGGGAGCAATGAATGAAACAAAATTTGAAACTAAAGACTCCCGGGCAACACTGAGTACGAACAGCTCGTCTCAATTATAAAGCTAAACAGTAATCTATCCCCCCCCCTCTTTATCCTTCTGATTTTAATTGGGTTTCTCTTGTTTCTTTCTTTCTATTGTGACCACGAAATAAAAAATGGCCGCCGGCATTTAAAGCAAGAAATAAAGTTGGATTACAATAAATAAACTGTTTATTTCACTTACTTAATTCTTTCTTTTGTGGCTTTAATTAAGTCTTCTATTATTTCCTATTTGTGATGAATGCGATTATTCGCGTTATCTGATTTAAGAGACACGAAGGTCCATAAACCAACGGCACAAGGGGAAATAGTAACTTAGCAACACAGCCGGTCAGCACTTCGGACAGTTTACTGGCTATCCAAGGTCTGTGCTACTGCTGGTGGTGGTGGTGGTAGTGGTGGTGGTGGTGGTAGTATTTGTAGCCAGAGTTCTCACACCAGTCGTTGCTGGTAAAAAACAGTATATTTTACCTGGAGTCTGAGTGACAATAAGCCTACTTAATATACTCATCAGTGTATATATATATATATATATATATATATATATATATATATATATATATATATATATATATATATATATAGTCATCCACATACAGACTGTTTTGCTGTATCAAAGTTAGTGCCTTAAGCCGGGATCGAAACAACCGTCAAGCTGACAGTCGGCGACTCTTCCGCTGCGTTATCATACGACACACACACACACACACACACTCACACGCATACATATATATATATATATATATATATATAAACTTTCTCATGTTCCAAATATTTCAAATATATTCCTCACCCACCCTTTCAATCACCCCCCTCCCCCACCCACTCCAATCCCTCACTCATTGCTATCATTTTCCAAATATTTCAAATATTTCACACCCTATCACGACAAATCCTCCCTCTTCCCCCTCTCATCCATTTTGTCCCATACCTCTTCTTAAATTCCCTCATTTTCTTCAAACGCTCTCTAAGACTATAACTTTCGCCCATCCACCAAAATCACAGCCCCCCCCCCCTCCCTCTCTACCCATCCCCATTTCCCTGCACACACCCCACACACACAAACATTCCAACTCACTCTTCCCCTTCAATCTCGACCACAGCCATCTGGTCAAACACCCCCTCCCCCTCTTCCTCCAATCTCTCTCTGCCATCCATTTTACCCCTGCTCATCCCCCACCTCTTTCTCTCATCGCCAGCCACAGTAGTCCTTGCTCCCTCCACCCTTCCCCTTTTTTCTCCCACTCATTTTTCATTCTCTAACAAGTACGGACGTCCAGCTAGACGCCGCAATTATTTTTCATTTTATTTTATTTTTCCTCCCAACATGTCTACCCTACATGTATCCGTGCTTGCATGATATCTTTCCCTATATCATCATCCTGATGAAGTCTTATAAATAAAGACGAAACGTTGATGTACACATAAAAAAACATCCAGTTTTTGGTTTTCCTTTTTCATTTTACCATATATATATATATATATATATATATAGAGAGAGAGAGAGAGAGAGAGAGGGGGAGCGAATGCGAGAGAGAGAGAGAGAGGGGGAGCGAATGAGAGAGAGGGAGCGAATGAGAGAGAGAGAGAGAGAGAGAGGGGGGAGCGAATGAGAGAGAGAGCGAATGAGAGAGAGAGAGAGAGAGGGAGCGAATGAGAGAGAGAGAGAGGGAGCGAATGAGAGAGAGAGAGACGGAAGAGAGAGTGAGCGAATGAGAGAGCGAATGAAAGAGAGAGAGAGAGAGAGCGAATGAGAGAGAGAGAGAGAGCGAATGAGAGAGAGAGGGGAGTATTAGAAAGCTATCACAATGCAAGAAATGGAAATATGTCGGCGTTGAGAAGTAAGACAAAAACAAGTGATTTTTTTATAAATATATATGCATTAAAAATTTTTTTTATAGCAAATCTTACTTGATTAGGCAATTGTTTTTGTCTTACTTCTCAACGCCGACATATTCCCATTTCTTGCATTGTGATAGCCTACTAATACTCCTCTATATATGTATTACACACAATGCTTCAAGCAAACTACCTCTTCTCATTATATATATATATATATATATATATATATATATATATATATATATATCAGCAAACATTGTCAAACATAACAGAATTCGTGCTTGATTATACCATTATTAATTAAAAAAAAAATTTCTGATGATATTTTTTTGTGTCAAAATCAAAAAAAATATTTTGTGTCAAAATCAAAAAAGATGATGAAGTATCACCAGCACTTTCGATTCTTCGCCGGAGTCCCCTAATTTAAATTGTAAACGTTCTTCTCCAATTGCACCGGTTTGTTGTTTTGACGTCTAACGACTTCACATACGGCGTTCTCAGTTGTTTTTAAAAATTCTCTTTTTTTTCATCTGGTTATTTTCACCTGAAGATGATTCACTGTATTGGACATCAAAAATGATTATTAGAAAAATTGAAAAAGATAAAAGGAAGTATAATCAAGCAGGAAAATTCTGTTATGTTTAACAATGTTTGCTTAAATGAAAGAATGCTGCTTAAATATACACGCTTAAATATACACGCACACATACTACTGGTGATGGTGGTGGTAGTAGTTGTGGTCAGAGTCCCAACACCAGTCGTTGCAAATGATTTCTCGCTAATAAAATCCGGTGGATTTTCCCTGGATTCTGAGTGACAATAAACCTACTCAGTATTTCAGTAATTGCCATTCCGGGTTGTGTTTTCCCGTAATCGACCTTTCCGTTCTCTCAGAACTACTGCGGCAACTTTCCGTGGTACCAACCAGTTTTGTGGGTGATGGTAAATTATTATTATTATTATTAATTACTACTACTACTACTACTACTACTACTACTACTACTACTACTACTTGGGATGCTCACGCCAGTCATTGCTTCTGATCGCTTACCAAGTCTGGTATCATTCCTTGGAGTTTGAGTAATAGCAAGTCTCTCCTATAGTCCAGTATTTATCCTTTCCAATCCATTATTAATGTAGACACTCGGAGTTTTCACACGTTCCATTACCGGTAATTGTTCGCTGACAACGACCAGTGGATATATTTGGAATTTAAGCGGCAACAAATCTCCCCATTATATCAGTACTCTCCGTTCCCTTCTAGCCGTGGTCTAGATGGTGCTATTCCCCCTCGACTTGTTCATCTACTCTCAATTAATTGGCGGTTACTTTCCTTAATACCAACCGTTTTATTAAAAGGGGAGTCAGATTATAGTTGTTTTGTACATATCACGTGGCTTTAGCTGGGGTAGTTTCAGCACTTGACAAACATTTTTTTATCCTAATGAGTCACCACTTACCAAGGCCAAAGGCCACTCGAGGATAATGGTCAATAAGATTGTCAGTTGGATGATAACCATTGCTATTGGAAACGATGGGTAGAATGGGCACATTTTGATTACTTAAAACGAGCATGCTGTAGTTAGCTTGGAAGCAGCCCCGCGGTATTGTGTTTCACAGATGGGAAATTCTTGGAAATAAACTTTGTTTATGCAAGTTCCGTTTAGTTTTAGGTAACCAAAGGGGGAAAGGTAAAATGTGTTACAGTGGTTGTAACCAGACGAGATTTTGGTGTGAATGTTTTACAGAGAAAGGGGACCAGAGAGAGGAGCTCAGTCGACCACCTACCACGAAGATAACAATAAAGCAGAGAGAAGGGGGCTGTAGGGGAAGAGATATTATCCCTCACTAGATTCCTTTCTCTCTCTCTCTCTCTCTCTCTCTCTCTCTCTCTCTCTCTCTCTCTCTCTGTACCTAAAACCAAACGTAAATTCCATGAACAAAGTTTATTTCCCGTGAAACTTCTAATATATCGGATTTGCATTCATTTTCATCAATTAAGCAAAATTCCCTGAACTTAAATTGCTTCTTAAGACCTTAAATTTAAGGCATTTTCTAGAATCAAGATTATGTAGTGATTTTTTAAAATGGAAATCGCCCCAGACAAGACATGAAGTCACTTGATATCGGGAGCTAAAGAGAACGAAAGATGATTATCGCAAGCACAAGAGATGCCTATTGATCTTAGTCTTGGAAAGACCAAGGTTATAGGTAGGAAGAAAACAGTCAACAGGAAGAGAGTTCCACAAGCCTGTAGTTTGGGGAAGAAGCTACTAGAATAGAAAGCTGTATTATATCGAGGCATCAAAACAGCGAATTTCTGGAGACCACTAGACCAACGAATCAAACGAGCTGAAACAAAGGAAGCAATGAATAGATCAGACAGTTCTGAAGAACACATGACATAATGATACTTATAGAAAAGACTGAGACTAGCAACATCACGTCTGTGTTTGTGTGTGAGAGAGAGAGAGAGGGAGAGAGAGATGGGTGCAGAGAAAAAGAAAGAGTGGGGCCAATCAAATTACAGATACGTTTCTGCATCTTATCAAGAACCCTCAAATGGGACAGAGATTCACCAGCCTAGATATGACAACAGTACTCCATAAAGGTCTGATTGTAGATTTGTAAAGATAGAGAATAGACTCAGGTGTGAAAAAGTGTGTTGTGCGATAGAGAGAATCGACTTTATGAAAAGCAGAAAGAGCAATGAATCAAATGTATTAACTCCAGGAAAGATTTGATGAGAAAGATTTGATGAGAAAGATTTGATGAGAAAGATTTGATGAGAGAGATTTGATGAGAAAGATTTGATGAGAAAGATTTGATGAGAAAGATTTGATGAGTAAGATTTGATGAGAAAGATTTGATGAGAGAGATTTGATGAGAAAGATTTGATGAGAAAGATTTGATGAGAAAGATTTGATGAGTAAGATTTGATGAGAAAGATTTGATGAGAGAGATTTGATGAGAGAGATTTGATGAGAAAGATTTGATGAGAAAGATTTGATGAGAAAGATTTGATGAGAGAGATTTGATGAGAAAGATTTGATGAGAAAGATTTGATGAGAGAGATTTGATGAGAAAGATTTGATGAGAGAGATTTGATGAGAAAGATTTGATGAGAAAGATTTGATGAGAGAGATTTGATGAGAAAGATTTGATGAGAAAGATTTGATGAGAAAAATTTGATGAGAAAGATTTGATGAGAAAGATTTGAGAGAAAGATTTGCTGAGAAAGATTTGATGAAAAAGATTTGACAGAAAGATTTGATGAGAAAGATTTGAGACAAAGATTTGCTGAGAAAGATTTGAGAGAAAGATTTGAGAGAAAGATTCGATGAGAAAAATTTGATGAGAAAGATTTGAGAGAAAGATTTGCTGAGAAAGATTTGAGAGAAAGATTTGCTGAGAAAGATTTGCTGAGAAAGATTTGATGAGAAAGATTTGAGAGAAAGATTCGATGAGAAAGATTTGCTGAGAAAGATTTGATGAGGAAGATTTGAGAGAAAGATTTGATGAGAAAGATTTGATGAAAAAGATTTGAAAGAAAGATTTGATGAGAAAGATTTGATGAGAAAGATTTGAAAGAAAGATTTGATGAGAATGATTTGATGAGAAAGATTTGATGAGAAAGATTTGAAAGAAAGATTTGATGAGAATGATTTGATGAGAAAGATTTGATGAGAAAGATTTGAAAGAAAGATTTGATGAGAAAGATTTGATGAGAAAGATTTGATGAGAAAGATTTGAAAGAAAGATTTGATGAGAAAGATTTGATGAGAAAGATTTGAAAGAAAGATTTGATGAGAATGATTTGATGAGAATGATTTGATGAGAAAGATTTGATGAGAAAGATTTGAAAGAAAGATTTGATGAGAATGATTTGATGAGAAAGAAAGGTCAAAAAGTTTCAAAGTCGATTTCTCCTCAAGAACAAAGTTATCCATGAAAATTTTGATTCTACACATTATATTTAGTATTATTATCTCTGGTTTTTAATCTTCATAGGGGGACATAAAAATGGTGCAAAACTATTCTGTTTGGGAATTAATTTTATTCGTTCTGGGTAGGGGTATTCTAGTATATATATAAAGTTGTCAATTAAACAACCCGTTGGTAATTTATTTAATTTTTCCCTAAACCTGCCCCAAATAGTACGTACAAGTGGCAGCCATCTGTCGTATTCGTATGATCCGCCTTAAAAAAACTAAAAAAATAACAAAATGAAATAAATAAAAAGACACAATAACAATTTATAAATAGATAAACCCCAACACGCTCTTCTATAAGAGAACAGAATACAATTTGAAGAATATTCAGTCAGAATTTAAGAACCATCCAAAAGAAGAAACAGAAAATATTGAATAACTCAAGTTTTTGCTGAATAACTTTGACGGATCCGATGTCTACACGCAAAGCGATGACAAGTCTAGAAATAAACCGCTGTCAGTTGAATAGAAGCGTTTTATTCGATTTATCGTAGACATGTTCAGAAACCTTTTATTCTTACAACAAATAAAAATAATGTAAATATTTTATTTACAGTTAAATTGGGTTTTACCAAATAAAACCTAGGTGGAAATACCTAAATTAAAGTTTTAGTTTTGAATGTACTAACGGGTCACCGGTTATCAATGCCTAAAGGCTACCCGAGGATAAGAGAAAATAGGTTTACCTTCTGGACGCTGACACAACATCGTGGGTGTTACACCGGCCGTTCTTACACAGGAGAAACTACACCGGTTGTCACTATAAATAGTGCGAGTCACCAGAGACACTGAAGAAAAAGCACAGTCTTGTAACTGTCTAGCCAACAACTAGTCACTTTCTAACTTTGTTAATACACTTGTTAAACCAACCATCGACTTGACTTCCTTTATTTATTATTTACTGTGGAACAACTTCACAACAGTGGGGATTGCTAACGATGCTTGAAACTAGGTAGAAGTTGATTATATAAGAAACCGGCTTAGCAAGACTTTGTTAACATTGGAATTGATAACGACCATGTTTTAGTCAGCTGGGAAGCAGTTCCGTGGAATTGCGTTCCACATACAGGTAGTTATAGGAAAGAAACTTTGCTCATGGAAGTTATGTCTAGTTTTAGATACACACAAGGAAAACAGAGAACATTATTTTCAGTTGTAGCTAAACCAGTTTTTTTGTGAATGTTTTACAGCGTGGGAAACGCTGATTGGAGCTCAGTCGAGCATCTACTATGAAAATAACGATAGAGCAGAGAAAGACTAGCAACATCTCTTCTGTGAGAAAGTGGCTCTAGGGAAGAGAAAAGGACATCTCCCACTAGATTTCGAAGTCAGTTTTGTGCTCTCTCAAGGCAGAATAGGGTGCTCTGAGCGGTACCTCGCCAGATGTGGCAACAGTACTCCAGCTTAGGACGTATAGAGCATTGCGTCGGGAGTGAGATACTTTCTGGAGCGGTAGAATGATCCAACCATTTTCCAAGCGACGAGTTTGATGCAAGTCTTCCATTTTAAGTCAGGCTGAAGCTTATCAAAGCAGGGAACTTCCTCATGTAGATATTCATGTATTTCAATTGGGGCGAAGTGATAATCCTGACCATTGGTGTAGAAATGAAACAAGCTTTATTTTCGATGCATGAAAAATACACAGACACTTATTTTACAATTGCACGACGGAAAAGTAGGAATCAGAAAGATCTTGATCATTAATGCTCTTCGAAGTGTTGCCATAGATAGTTGTGTCATCTACATCAATGTCGACAAATGCTCTTAGAATGTGATTTGGGAGATGATTAGTGTAAATCAGAAAGAGGGTTTGGCTCAAAATGGATCCTTGAGGCATGCTGGCGTTGATGCCATGTACTTCATACATCTGCCCATAAACGACTAATCGTTTTTCAGAGAAAAACGATCATTAAAAAAATTATAATTAAGGGTTAGGTTAAGAAGATGGGTAAAATAGAAATACCGAAAGGGCCATAAATAACAAATAATGGTAATTAAAGTTTAAGTTCAAAAGATCACGAAAAAAAAATACCGAAACGAAATAGTCATAAAAACACCCCCCCCCCCTCTGAAAATTAAGAATAGGATGGAGTAGATGGCTACAATGAAAATACTTAAAGAACCATAAAAAACAAATAATGATAGTTAAGGGCTTATTTGAGATGATCGTTGAAATGGAAATACTTAAAGAACCATAACAAACAAATAATGATAGTTAAGGGCTTATTTGAGATGATCGTTGAAATGGAAATACTTAAAGAACCATAACAAACAAATAATGATAATTAAGGCTTGATTTGAGATGATCGCTAAAATGGAAATACTTAAAAAAAACAATAAAAAACAAATAATGATAGTTAAGGGTTGATTTGAGATCGTCGCTAAAATGGAAGTACTTAAAGAACCATAACAAACGAATAATGATAGTTAAGGGTTGATTTGAGATGATCGCTAAAATGGAAATACTTAAAGAAACATAACCAACAAATAATGATAGTTAAGGGTTGATTTGAGATGATTGCTAAAATGGAAATACTTAAAGAACCATAACAAACAAACAATGATAATTAAGGGCTGAGATGATAAGACTGTTTTAATGGGAATACTGAAAATGCCATAAAACAAATAATGCTTATGAAGAGTTGGGTTAAGATCGCGAAAAGGGAAAATTCGAAACAGCCATGAAAACCAAATGATGCTAATTAAGTGTTGGGTGTAAAAGATCGCTGAAAGGGAAATACTTAAAGAACCACAAAAAAACAAATAATGATAATTATGAAATATTGTAATTAAGAATCCTTTGACAGATATACAAAAAGAAGGCAAGCGATTAGCATTCTGTGCTTAATGCAACAGAATTACCTTTTTTAGTCACTCCAGGAACGAATATTTTAAAGATACATCCATTAAATCTACGCGTTTAGCGATGAAAATGCTATTTCTAACTTAAGTGTAGCAGACAGAAAAAAAAGCTTTTTTTTAAAACTTAAACGTAAGAGACCAACAAAAATTTGATTACAAACTTAAACGTGACAGACCAACAAAAATTTGATTACAAACTAAAACGTGACAGACCAACGAAATCGTTCTCCCAAACTTATTCGTGACAGGTTGACGAAAATACTATTTCAAGGTTAAACATGACAGACCCATGAAAATGCTATTCTAAATATATGAGTGACAGATCAACGGAAATGCAATTTCAAATATTAAGTCTGGCAGACTGACGAAAATGTTATTTCAAACGTATGCATGACAGACTAACGAAAATGCTATTTTAAAATTGTAAATGCGAGTGATTAACGAAAAGCTTTTCCAAATTTGTACACAAATAAACAAATGGGTCGACCGTAGTCGAGGGAGATCCGAAAGTTTATTTTTGATTGTCCAGTATACCGAGATGTAGGGGAGGGAGTCACTCTTTTCTTGGACTGTTCCACTCCTCCCGGCTCGTTACGCTAAAATCATGAAAGACCGATCGACGGACAGAACCCCTGATTGAAATAATTGGACGCATCTCAAATAAGATGCGTCCAATAAATCCGCGCGTTTAGTGATAAAAATACCTTTTCAAGCTTAAGCTTGACAGACCAACGAAGATGCCATTTGAAAAAAAGCGGGACAGGCCAACAAACATGCTATTTATTATATATATATATATATATATATATATATATATATATATATATATATATATATATATATATATATATATATATACATTTATCCAACATTACACACACATTTTTGAACACTACATTTATATACATAACATAATTCTCTGCGGGACTGGTTTGCTCCTACGCTGTCTCTGTCTTCTGGCATCCATTTTGTCAGATTCTCTGCACAGACGGAGTTTTCCTCTGGTATTTATTATTTTTGACAAAGGGAAGTTTCTTTTTCTTGAAATATTAAATAAATGATTTTTATAATAATCCGGACATCCGTTTTATTATTTTTGTTCCTTCCAGCTTACATCTTACCCGGAATTGGCATTGCCCACAACCTTTTAAAAACATACTACTTTCAAAGTTACGAGAAGGCATCTATAAAAAAAAAAGTCACCCACGCAATTCTCATCGGGTGGCAATGTCTTCATCATGTCTCATCAAGTCTCACGAATTCGTCCACCATCTTGGATTTGTAATTATCCTTTCCACGCAAAACTTAAACCCACGGAAGCTCACATGAACATTTATCCCTGTTGCTTTTAAGACCCCCCCCCCTCGATTGCGTTTCCTTCTTTTTATACGTCTGTCGTTTTTTTATTGTTTTAAATAACTTCAAAACTTGTCTCGTCAGGAGATCAAACTAATAAACCGCCGCTATTCAACCGAGTGTCGTTTATTTCTAGACCTGTCATCGCTTTGCGTGTAGACATCGGATCCGTCAAAGTTACCCAGCAAAAACAGCGGAATTGGTTTAGCCAATATTTTCTGCTTCTTCTTCTGGATAATTCTGAAATTCCGACTGAATATTCTTCCATTTGTATTTTGTTCTCTCTTAGAAGAAGATGTGGTTGAGTTTAACTCTTTATTAATTTCTCATCATTTCTTTTTATTTCTTTTATTTTGTTGGTTTTTGAGGTTGAGGCCGATCATACGGACACGACAGATAGCTGCCAAAAGTAGATACTATTGGAGGGCATGTTTAGGGCAAAACTAAACATTTACCAAGGGGTCATTTGATTGAAAACTTCACACATACACACACTCACACACACACACACGTACTGCGGAGATGGCATGGACGCGTCTCTGTGTAGCTTAATTGCCATAAATATATTTTCATA
This sequence comes from Sepiola atlantica, assembly GCA_963556195.1. Classification (NCBI taxonomy): domain Eukaryota; kingdom Metazoa; phylum Mollusca; class Cephalopoda; order Sepiida; family Sepiolidae; genus Sepiola; species Sepiola atlantica. Next base: position 87,924,486 of record OY744533.1, read on the forward strand.
CTTTACTACTAAGCTCTACTCCCGTATTGAGCACCGTTGAAGTAAATACTGAAAATCTATACACAATATATCATAGCACCTTATAATATTATATGTGTATATATAATAATTTGTTTAGTGATATTACCCGTGGAAACATTAGCATCAACAAAAAGCAGAACAATGCATAACGCACACAAACACACACACACACATATATATTTTCACTTAGCGTTAAGGTAATACTTTTTCGTAAAAATAATTGCATACTTTCAGTTATCAGTATCGCAAATCAAATAAAAAATATAAATAAATGTAATGCTATACAATTTATTCCGCTGCTACTAGCGGGTTCGTGACTCGGTTTGGAGAGTGTCGTACTTCAGTTAGTAGGGTCCCGGTTTAGAATCTCGCTAGGTCTAGCCACACTAACGAGTTGGAAAGATGACGAAACACGTGTCTGTGGATAACGCTCTCTCATATATATATATATATATATATATATATATATATATATATATATATATATATATCTGATTGGGGAAATGGTAGTTTGATCTGTACCATTGGAGAGCCATGCATATAACGTTTTTAAATCTCCGAAACAGTTACATGGTAAACAGCTGATGATCCCCGTGTTAATATTAGATGCTTACGTTAAGGTCTCCTGTTTTATTTTTCACTGTCAGATAGTTAATCCCCCTTTTTATTTTATTTACTTACTATTATATATTTTATTTATTTATGAATTTTCCAACGAATATTAAGTCTGCACTATTTTAGATTTAGTTAGTTTCTGTGGGAATTTAAACTGCATTTTCCTTCTTTTTTTTTGTCTTTTTGTTTAAAATAACTCAAAGCTTCTTTAGACTATATATATATATATATATATATATATATATATATATATATATATATATATGTGTGTGTGTGTGTGTGTGTGTGTGCGCACGCGCAAAGTTCGGTACCTGAAATATTTGAAACATTAATTTAAAATAATAAACATTTCATTAATAACTTTGTAGTAAACATGCAACAAGTTTTTTCTCATTCATCATCATATCTTATCATGCCAATACTTGATCAGTTGTTGAGCAGTTACAGTCCATCAAATGTTGGTCAGTACAAGTTGTTCCATCACTGCAGTCACTGAGGATGTGCTCCATTGTCTGTCTGAGATTTCCACAAGGGCAATTGCTTGTTGTTGCTAGTCTCCACCCGTGAAGGTTGCTGGCTTTCCTTTCAACAACATTCGATCTTGCTCGATTCAGTGTCATCTAGTCCTCCCTTGGTAGACCCGTTCCATGTAGTAGATGTCATCTGGGTTCTTGGATAACTTCGTTCAAGTAGTCAGTCAATCTGTCAATATGATAGTTCAAGTAGTCAGTCAATCTGTCAATACGATAGTTCAAGTAGTCAGTCAATTTATCAATATGATAGTTCAAGTAGTCAGTCAATTTATCAATATGATAGTTCAAGTAGTCAGTCAATTTATCAATATGATAGTTCAAGTAGTCAGTCAATTTATCAATATGATAGTTCAAGTAGTCAGTCAATCTGTCAATATGATAGTTCAAGTAGTCAGTCAATCTGTCAATACGATAGTTCAAGTAGTCAGTCAATTTATCAATATGATAGTTCAAGTAGTCAGTCAATTTATCAATATGATAGTTCAAGTAGTCAGTCAATCTGTCAATACGATAGTTCAAGTAGTCAGTCAATTTATCAATATGATAGTTCAAGTAGTCGGTCAATTTATCAATATGATAGTTCAAGTAGTCAGTCAATTTATCAATATGATAGTTCAAGTAGTCAGTCAATCTGTCAATATGATAGTTCAAGTAGTCAGTCAATCTGTCAATACGATAGTTCAAGTAGTCAGTCAATTTATCAATATGATAGTTCAAGTAGCCAGTCAATCTGTCAATACGATAGTTCAAGTAGTCAGTCAATCTGTCAATACGATAGTTCAAGTAGTCAGTCAATTTATCAATACGATAGTTCAAGTAGTCAGTCAATCTGTCAATATGATAGTTCAAGTAGTCAGTCAATCTGTCAATACGATAGTTCAAGTAGTCAGTCAATCTGTCAATACGATAGTTCAAGTAGTCAGTCAATCTGTCAATACGATAGTTCAAGTAGTCAGTCAATCTGTCAATACGATAGTTCAAGTAGTCAGTCAATCTGTCAATACGATAGTTCAAGTAGTCAGTCAATCTGTCAATACGATAGTTCAAGTAGTCAGTCAATCTGTCAATACGATAGTTCAAGTAGTCAGTCAATCTGTCAATACGATAGTTCAAGTAGTCAGTCAATCTGTCAATACGATAGTTCAAGTAGTCAGTCAATCTGTCAATACGATAGTTCAAGTAGTCAGTCAATCTGTCAATACGATAGTTTAAGTAGTCAGTCAATCTGTCAATACGATAGTTCAAGTAGTCAGTCAATCTGTCAATACGATAGTTCAAGTAGGCAGTCAATCTGTCAATACGATAGTTCAAGTAGTCAGTCAATCTGTCAATACGATAGTTCAAGTAGTCAGTCAATCTGTCAATAGGATAGTTCTGTGACCGTGCAGGGTCAAGACTCTCTTTGGTCACGGACTGCTTCTTGCTTACAATCTGCCTTTTGGTTGTCCATGTCTAGATAGGGAGTGTCTTCTGTCGGTTTCTTGTTTGTGTTTTTTGATTTTTTCTTATTTATTCATATAGATAGATAAAAATTAACATTTTGGTAATTTGAAAAAAAAAATTTATCTTTTAAATATGACCGTAAAGAAAGGAAAAAAACGAAGCAATCAATGTGTCTTTTCATTTGCAATTTAGAAATAAACCACAACTTGTTGAAAATCGAGTCGGCCCCTCTGTAGAAAAGGAACATTTGAACACAAATGCTAAATATGTGTCCAGGAAATAAAACAATATTGTAAAACATAACTCTTTGTTATATTAAAAGCAAAACAATCTTTGACTTGAACAAAACAATAAGAAATAATAGTTAATTAATAAAATGTCCCTTTTCAAAACTAATATGCAAATTACTTAACCATACGCATGCGCAGTTTAAAAATACAAGATGGTGTCAAGTTGAATTAACTTGAAATAGGGCGTTTTGACTTTACGGTTAGTGCGAGAAATGGACCCAACTTTCACCGCGTTTATTCATTTAAGATATTCAGAGCATTATTTATTTGCACGTATTACAATCATGACTTTTTCGGAAATCGTCGGTGTTTGTTTTTTTCATTTCAGAACCACAGCAACTATTGATGGATTTTATTAGTTTTATATATTTCCTAATTAGTTATTTTTTGTCGTAGATATTTTTTGTTGTTTTTTTCTTTTACGTGTAACTAGCAAACATATGCTATCTTCGGTCGCATACGTTTGCTAACCAAGAAGGATGGTATCAAGATTTAACGAAAACGGTCACATCTCGTTCAAACGCTATCTGGTAGGAATCTTGGTGATCATTTTATGTTAAATTTATATGAAAAACTGATCCCATACTATAAATTCTAAACCAATTTTTTTCACCCCAAAGATTTTCATGATGTTCACACATAATCGCTTAAAAAAAGTAGAATCGCTTTTTTGAGAGGTTCTCATCTACAATAATAGCGATACTTTTTTTTATCCATTGTGCAATCTGTGAGACTTAGGCGTTTTCCTAAATATCTTAATATTTTAAATACTACACGGTCAAATTTTATGCATTTTTGTCTTTAAAAATGAAATTACCTTTCGTCTGCCATGCTCCAGTTTGAAATAAGATGTACATCGCTAAACGCGCAGATTGAATAGACGTAGTGTCATTTTTCCGTATCCTCATCCCCCTTTTCTCGATATGGCACCCAGCGATTAAATCATTTCCTGATAATTACATTTTATACAGTTTAATAAGTTCACATAGCTTCGAAATGTAAAACTTCAATGCGCAAAACGACGCGAAATAGTAATATTTGTTACGCTGTTCACGCCTTAAATTAATCCCCACTTCGAAAATACGTATTTACATTGTACATTAAACACAAAGCATCCACCCAAAACACACACAGGTTTGTTTTTTTACTTTGGTGATTGCTATTTTACATTAATATCGTCGGGTCCGCGTTTGCGCTGGATAACAATAAGCAGCAAATAATTCGATAATTCAAGGTCGGGGACTTTCATTGAGTTATTCTACTTTCCCGGGCGACGGCATGACATGGGTCAGCTAGTATTGAAATAAAATGTTACGGTAAACAAGCTTTATTTAATTCGTATGACGTCCCGGTCAAATGTGTGCCTTCTTTCGGTATGTAAAAGCCTAGATCGTGTTGGTGTGAACTCGGAGGAAATATATGACCTACGAATTCCCTTCGCTGAAGTTACACGAAGATTCTCGAGTCTATTACTTTGTATAATGATGTTGCATAGTTCAAACACATCTTTATAATACTAGTATTTTGATAATCTTGTTTGTTTGGTTGTTTGCACACAGAATGTTTTAGATAAGAAGAGAGGAGAATAAGACGAGAAGTGGCGGGGAAAGGGGAATAAAAGTTGATGGATTATTAAACACAAACAGAAGAAAGGAAAGGAAGGGTAAGAGGGAAGAAGGGGCAAAATGTGAAAGGGTTGAATAAAAAAGGGGAATGGGGATGGTAAATCGAATGAAATACAATTCGAATGTTGGTATAAAAGGAACAGACGGGTTGCGTCAACCCTTTCGATCGTAAGGTGCAACCCAATGTTAAGCCGGTGTCTTAAAAGAGAATGGTCCTCTTCAGTATTGGAATAATACGGTGTTATTCCTGCTGGGAAATTACGACGGGTATTGAGCGAGAGAATAATCGGGCTATTATACGTGTCGAGCGACGAACCTGACCTTCTATTTCTGGAGAGCACAAGGTTATCAGCAGACAGACCCCCCCCCTCCAATCGTGCTAGAAGAAAGAAAATAAACCATTGCTTCGAACTGCTTACACAAGCGAAAAAAGAAACAATAAATCGAACTGGATCTTTTTATTGCTTCCTCCAAAAAAGACTTAATCTTTCCGTTGCCCTCAAGCCTGAAAGAAAGCACCAGTAACAAGTCATCGATTTCCTTTGATTTTATTCTTTTGTGTTTGTTTCCGTAAGCAATCGATATTGTCACGATGATAGCAATTATCCTTTGCCAAATATTTCTTATATATATATATATATATATATATATATATATATATATATATATATGTGTGTGTGTGTGTGTGTGTGTAAAAATAAAAATGGAATAAAGGATAAGCTAATCAACAACTAGCAAAAATAAACTCAAAAACACATTTGAAAAGTTCTACCAAAATATTTCGATTGTTAAAATACAATCATTATCAATCGTTAGCAGAAATTTAATTGGGAATAATGTCAATCAGGTAAAGACCTGGAGTGAGTTTATAGTTAATTTTGGCGGTAAAATTTAAATACGAAACTATATTTAGTATTATAAACATTTAACTATATTAGTACTAGTGTTAAAATTAATCCTGTTAATAACCGGTTTTTTGTTTTTATGTGTAAAGATTCTAGTATATAAAGTTTTTGTATATTAGTATTGTGTTCTAGGATTTTAGTGTTGTCTACAAGAAGTTTTCGTTCAGGAGGTTGAACATTCATCTATCGGATAATAGTGCCATAGCCAGACACCTCATTAACGA
>OY744533.1:87935141-87962641 GCA_963556195.1 Sepiola atlantica
ATTATTATTATTATTATTATTATTATTATTATTATTATTATTATTATTATTATTATTATTATTATTATTATTATTATTATTATTATTATTATTATTATTATTATTATTATTATTATTATTATTATTATTATTATTATTATTATTATTATTATTATTATTATTATTATTATTATTATTATTATTATTATTATTATTATTATTATTATTATTATTATTATTATTATTATTATTATTATTATTATTATTATTATTATTATTATTATTATTATTATTATTATTATTATTATTATTATTATTATTATTATTATTATTATTATTATTATTATTATTATTATTATTATTATTATTATTATTATTATTATTATTATTATTATTATTATTATTATTATTATTATTATTATTATTATTATTATTATTATTATTATTATTATTATTATTATTATTATTATTATTATTATTATTATTATTATTATTATTATTATTATTATTATTATTATTATTATTATTATTATTATTATTATTATTATTATTATTATTATTATTATTATTATTATTATTATTATTATTATTATTATTATTATTATTATTATTATTATTATTATTATTATTATTATTATTATTATTATTATTATTATTATTATTATTATTATTATTATTATTATTATTATTATTATTATTATTATTATTATTATTATTATTATTATTATTATTATTATTATTATTATTATTATTATTATTATTATTATTATTATTATTATTATTATTATTATTATTATTATTATTATTATTATTATTATTATTATTATTATTATTATTATTATTATTATTATTATTATTATTATTATTATTATTATTATTATTATTATTATTATTATTATTATTATTATTATTATTATTATTATTATTATTATTATTATTATTATTATTATTATTATTATTATTATTATTATTATTATTATTATTATTATTATTATTATTATTATTATTATTATTATTATTATTATTATTATTATTATTATTATTATTATTATTATTATTATTATTATTATTATTATTATTATTATTATTATTATTATTATTATTATTATTATTATTATTATTATTATTATTATTATTATTATTATTATTATTATTATTATTATTATTATTATTATTATTATTATTATTATTATTATTATTATTATTATTATTATTATTATTATTATTATTATTATTATTATTATTATTATTATTATTATTATTATTATTATTATTATTATTATTATTATTATTATTATTATTATTATTATTATTATTATTATTATTATTATTATTATTATTATTATTATTATTATTATTATTATTATTATTATTATTATTATTATTATTATTATTATTATTATTATTATTATTATTATTATTATTATTATTATTATTATTATTATTATTATTATTATTATTATTATTATTATTATTATTATTATTATTATTATTATTATTATTATTATTATTATTATTATTATTATTATTATTATTATTATTATTATTATTATTATTATTATTATTATTATTATTATTATTATTATTATTATTATTATTATTATTATTATTATTATTATTATTATTATTATTATTATTATTATTATTATTATTATTATTATTATTATTATTATTATTATTATTATTATTATTATTATTATTATTATTATTATTATTATTATTATTATTATTATTATTATTATTATTATTATTATTATTATTATTATTATTATTATTATTATTATTATTATTATTATTATTATTATTATTATTATTATTATTATTATTATTATTATTATTATTATTATTATTATTATTATTATTATTATTATTATTATTATTATTATTATTATTATTATTATTATTATTATTATTATTATTATTATTATTATTATTATTATTATTATTATTATTATTATTATTATTATTATTATTATTATTATTATTATTATTATTATTATTATTATTATTATTATTATTATTATTATTATTATTATTATTATTATTATTATTATTATTATTATTATTATTATTATTATTATTATTATTATTATTATTATTATTATTATTATTATTATTATTATTATTATTATTATTATTATTATTATTATTATTATTATTATTATTATTATTATTATTATTATTATTATTATTATTATTATTATTATTATTATTATTATTATTATTATTATTATTATTATTATTGCTTTTATTACGCATTTTTCTTTATTATGTTACGTTTTTAATCCATATATTCTCCCTTCATGGCTGTATTTGGAAAACAATTAACTCTAATAACACACATAAAAATGCGATTTTTTTGTGCGCTGCTGCTAATGTGCGTATGCGTATTGCCTGCGTCTTAGCTTCGGGCAACACGGCAAAAGTCTAAGTGCGAATAGCGCCATTTTGAGCTTAAGTGTCTTGATTGCCACGGGCATCTATTAGCTTACTTATCTACTAATGCCCCCCCCCCCCGCATTCTCCACTCTCTCTCTCGCGATTCCCGACTCAAAAGTAATCAGTTCATTTTCCTCCCTTTTCTTAATGTAGTGGGGATGATATGAGATTAGAAAATACTGTAGATATAAAGACGCAAGTTCATAATAATAAAGAGGCAAGTTGGCTTCTTCATTATTACTGGTTAAAACAATAGGGTTTCGGCTCTTTTATGGGACAGGCACGCATTAGAAAGAGAATGTATTCTTTTAATTTAGAAGTTAGGAGCACAAATGAACCATGATACTTGAGTTTTGTCTTTAAATTTTTATTCAAGTCATACATTACTCCCAATTCAACACTTTAAAGATTTCGAAATAACTTTCGAATTTTGAACGGTTACAAAATAAAAAGATAAATAATGGATTTAAATGGCAGATTTGTTTGCTATGATGCCTTTAAACTGTCGAGTAGAAATTAATTTCTGGTTAGGATTAAAGATTAAAAGCAACCATCAAGTATTATGGTTTATCTGTGCACTTAAACGAAAGGAAAACATGAATTTTCGAACGCGCCCCTGTCATATCAAAGAACTGGATTCTCTTTTGTTTCACACACACACACAGAAAAAAAGAGGGATCATAGAAGATACATTATTCACAAACAGCGCATTCCATCTACCCACCCCCGAAGCAATACCCCACTCAGCCATTCCGTTTTCTATCCATTTGGAGCGTTCGATATTTCCACTTGACTGAGAAAAGTGTTTCATTAAAAGCAATCGCTTCGTTTCGTTTTCTTTTTTTTTTATTCTTCTTTTTATACGTTGCCGTGTGCAAAAATATTTCCTAGACAGAAGATGGAGGCGAAAATCTCCATTTAAAAGTTAATAGCGGAAAGAATCGACAACTCAAAATTGTCTATCTTTTTTTTTCTTCTTTTTAACACTTGTTAAGCGTTACTGATTATACTGTATAACGCAGTATTATATGTTGCACAGTCAACTTATAGGCGATTGAACCAGTTTCCTCACCCGTCTCGGCTAGCAAGGAAGGTGGCTAGCCACTCAGCATAACATATAAACTTGCTTGGCGGCATGTAATAAGCGGTCCTTCGATGAATAAAAGTTTTATGCGCATGTCAGTGAAAATCTATTCGCAGCCCGGATGTTGGCGATCCTTATTTTAGATAATTCTTTGAAATATTTCTCTTTAATATATACCCATGAAAAGTTTTGTTGTAACGATGACAACTTACAGTCTTGACTTTTGAGTGTGAGTGGCCTGGCTGTAAACTAGCCAGAGTCTTCCGGTGGGTCAGCCTCCGATCACAAAGTGAATTTGCCCTGATAGTCACAATTTATCTAACTGAACCCAATCGTGAACTTCCGGTCTAACAGAAAAAAAGGACGAATCTTTTTATTTATTTATAAAAGTAGTGTTTTCCGGAAGCCAAGAAGATTTGTTAGAAGCGTGTCATTCCAATGACAACAAGTTAGACCAGTGGTTCTCAATCGGGGGGGGGGGGGAGATTTCAGGGTTTCGGGAGTGGAATAGGCACCACAGATTAGCAGACTCAAACTGGATCCAGGGCCACAAAACACACAGCGTTCATCGCCCATCGCTACTGAAAGGTCATCTTGGATTTTCTCTTTCCTAGTGTTGATGATGAGAGGGTTCACGGGCTAAACAACAGTTGAGAACCACTGCGTTGGATGGACACCGGAAACTCATAAGCTTACGCCCGTATTCGTAATTGTCTCATTCGTATAAAAAATAAAGCGACAACGGCTACATTACATTTATTTTAATGTATACAACAATGCTATTGCAGCATTGTTGCATACATTAAAAAAACAATTTCAATATAGACGTCAAGATCGACTACGTTCACTCAATAAATTTACGACGGTCAACTCAAAATGTTAAATATTGGTCGGGTAGATCAAATACTGTATATTTTAGTTAAGGGTTGGGTTCATAAGTGCTTCGAGATTAACAGGCGAAAGGTAGGCAGAGCTCAACTCACTGACCCGGAGTAAAATTAACGAAACTCTGGGAATATATTATTTAGCGGATATTACGTAAGATGATTAAGAGAAAGAGAGAGAGAGAGAGAGAGAGAGAGAGAGAGAGAGAGAGAAAGAGAGAGAAAGAGAGAAAGAGCAATGAAATCAGTCCGTTGGAAGCATGTAGAGTGTTGCACGTATAACGAAATGTGCTGACAACATATAACTAATTAGTGATTCCAATCTCTCCTTCTCTATCCCCCCGGGTCTTTGATTTGGAACAAAGCTCTCGTAGAATAAATGGCCGACTTTCTTCCATGAGATCTGTGTCGATTTTATTTTAAAAAGTATGAAATAAGAGGATAAGTATTAATTAAAGCACAAGCATTTCCTTTGTCTGGGAACATTCTAACCTAAAAAAGCTGCAATCGAAACTAACTCCTATCCTTACAAAGCTGTTCAATCGTTGCTTAAAAGAGAAATGCTTCCCATCACCTCGGAAAACTTCGTCAGTCTGTCCAGTATTTTCAGATACTAGAGATCTGTCTTCTGCATCTTAGTACAGACAGATTAGTCTTCTGTGCGTCATGAGTAAGTTGCTTGAATCTGTGATGAATCAGAAGTTAGCAAAAACAAGCTGCACAGTGACAAGCCATATAGATTTCATCCGGCAACATCAACAGCTGATATGCTGACGGTAGTATCACACAGGAGCAGTGAATCTATTGATGAGGCTTCGTTTCTAGAAAAATAGCACTTGACATAACAAAGGCCTACTTCAAAGATTGCCAGCTATGGAATATCTGGAAATGTCTACTCAACCATCAAATCCTTTCTCTCTGAAAAGTTTTAAAAAAGTAGTCGTTGATGGGCAGAAATAAGAAGCAGACAATATCAACGCCAGCGTACTGCACGGATCGGTTCTAGGCCCAACTCTATTCCTGATCTTCATCAATGATCCCCTAAATCACATTCTAAGATCATTCGTTGACATTTATACAGATGGCACAGTCATCTATGGCAACACTTGGAAGAGCATTAATGATTAAGATCTTTCTGGATCTCTTACTTCCGACCTGTAGTCCGTCGTGCAATGGGGAAAAAGATGGCTGGTTGCTTTTAATATGTTTAAAACCAAGCTTCTCTCCTTTTACCACTAACGCTCGGGTTCTCACTTTGCCCCAATTGAAATGAATGGCCCTGTCTTTGAAGAAGCTTCCTGATTTAAGCTTCTATGACTGACCTTTACTCCAGACCTGAAATGGAATACATCAAATTCGTTGCTAAGGTCGCTTAGAAAATGGTTGGATCATTCTAACGCCCAAGAAAGTATCTCACTCTTGACACAATCCTGTACCTGCATAAGAGTCAAATACGTCCTAAAATGGAGTACTATTGCCACATCTAGAGAGGTGTCGCCCAATGCACCCTTTCCTGACTTTACAGAGTGCAAAGGCGACTTCGAAATCTAGTGGGAGATGTCTTCTTCTATTCCATACAACCTCTTTCGCACAGAAGAGAGGTTTCTAGTCTCTCTCTACTCTATCGATATTTTCATGATAGTGACTCGACTGTCGATATGTCGTAAAAAATTATGGTTGATATGTCGTAAAACAAAAAACAGAAACAAAAAAAACTCATATCATTAAAAAAAAACGAAAAAAATTATTTAAGACTTGACAAATAGTTGCTGCGATTCATCGCATTAAATGGAATGAGATAACGAACACGAATGAAAGAAATAACGGTAAGGCATATCAACAGGTGCTTAAGGCGAGGAAGGGAAGAGTGAGAGGGGTAGGGTTAGGGTTAGTGAGAGTTATTGCGTAAAAGAAAAAAGAAAACCGGACCGAAACGCAATACCTTTTATTTCGCTTGCCGAAGTGATGGCTATGAATTATTTAAAATACAACACCCAACATGTCCACGCAGATAAAAGAAGGAAAAAGGTTGAGTTTTCTTTTCATTATTTTTAAAATGACCTCTGGAGACAATGATAACGGTTGTGCATAATAAGAAACAAACAACAACAAAAAAAAAGAGTCTGTGGCAGACGTTTTGAAGACAATGACAAAACTTTCGCTAAAATAAAAATAACGACGGTAAATGAGTTCTGCAAAAAAAAGAAGCAGTGGGGGGCGGGGGCGTCGGAAAATAAATGTAGAAAATAAATCACCGTGAAAATGGATAAAATAAAAGAGACAAATAAAAAAAGTAAAACTAACGCAAACGCCTTAAAAGAACACAAGAAGGAATCAATGAATTGAAAGGGAGTGGAACCAGACCAGACATTTTAAACCTGAGCGTTTAGCGATGACAATCCGATTTGAACAAAAGCGTGATATACCAACGAACGGACAAAGCTTTTTATAGAGAATCGAAGGTGCATCTAAAAATGTTATTTCAAACTTACGTATGACAGACAGAGGAAGATTTTAGTTTAAACTTACGTATGGCTGACAGACGAAGATGCTATTTCAAACTTACGTATGACAGACAAACGAAGATGCTATTTTTAACTTACGTATGGAAGGCAAACGAAGATGCTATTTTAAACTTACGTATGACAGACAGACAAAGATTCTAGTTCAAACTTACGTATGACAGACAGACGAAGATGCTATTTTAAACTTACGTATTACAGACAGACGAAGATGCTATTTAAAACTTACGTATGACAGACAGACGAAGATGCTATTTAAACTTACGTATGACAGACAGACGAAGATGCTATTTCTAACTTACGTATTACAGACAGACGAAGATGCTAGTTGACACTTACGTATGACAGACACACGAAAATGCTATTTTAAACTTACGTATGACAGACAGACGAAGATGCTATTTCAAAGTAACGTATTACAGACAAACGAAGATGCTATTTTAAACTTACGTATGACAGAGAAACGAAGATGCTGTTTTAAACTTACGTATGACAGACAGACGAAAATGCTATTTTAAACTTACGTATGACAGACAGACGAAGATGCTATTTTAAACTTACGTATGACAGACAAACGAGGATGCTATTTTAAATTTACGTATGACAGACAGACGAAGATTCTATTTTAAACTAACGTACGACAGACAGACGAAGATGCACTTTTTAAACTTACGTATGACAGACAGAAAAGCTTTTTTAAACTTACGTATGACAGACAGACGAAGATGCTATTTTAAACTTACGTATAGCAGACAAACGAAGATTCTATTTTAAACTTACGTAGGACAGACATACGAATAAGTCTATTTTAAACTTACGTATCACAGACAAACGAAGATGCTTTTTTAAACTTACGTATGACAGACAGACGAAAATGCTATTTTAAACTTACGTATGACAGACAGACGAAGATGCTATTTTAAACTTACGTATGACAGACAAACAAGAATGCTATTTTAAATTTACGTATGACAGACAGACGAAGATTCTATTTTAAACTAACGTATGACAGACAGACGAAGATGCACTTTTTAAACTTACGTATGACAGACAGATAAGCTTTTTTAAACTTACGTATGACAGACAGACGAAGATGCTATTTTAAACTTACGTATAGCAGACAAACGAAGATTCTATTTTAAACTTACGTAGGACAGACATACGAATAAGTCTATTTTAAACTTACGTATCACAGACAAACGAAGATGCTTTTTTAAACTTACGTATGACAGACTGACGAAAATGCTATTTTAAACTTACGTATGACAGACAGACGAAGATGCTATTTTAAACTTACGTATAGCAGACTGACGAAGATGCTATTTCAAATATACGTATGACAGACAAACGAAGATGCTATTTTAAACTTACGTATGACAGACAGACGAAGATGCTATTTCAAACTTACGTATGACAGACATACGAAGATGCTATTTTAAACTTACGTATGGCCGACAAACGAAGATGCTATTTTAAACTTACATATAACAGACAGACCAAGGTGCTATTTAACTTACGTATGACAGACAAACGAAGTGTCTATTTTAAACTAACGTATTTCAGAGGGACGAAAGTGCTATTTGAAACTAACGTATGACCGACAGACGGAGATTATATTTTAAACTTACGTATGACAGGCAGACATACGAAGATGCTATTTAAAATTAACGTATTACAGACAGACAAAGATGCTATTTTAAAGTTATGTATTACAGAAAGACGAAGATGCTATTTCAAACTTACGTATGACAGACAGACGAATATGCTATTTCAAACTTACGTATGGCAGACAAACGAAGATGCTATTTTAAACTTACGTATAACAGACAGACCAAGATGCTATTTTAAACTTACGTATGACAGAAAAACGAAGAGTCTTTTTTAAACTCCCGTATTTCAGACGGACGAAGATGCTATTTTAAACTAACGTATGACAGACAGACGGAGATTATATTTGAAACTTACGTATGACAGGCAGAGATACGAAGATCTATTTAAAACTAACGTATGACATACAGAAAAAGATGCTATTTCAAACTAACGTATGACAGACAAACGAAGATGCCATTCCAAACTTACGTATGACAGACAGACGAAGATGCTATTTTAAACTTACGTATGACAGATAGGCGAAGATGCTATTTTAAACTTACGTATGACAGACAGACGAAAATGCTATTTTAAACTTACGTATGACAGACAGACGAAGATGCTATTTTCAACTTACGTATGACAGACAGACAGATGAAGATGCTATTTAAAACTTACTCATGACAGACAGACGAAGATGCTATTTTAAACTTACGTATGACAGACAAACGAAGATTTTATTTTAAACTTACGTATGGCTGACAGACGAAGATGCTATTTCCAACTTACGTGTGACAGACAAACGGAGATGATATTTTTTACTTACGTATGTAAGGCAAACGAAGATGCTATTTTAAACTTACGTATGACAGACAGACGAAAATGCTATTTAAAACTTACGTATGACAGACAGACGAAGATGCTATTTTAAACTTACGTATGACAGACAGACGAAGATGCTATTTCAAACTTTCGTATGACAGACGAAGATGCTATTTTAAACTTACGTATGACAGACAAGCGAAGATGCTATTTTAAACTTACGTATGACAGACAGACGAAGATTCTATTTGAAACTTATGTATGATAGACAGACGAAGATGTTATTTTGAACTTACGTATAGCAGACAGACGAAAATGCTATTTCTAATTTACGTATTACAGACAGACGAAGATGATATTTTAAACCTACGTATGACAGACAGACGAAAATGCTATTTTAAACTTACGTATGACAGACAGACGAAGATTCTATTTTAAACTTATGTGTTACAGACAGACGAAGATGCTATTTTAAACTTACGTATAGCAGACAGACGAAGATGCTATTTTAAACTTACGTATGACAGATAGACGAATAAGTCTATTTTAAACTTACGTATCACAGACAAACGAAGATGCTATTTAAACTTACGTATGACAGACAGACGAAGATGCTATTTTAAACTTACGTATGACAGACAGACGAAGATGCTATTTAAAACAAACTTATGGCAGACAAACGAAGATGTTATTTCAAAATTACGTATTCAAGACAAACGAATATGCTATTTTAAACTGACGTATGACAGACAGACGAAAATGCTATTTTAAACTTACGTATGACAGACAGACGAAGATTCTATTTTAAACTTATGTGTTACAGACAGACGAAGATGCTATTTTAAACTTACGTATAGCAGACAGACGAAGATGCTATTTTAAACTTACGTATGACAGATAGACGAATAAG
Source organism: Sepiola atlantica (assembly GCA_963556195.1). NCBI lineage: Eukaryota > Metazoa > Mollusca > Cephalopoda > Sepiida > Sepiolidae > Sepiola > Sepiola atlantica. Next base: position 87,945,372 of record OY744533.1, read on the forward strand.
TCTATTTTAAACTTACGTATGACAGACATACGAAAATGCTATTTTAAACTTACGTATGACAGACAGACGAAGATTCTATTTTAAACTTATGTGTTACAGACAGACGAAGATGCTATTTTAAACTTACGTATAGCAGACAGACGAAGATGCTATTTTAAACTTACGTATGACAGATAGACGAATAAGTCTATTTTAAACTTACGTATCACAGACAAACGAAGATGCTATTTTAAACTTACGTATAGCAGACACACGAAGATGCTATTTTCAACTTACGTATGACAGATAGACGAAGATGCTATTTAAAACAAACTTATGGCAGACAAACGAAGATGTTATTTCAAAATTACGTATTCAAGACAAACGAATATGCTATTTTAAACTGACGTATGACAGACAGACGAAGATGCTATTTGAAACTTACGTATGGCCGACAGACGAAGATGCTATTTTAAACTTACGTATAACAGACAGACCAAGGTTCTATTTAACTTACGTATGACAAACAAACGAAGTGTCTATTTTAAACTCACGTATTTCAGAGGGACGAAGATGCTATTTGAAACTAACGTATGAGCGACAGACGGAGATTATATTTGAAACTTACGTATGACAGGCAGACATATGAAGATGCTATTTAAAATTAACGTATTACAGACAGACGAAGATGCTATTTTAAACTTACGTATGACAGACAGACGAAGATGCTATTTCAAACTTACGTATGGCAGACAAACGAAAGTGCTATTTTAAACTTACGTATGACAGACAGACGTAGATGCTATTAAAAACTTACGTATGGCAGACAAACGAAGATGTTATTTTGAACTTACGTATGACAGACAGACGAAGATGCTATTTCTAACTTACATATTACAGACAGCCGAAGATGCTATTTTAAACTTACGTATGACAGACAAGAGAAGGTGCCATTTTAAACTTACGTATGACCGTCAGATGAAGATGCTATTTTAAACTTACGTATGACAGAAAAACGAAGATTTTATTTTTAACTTATGTATTGATTACAGACGGAGATGCTATTTTATACTTACGTATGGCAGACAAACTGGGATGTTATTTTAAACTTACGTATGGAAGGCAAACGAAGATGCTTTTCTAAACTTACGTATGACAGACAGACGAAGATTCTATTTTAAACTTACGTATAGCAGACAGACGAAGATACAATTTTAAACTTACGTTTGACAGACAGACGAAAATTCTATTTTAAACTTACGTATAGCAGACAGACGAAGATTTTATTTTAAAATTACGTTTGACAGACAGACGAATAAGTCTATTTTAAACTTACGTATCACATACAAACGAAGATCTGTTTTTAAACTTACGTATGACAGACAGACGAAGAGGCTATTTTAAACTTACGTATGACAGACAAACGAAGTGTCTATTTTAAACTCACCTATTTCAGACGGATGAAGATGCTAACGTATGACAGACAGACGGAGATTATATTTGAAACTTACGTATGACAGGCAGACATACGAAGATGCTATTTCAAACCTACGTGTGACAGACAGAGGAAGATTCTATTTTAAACGTATGTATTACAGACAGACGAATATGCTATGTTTAACTTACGTATGACAGACAAGCGAAGATTCTATTTAAAACTTACGTATGACAGACAGACGAATATGCTATTTCTAACTTACGTATTACAGACAGGCGAAGATGCTATCTTACACTTACGTATGACAGACAAACGAAGATGCTATTTTTAACTTACGTATGACAGACAGACGAAGATGCTTTTCTAAAGTAACGTATTACTTACAAACGAAGATGCTATTTTCAACTTACGTATGACAGACAGACGAAGATGCTATTTCAAACTTACGTATGACAGACAGACGAAGGTGCTATTTTAAACTTACGTATGACAGAAAAACGAAGATTTTATTTTAAACTTATGTATAGCTGACAGACGAAGATGCTATTTTAAACGTACAGACAAACGAGGATGCTATTTTAAAATTACGTATGGAAGGCAAACGAAGATGCTATTTTAAATTTACGTATGACAGACAGACGAAGATTCTATTTTAAACTTATGTATGACAGACAGACGAAGATGCTATTTTAAACTTACGTATAGCAGACAGACGAAGATGCTATTTTAAACTTACGTATGACAGATAGACGAATAAGTCTATTTTAAACTGACGTATCACAGACAAACGAAGATGCTTTTTTAAACTTACGTATGACAGACAGACGAAGATGCTATTTTAAACTTACGTATGACAGACAGACGAAGATGCTATTTTAAACTTACGTATGACAGACAGACGAAGATGCTATTTTAAACTTACGTATAGTAGACACACGAAGATGCTATTTTAAACTTACGTATGACAGACAAACGAAGATGCTATTAAAAACTAACGTATGGCAGACAAACGAAGATGCTATTTCAAACTTACGTATTACAGACAAACGAAGATGCTATTTTAAACTTACGTATGGCCGACAAACGAAGATGCTATTTTAAACTTACGTATGACAGACATACGAAGATGCTATTTCAAACTTACGTATGACAGACATACGAAGATGCTATTTTAAACTTACGTATGGCAGACAAACGAAGATGCTATTTTAAACTTACGTATGACAGACATACGAAGATGCTATTAAAAACTTACGTTTGACAGTCAGACAAACATGCTATTTCAAACGAACACATAAAAAACCGACAAAAATGTTATTTCGAACGTAAGCGTAACAGACTTACCGACCGACAGAGGCTCTAAAATAAGATACGCACATTCAATCTAAACGTTTTGCGATGTAATTACTATTTCAAACGAACGCGTGACAGACCGACAAATAGAAACATCATCTTAATAATACTTGGACGCATCTAAAATAAGTAGCGTCCACTCAATCTGCCCTTTTAGCAAATGCTATTTCAAACTGAAGCGTGACGGCTGACGGATTTGATAGATATTCGTGTACGCATCTAAAATGAAAAAAAATCAAAACAATAAGAAATAAATGAAGTGAAAAAGAAATCGAATGATATTTTCAAGACGGTAACGACGCATTGGATGATGAGAGAATACGACAATAAATGGACGCAAATAAAAAGAAAGATGGCGAATTTAGCTTGAACGCCATTTAGACAATGGTCAAACTTGAAAGCTAGAAAGTTCAAGTTCATTTAATACGGGAAGTGTGAAAGGCATGTCGGGTGAAAGGCGTGGGAGCGATTTGGTCCGGTGGATCGTTGGAAATGAACGATGAATAATGGAATGTTTTCTTTTTATTTGCGAACGGCCCACGTGTGGGTGGGGTGGGGTGTAAATGGGGGGAGGGGGGGAGGAGGTCTTTCGGTGTTGCTAAATCCTGTCCACGGATTCGTGGTCATAAATATTATTTATGGAAACATCGGTGACAATGAGAGGTACGGGTCGATAGGGATTAGAAGGAAAGAAAGGGACGAATGTAGGGGTGGGTGGGAGAGGGGGTAATGAGAAAATGAAACAAAATGGGAAAGAAGGAAAGGAATAAACAAACGAAAGGAGAAAAATGAATAAAAAAGAAAAAAAGGAACGAAAATAAAGAAAAGAAAAACGAAAAGGAAGAAAAATTAAAAAAAAGTTATAGTGATTTTAAAAAAAATGAAAAAAATTATAACAAATAAAGGAAAGAAATAATGAAATTAAACTAGATAGATAGTATGTTTGTGTGAGAGAAATAGGGAGAGAGAGAACGAGAAAATCAGAGAAAGAGAAAGAGAGAGAGAGAGAGAGAGAGAAAGAGAGAGAGAGAAAAGGATATATATATAGAGAGAGAGAGAAAGAGAGAGAAAGAGTGAGAGAAGGAAACACATAGAGAGAGAGAGAAAGAGAGAGAGAGAGAGAAAAGGACCGAGAGAGAGCGAGAGAGAGAAAGAGAAAGAGAGAGAGAGAAAGAGAGAGAGAGAGAGAAAGAGATAGAGAAAAAGAAAAAGAGATATAGAGAGAAATATATATATATATAGAGAGAGAGTGTGTGTGTGTGAGTGAGAGAGAGAGAGAGAGAGCGAGAGAGAGAGAGAGAGAGAAAGAGAATGTGAGTGTGTGCTGGTGCATGTTTCGTACGTGGAATAATAGCTACAACTGATGACAGCATCTGAAATATTAAGAAAACTCCTCAAGTGCGGAAACCAACACACACAAAACCAACCAACCACAGATACGTTGATACAGAATAACGCTGCGTAAATCCAACTAAAAACATAGAAAGAACATTACACAAAACCAAAGGAACTGAAACTACGAGAAATACAATAATCTGCCTCCCCCCAAATACACACATACGCATATTTCGAGGGCCCCAGAAAACCGAGGAGAGTGAACATCAAGCAGGCCTCCACTGAAAGGGTGCAGAGAGTACTCGAACCGTGGGGAGGTATATTGTCACTAAAATTCGAGAGAGGGTTAACGGGCGTTACCAGCGAGTAAACAATGGTAAACGGCTATTGCGATAGCGCAAAATGATTTGCAACAATTATCGTAAGAGGTGGAGTGTGATGGAAATCAGGTGAGACTTGTTGTCACTCAGACTCCAGGGAACACCACTTGTTACTGTCAGTGAGCAATCCCTAATAATTATGCGTTAAAACCAAGTTAGGAAATACTACTACAACTACTACTACTCCTCCTACTACTAATAATTTAGTTATACCTATGTGCATATGATGACACCAGTCTCGGCTGGTACCACACACACAACTATCGTCAAGCATTAAGGAGGATGGAAAGTACTGATCAGACATCCACTTAAAAGTGCGAGAAGTAGTGTAACCCTGGGGAGGGGTTAGTGCTACTCAATTCCAGAGAAAGCCAACGGTCGTTGCTAGCGAGGAACCAATGGTAAACGGTTGTTGCGATAATGCAATGTTATTTGCAATGTTTATCGAAAAGAGGTGGAGAATGCTGGTAATTTGGGGAGACTTGTCACTCAGACTCTAGGGAGCGCCACTGGCTATTGTCAGTGAGTAATCGCCGATACTGACTTGTGTGAAACCCCTAGTGAGTGTAATAAATAATAATAATAATAATAATAATAATAATAATAATAATAATAATAATAATAATAATAATAATAATAATAATAATAATAATAATAATGACTGAGATAAAGATACAGAGAGGACTCGTCCAAGGAGACTCCCTATCACCACTACTGTTTATAATAGCTACGATGCCACTCAACTACATACTCAGAAAATGTGATGCCGGATAGAAGTTTACAGACACAGAACTAAGAGTAAACCACCTGATGTACATGAAACTATTTGCAGAAAGCAAAAAGGAACTGGAAAAGCTGATAAATATGACTAGAATCTTCAGCCAGGACATCCAAATGGAATTCGGAATAGAAAAGTGTGCACTACTAGAAATAAAAAGAGGAAAACTGGAGACAATAGAGGGCATGGAACTCCCCAACCAAGAGGAAATGAGGACGCTAGGCGAACAGGATAGCTACAAATATTTTGGAGTTCTCGAATCAGACACCATCAAATCAACAGAAATGAAAGAGAAGATTGGAAAAGAATATTTACAATGAACAAGAAAACTCCTAGAAACGAAATTATATAGCAGAAATCTAGTAACAGGAATAAACACCTGAGCAGTAGCACTAATAAGATACTCTGGACCATTCATAGGCTGGACCAAATAGGAACTCAGGCACCTTGGCCAGAGGACTAGAAAATTAATGACCATGCACAACGCACTACATTCAAAAGACAATACGGACAGACTCTACATGAAAAGAAACGAAGGGGGAAGAAGACTGGTAAGTATAGAAGATTGTGTGGAAGACTCCAAAAAAGAGCTGGAGAAATATATAACTCAACACATGGAAATCTTTATCACTGCAGCAAGAGACACCGTTCCAACGAACAACTTGGGAAGCACCGAAACGAGAAACAAAACGACAAGAAAAGAAAAGGGGAAGAAAACAACTACATGGACGCTTAAGAGGACTGACAATAGAAGAAACCAACGAACATAGCTGGACATGGCTAAGAAAAGGACACTTGAACAGAGAAACGGAATCTTTACTGATGGCTGCACAGAACAATGCAATTAGGACAAACTACATTAAAGCTAAAATAGATAAAACCCAGGAAAACAGTAAATGCAGACTGTGTGGATAAAGAGACGAAACAGTAAATCATATAATAAGTGAATCTAGCAAACTAGCTCAAAAGGAATACAAGAACAGCCATGACTGTGTGGGGAAAGCAGTACACCGGAAACTGTGCAAATAATTGAATTTCGAATATGCAGACAAATGGTACAAACATAAACCAGAAATAGTACTGGAAAACGAAAAACACAAAATCATCTGGGATATGGATATACAAACAGACAAACTGGATGTTATAATAATCAACAAGAAGGAAAAAGCTTGTAAAATCGTAGACTTCGCCGTTCCAGCAGCCACAGAGTGAAGATCAAAGAAACGGAAAAACGAAGCAAATACACGGAACTAGCCAGAGAACTGAAAGGAATATGGAGCATGAAGAAAGTCAGTATAATACCAATAATCGTAGGAGCACTAGGAACAATCCTAAAAAGCCTGGGAAAAAGACTGGGAGAAATTGGAATCAAAGGGAGCATTGGAACGGCAATGATCAAAACAGCTACAATCTTAAGAAAAATCATTGAATGCGGAAACCAACCCGTATAAGCTACGAAGGGTAACATGGAATCTACTACAGGAAGAAAACAAAACCACAGAAAGAACACATCACAAACAAAGGAACAGAAAATGCAAGAAACATAACTTTATAAACTCCCCCCCCCCAATAAATTACACTGGCCTCAACTGACACGACACAAAAATGAACCAATGAACAGAAATAGCCAGAAACACCATCAGTTCCCCGCCCCTCAAATAATAATAATAATTTATTTTTTTAAATAATAATAATAAAATGGTACCAACCTAGGCTGACACCACACAAAATATTTGCATAGGGTCAAGGAGGATGAGAAGACCGAGGAAGGGCAGCACAACCAGACCTCCACTGGAAGTGCAGAGACTGCTGGGACCTTGGGGAGATTTATTGCCACTCAAATCCCAGAGAAGACCAATGGTCCTTACCAGGAAATCAATGGTAAACGGCTGTTGTGATTCTGCAAGTTTATTTGCGGTGGCTATCAAAAAGAGGTGGAGAATACAGGAAATCTGGGGAGACTTGTTGTCACTTAGACTCCAGGGAATACCACCGGTTGTCGGTGAGCAATCACTGATGATCTGTGTGAGAACTCCTAGTGAGTAAATAATAATAATAATAATAATAATAATAATAATAATAATATTTTTCAAGGAGGCAGAAAAAACTAAGCAAATACATTGAGCTTGTTAGCGAGCTGGATGAAATATGATGTAGAAAATTACTGTAATATTAATATTTGTGGACACATTACAGAGAGTTCCGAAAACATTTGAAAATACTAGGAGAATTGAAATCAAAAGAAAGAATTGACACAATACAAAGAACGGCACTGCTTAAAACTAAAATATTAAGAAAAGTCTTCGAGTTCGGAAGCCAACCTACATAACCAGATGGCAACAATCAACCACAGGTAAGTTAGAAAATCGAATAACGCTGCATAAGCACAACTAGAAATAGAGAACCCAAAGGAACTGAAACTACCAGTGTAAATATATAAGCAAAATCCCAAAATCTGCCCCCCCCTAAAAAATGCGGTGGTGCCAACCGATGTTGGTATCACACAAAATGTCTATGAATGGTCTAAGAGGATGGAAAAACAGAGGAAGAAGAACACTGACTAGAACTTCAGTGGAAGGGCACGGAGAGTAATGGAATCCTAAGGAAGCATTTTTTTAATTTAGATTCCAGCAAAAGCCATCGGTCGTTATCAGCGATATCTTATCGAGATGAGGTCGCAGGTGAAAATCGGAGTACCAAATAAATTAACCAGAAAACTCTTTGATATACTTATGTATCAGACAAAAATAGGTATTTACACCAAAGATTAGCAAAAAGTATTGAGTAGAATTTTAATTTAAAATAAAAATCAGTCTTAGTGTATCTTACCGATCGCCATTGATTTATTACGTGTTAATATGACTGACTGAGTTATGTCCCCCTGATTTCCGTTTTTTTTTTTTTGCTGTAATCAATGGCGGATCCATAATATACGCTAAGACTGATTTGTATTTTTAATAAAGATTCTACACGATAAATGTTACTGATTTTTGGTGTGAGATCCCCCCTTTTTTGTCTGATACACAAGTTTATCAAAGAGTATTCCGGTTAATGTATTTGGAACTGCGATTTTCACCTGTGACCTCATCTCGATAAGCACTGATATCTCGATGGAAAACGGCTGTTGTGAAAACGCATTTTTTTTTTACAGCAGTGATTGAAAGAAGCGGAGACGACTGTAAATCTGGCGAAATGATTCTGAAAATGGCGGGAAAGAAATGGAAGTGTAAATATCAATTCTATATTTATTGTAAGGTGTTGGTTAATGCAATTGTGAAAAGCGTCTTTCTGTAAATGTTTATTTACACAATCGTAGAAAACGCACAAAAGAAAAAAAAACAAAAAAGAAACAACAAACAAAAACAAAACAAACAAAAAAAACAAAAAACAAAACAAATAAACAACAACACAAAACAAAAGACAATCAAAATCCGGGGACAGCTTATGGCAAAGAGTTGTCGGCTTGTAAAAAAAAAAAATGCCATGGCAACATGTCATTGGCAAGCAGGACTGAAAACGATATGACACCTACAATATAAAAATTACACAACAAAATTTTAATGGTGGAGCTAAAAAATACCTTTGTTCAACAATGAAAGGATTCTAAATTGTCTTGCGGATAATGGTGATCCAAAGGTAAAGAATGAATTAAAGATTGGCAGAAAATAAAATGGAAGAGTTCGGATAAGTAGACGCTAATAAATGATAGGAAATTGGATAGAAAAAAAAAACTGATATGAAAAAATTTACAGAAATAATGGAAATAGGAAAAAAGGATGAGAACAAAAGAACAATATTGAGATGCGTTGAATAGGAAGGAAAAAATGAAGGGGAAAAAAACCAATAAATTAGGAAGAAAAGAATTTGGATAGTAGTTGTGCCCCTGACCCGTTGGGTCATAACCACTATCACTATTTAATCTACTTTAACTTTATTCGAAAATTCATTAACTATAACGTCATATCTGTTACGGCATTCTGTTTGCATAACAAAAAATAATAATTCTCTTTACTTCTATATTATCCATACTAGCAAATATATGCTCCCTCCGGTCGCATATTTTTGCTAGGCAGCCGCGTCAGAAATGACGCTAGTATGTAATTTGGGTAGAGCTTTTTATCACTACAATTCATTTAAATAATATATTGCACATGATAAATAACAACATTAATAAAAAGAAAAATTAAGTTTGCATTGTTATCGTCTGCTCGCTTTTCTTTCCACCCAATCATTTTGCGCCAACTCCACGTAATAATTTACAAAATAATAAATAATAATAGTTTTAGTTTTTCAAAGAGAAAAAGAAAAGTGTACCTAAAATAAAATGAACAATAAAAAAATACAGCGAATACGATTCTAAAAACAGTTATTTACTTGCCCAGTAAAAGGTGTTCCCCCCCAAGTTATCGTCTGCTCGCTTTTCTTTACACTCAATTGTTTTGCGTCAAATCCACGTCAGAATATAATAAGTAATATTTTATGTCTTTCAAAGCGGAAAAAAGGTGTACGTAAATTAAAATCAACAATTAAAAAAAAAATACAGCGACAACTATTCTAAAATCAGTTATGTAGTTTTCCAGTACAATGTGTTGTTGTTTTTTTGCTGACAAAAAAACTAAATTCATTATAATGTGTGTGTGGGTTTTTAAATAGTAATTTTTAAATCATTCAATAAATTTGTTAAAATCAACAATTTAAAAAAACTAAATACAGCGAACACTAATTTTCAAATCGGTGTATCTGAAAATTATCAATAAAAAAATCGGTACTCTTTTACTGTAGGACCCGCGATAACTTTCGAAAAAAAAAGTTTAGCTAAACTAAATTCTTTATAATGTGTGTGTGTTTATCAATTATTATTTTAATTAAACAATTTGATTCAATAAATTTGTGTTTTAAAACATAATGGCTAATAAGATTAAGAAAATAAACAAAATCAGAACATTTTAATAAAATAAATCAGTAAAGTGTTAACGCGCCCGTTCAGAGGGAGGTACGCTGTTTAATCAGTTGGACGTAGAGGAACGCGCCTGTTCAGAGGGAGGTACGCTGTTCAATCAGTTGGACGTAGAGGAAATAACTACGTAACTCATTTTATAAATAAATAATAAAAGAAATAATTATAATTTATAAGTAAGATTATTAGCGAGCAAAATAGCATAAATACATGTGGAAATCTGAAGCGAACAATCATGAGTATATATTTGCGAATACTAATTTATTAGAAGTTCAAAAGCAATTGATTATGTAAATTGGGAAATGCGCATAGTGTTTATGGCGTTTTTTTAATAGTATATAATGAAGCTGGCGGACTTAATAAATAGTCATAGTACTCTGATGGAGTTCCGGCTTCAGACAGACAGATACATTAACTCCATAATTAATACAGTATTTAGAAGTATTATTATTTATTTATTATTAATTAATTATTATTTTTATTACTTGATTATTTATTATTATTATTATCATTATTTATAGGGTTTGGTATTTTCGGACTACTGTTCTCATCTTGGGTGTTTTTTATCAGAACGTTTCGGGCGATGTAACCTCCGACCTTCTTTAGGTGTACCTTGTTGAACTCTGGAATCTGAACGGAATTTCGAACGGAATCCTTTATTAAATTCACGGGCGTAGCATGCTCTCGTTCGATCTGCCATGACTGGGAAGAAGTCATCAGTAATTCGCAATTCTTCGTGTCGCCCGCACTGAGGATTGAACCTTCAACCTTCAGATGACTGTCACTTAGAACTGAATTTTACTTAGTACTATATCCACGGGTCCTTGCGGGGCCTGTCAGAACGCTGGTCACCTTCCGCTGATGTGCGTCCGTTTTTGAATCGGTTGAACAACTCCTTAATTTGTGTTACACCCATCGCATCTTCTCTAAACACCTGCTTCCAGAGCTGTTTCCGGCAGTTGATGGATCGGTGGGCTTAGTGTGTGCAAGCACAAGGGGCCTACTTACAAAGAGATTAGGGTCCCAACCCCGTAACGTATTTGAAATATTTTTTCTGGCCTAATGTCGGATACTTTTTAGACCGACCTCATATATATATATATATATATATATATATATATATATATATATATATATATATATATATATATATATGATAAGGTGTAGCTTTCGTCCTACAAGATCATTTCTTGCTTAAGACTAACCAGTTAATTACCATAATTATCATATTCATTTTGATTGGCTAACAGTCTACGTTGATTAGCTAAGGAAATCGCTGCTTTTATTACAAACGGTGCCCATAATTGCTGGGTACGTATTTACTCACAACTTTAATTTCATTTACATTAATGTTTCGTTTTAATAGTTAAATCCAAACACTTATTAGGCATAAGCCTAATTATTCAAGATTAACTTCCTATATTTATACATCAAATCGAATCCTTAATTATTCACTTATTTACGTTTTTCATTTGCGTAATTAATAGGGAAGATTAAGGTTGTAAATTTAAAATGAATAATGCAATGTGTAAAGTCACGTAATCGCGAGGAAAACTCCCACATACATACACATCAGACGTTGCCTTATCATTTTATAACAATATACATTATTCCATGCTAAATGTCAGTATACTGAAATCATATGCCCATAATAGGGTTAAGATGAAAATTCATATACACTAAATGTACAAAAGCACGGAAATTCCCAAATTTGTACACTTTTATTGTCATTAATTAAGGGTATGACTACATATCAACCAAACCATTTCATTATCACATCACTACAGTATAAATATCTATGCATGAGTGGATGAAGTGTGTGAGGTGCGCTGAAGAAAAATTCCTACCAGTAAAATACATAGCCCTGTTGTTCTCGCATACCCTTAATGACAATAAAAGTGTAAAAATTTGGGAATTTCCTTGCTTTTGTACATTTAGTATATATGAATTTTCATCTTAACCCTATTAAGGGCATATGATTTCAGTATACTGGCTATTTTCATGGAATGTCACTACTGTCACTACTTTTGTAACGGCTATGCCTCAATACAATGGTCATTTTAAAGGTTTTTTTGTGAATTTTCTGGAAAACTAAGGTATATGGTAAACTGAAATTAAAATGCCATCAACTAGACCCTAGAGCCTCTATCTCTGCCAAAAATCAGTTTAATCCATCAAATAGTTGATGAGATACAGGGTGGCACGTTCGTACGTACACAGAAATAACATGATTTCATGATTGAACTTTCTGGATTTCTGGGTTGCCTTGACTAATGATGCTGAAACACTTATAGAACCTATCAAATAAAATTTTGCGCAAAGTTTTATCTAATTTGGTTTATTGGTTTTTGAGTTATGATTGATCAAAGAAATGAGATTTCTAGCATAGGCCATTTTTGAGGTCTATTAAGGGATAGAGCGCTTTCGCGCCTCCCTTGATTTAGTTAACTTTAAAGAAAACAGAGATAAAAAAATGCATAGTGTCAATAACATCTCAATGATATTCAAATTTTCTATACAAAATGAAACAAAAGAAAAATGCATACAAAAACAAACCTTTCCGTAAGCTGTTTTACAAAAGTGTTTTCAAGTGTTCTTCGCAGTCAAATATACAATTCTCTAGATTCATTCAATTATAAGACAAGTAAGCGTATTTTATGTGTGTGTTTGTTTTCCTCGTGACTACGTGACTTATATAACACATTGAATTATTTCTTATTACTATTGAATTTCTGTCCCATTTGAGGGTTCTTAATAAAGTGCAGAAACGTATCTGTAATTTTATTGGCCACCCCCTTTTTATCTGCATCCTCTTTCTCGCAAACGTGATGTTGCTAGTCTCAGTCTTTTCTATAAACACTATTATGGCATGTGTTTTTTCAGAATTGTCTGATCTATTCTTAGCTTCCTTTGTTCCAGCACGTTTGATTCGATGGTCTAGTGGTCTTCACCAGGTCGCTGCATTTTATTTTTTATACCTCGTTACAATACAGCTTCATATTCCAGTAGCTTCTTTCCAAGAACGGCAGGCTTGCGTAACTCCCTTCCTGCTGACTGTTTCTCTGATACCTATAGCCTTGTTTATTCTTTTCAAGATTAAAGTTTATAGTCATTTCCTATTTTTGCGATTACAGTCTTTCGTTCTTATTAGCTAATTACATCAAGTGGCTTCATGCCTTGTCTGGAGCGATTTCCATTAAAAAAATTCGGAAAATTTTATGTAGATTTTAAAATCGTTTTCTTTTGGATAGAGTAACACAACGACAGGAAATAAAAGCAATTGTTTTATTAAAAAAATGTAGACCATAACAAGAATCTTAATATATATTTTCTAATTATTATATTTTTTACTGTCAAGTATTGCAGTCTGCAATCACATTAATATATATTTTTCTGAATAATTCATTTTTTACTGTCGGATTCTACTTTTTAGGCGATTGCAGACTGCGATCAGTCTGCAATCGCCGAAAAAGTAGAATTCGTAAAACATTTATATGATTAGAAAAGTGAAAGACGGGAGAGAAAAAGAGAAAATGAACTCCAGTGAATACCCGGGTTTCATCGATGACGGTTATGGTTATAGTTACGGTTTTGGTTACACTGGAAAATTAAGAATTATTTCTAAATGAGAAAACTGAAACACAGCCAAATTAAGTTACTAGCTTTTATAAGTTACTCTCTTTCTTTCTCCGTTTGTAATGCTTAATCTTTCCTCGTCTGTTCTGTTCACTTCTTCCACTGCTTGTACTGAGTAGAAACGGGATGAACTCAAATCAATGGTTAACTTCGACGTCCGCACACACACATCAGGTGGTTAAGAAATGAAAAAAAAACATAATTTCACATAAAGGTGTTAACACTACAACTTCCAACCAATGAAAATGATTCCCGCTCATTTGAAAGGATACTCTTCGCAAGCCTATATGAACTAACTGATTCCAATATAAACAGTTAACAAAAAAAAAACAGAGTTCTCCTGGATAACACACTCAACTGTGGATATTCCGTGGAGATCACACTGCAACGACAAGCCTAACGAAAAAGGTTAAACACGCAATTGAACTCTGAACAAACACATACATATTTCTAGCATCGTGCATTCTTTTTAAGATGTAACATTAAAACATTCCAAAGAGATGGATTATCTAATTCATGCTCGACCCTCCTTGTATCTCTTGCCTGACACAAACTGAACAAGACAACCAAATACAAGGACAAACTCTCACCTTCAATTCTCTTTGATACACGTGTATATTTTCTCCGGTGCACCTCACTCTAAATAAATATGAGTTTATTAATGTTAAGCATGTTTCCCTTTTCTTCTTTGCACCATATATTCTATTTCCGTCATGTTTCTGAATATTATTTCTTTCGTAGTGTTTCTCACTTCCACCTTCAATTCTATATTTCCGTCATGTTTCTGAATATTATTTCTTTCGTAGTGTTTCTCACTTCCACCTTCAATTCTATATTTCCGTCATGTTTCTGAATATTATTTCTTTCGTAGTGTTTCTCACTTCCACCTTCAATTCTATATTTCCGTCATGTTTCTGAATATTATTTCTTTCGTAGTGTTTCTCACTTCCACCTTCAATTCTATATTTCCGTCATGTTTCTGAATATTATTTCTTTCGTAGTGTTTCTCACTTCCACCTTCAATTCTATATTTCCGTCATGTTTCTGAATATTATTTCCTTTGCAGTGTTTTTGTTTACCAACCTCTAAAAAGCCTGTCGTATATCCTTAAAGTTGGTAGAAAGCTGTCTTTCTTTTCCATCCACGCAATGTGGACGGATAATCAGATATCTTATATCTACACAGAACCATAATACGGAATATGGTCGACAAGAATATTATTAAAATGGGAATTCATTTACGTGATGCCTTCATTTGGGACACAGATTATGGGATCAAAAGGTCTGTGAGTAAATTTTACTAAGACCCGAGTGATGATCAGTGGCTGTAGTGGTGGAAAGCTCCCCCAAAAGAAGACAGTTCCCCTGCTCAGTTTGTGGAAAGAGAGTCGGGTGCAATTCGATCTTTTGTGATACCTGTAAGCACTGCGTACACAAAAACGTGCAGTGGAATTGTTTGTAGGTTGAGAGAGAAGATAACCAGTTTGTGTGCAAGAAGTGTAAGACAAGCGGGACCGGTGAGAACTCAGATGTGTAGAAAGGATATCTGGATAGTGAAGCTATTGAGGTTGCGGGAATTTTAGTTACCTTGGTGATACCATTGGAGCACGAGGTGGAGCAGGTGCTAGTGTGATGGCAAGAGTAGATGAAGTAAGTTCAGGGAATTTTTGTCATTACTAACCAGCAGAGTGTTACCAAGGTAATAGTTCATTAGGCATGTGTATGCAGTGTGGTTATGTACGGCAGTAAAACCTGGTCAGTGAGAGTTGAGGACCTGCCTTTTCATGGAGGCAAATGATAGAATGATACGATGGATATGTAATGTGAGTCTTAAAGACAGGCTTAGTTATGATGACCTCAGAAGAAGATTACATCTGTAGAGGATTGGTTGATGTGTGCTGAACAAAAAACTGAGATGGTATGGCTACAATGAAAGAATGAATGAGAGTTCTTGAGTCAGTAGATGTAGAACAGTTGAGATAGCAGGTTCAGTTCACAGGAGAAGGACAAAGAAAACATAGGAGGAAGTGATTAAAAACGGACTTGAGAGGAAGAGGGATAAATGAAGAGATAGATTAGTTTGGAAGTCAATTTCTTAAAGCCGTCCAACACATGCCAGCATGTGAAACAGACGTTAAACTGAAGATGTGATGATGATGATGCTGCTGCTGATTAATTATGATTTTTGTAGTAAATAATAACAATGATGTTAAACCGCCAAAAAAGAAACCGATGTTTTTTTTAAATCGGATATAGAAGAAATCGTATCATGTTCTGCTATTTCATGTTCGAGTAATAAAAAAAAACACACACACGCAAAGGAGATGAAATGAGAATCAATGAAAATAAAACCACGTGCCTTGTTTGTAGGTAAGTAATTTGCAATATTTATTCGACATAAAATAAAGAGAGTTCATTATATTAAACCATGTAATTCACTTTGATATGCAACACAAACCGATCGGGCCAAATACATATACATGCATACACACACACACACACACACACACCCACACACACATATATATATATATATATATATATATATATATATATATATATATATATATATATATATATATACATCAACTCCCACACCTTCCTATCGCACGACCCTAACATCTTGGTCTCCCGTCTCTCTCATCTCAAGGCTAAATTAAAAAAGATTCAACAGGCATATCTCGTATCCCCTCCCCCTCTATAATTTAAAGTCATTCTAGCCGCGACCACGTTCGCCTCCACCTCCCTCGGCTGTTATTATAATACCTCTCCCACTTCCTAATGATTTTATACTCCAACCGCCGCTTGCCACTGCCACCAACTATTTATATCTCATATTTAGATTTTTTCGTAAGCGGCCGCAGGTTCTGAGCCGGCAACCGCAACCACCTATCTATTCCAAACATTTTGTAGTTATGTGATGTTTTCTTCAGACAAATCATCATGAGGAAGTCTTATAATAAAGACGAAACGTTAATAAATAATATTTTTTGGTTTTCCCTTTTCAATTTCCATATACATACATACATACATACATACATACATACATACATACATACATACATACATACATACATACATACATACATACATACGCATGCATACACATATACACACTTACATATACATTCATATATATATACATATATGCATACGTATAATGATTGCTTCTCCTTGACAGATATTTACTATTTCTTCAATTAGTTGCTATGCGACCGTGCGCACGTAGGTGGCTATTTAAGCCAGCTACAGCCTTACATGGACGTTTACATCTGTGACACAAAAACTTTCCTTCTGGTAATGATACGTGCACGTATGCTTTTTTTGTTTCATTTTACTTCATTCGAAGTTCTCAGAAATAAAGGGGCCCCTTCCTGAGGCTAACACTTGATCTCTATATGAAATACATAGATAT
>OY744533.1:87967641-87977641 GCA_963556195.1 Sepiola atlantica
ATGGTTAAGGTTTTTATTATTCGGGTGGGTTTTGAGTTCGGGTTAGGGTTTTTATTATTCTGGTGGGTTTTGAGTTGGGGTTAGGGTTAGGGTTTTTATTATTCCTGTGGGTTTTGAGTTCGGGTTAGGGTTAGGGTTTTTATTATTCTGGTGGGTTTTGAGTTGAGGTCAGGGTTAGGGTTTTTATTATTCTTGTCGGTTTTGAGTTAGGGTTAGGGTTAGGGTTTTTATTATTCTGGTGGGTTTTGAGTTGGATCAGGGTTAGGGTTTTTATTATTCTTGTCGGTTTTGAGTTAGGGTTAGGGTTAGGGTTTTTATTATTCTGGTGGGTTTTGAGTTGGGGTCAGGGTTAGGGTTTTTATTATTCTGGTGGGTTTTGAGTTATGGTTAGGGTTTTTATTATTCTGGTGGGTTTTGAGTTCGGGTTAGGGTTTTTATTATTCTGGTGGGTTTTGAGTTGGGGTTAGGGTTAGGGTTAGGTTTTTTTTTTATTCCTGTGGGGTTTGAGTTCAGGTTAGGGTTCGGGTTAGGGTTTTTATTATTCTTGTCGGTTTTGAGTTAGGGTTAGGGTTAGGGTTTTTATTATTCTGGTGGGTTTTGAGTTAGGGTTAGGGTTAGGGTTTTTATTATTCTGGTGGGTTTTGAGTTGGGGTTAAGGTTAGGGTTTTTATTATTCTGGTGGGTTTTGAGTTATGGTTAGGGTTTTTATTATTCTGGTGGGTTTTGAGTTCGGGTTAGAGTTAGAGTTTTTATTATTCTGTCGTTTATGTTATTGTTTTGGTTGAGCAGATCAAGGTTTCTTGTTATTTCTGTAAATATTTCTGGATTGCTGTTGTTGTATGTCGAGACGTATGCTAAAATCTCTTTTTTGTTTTTTATATTTAGGGGTTCAGTAGCTGGTCTAATGGTATTTTTTTCTGCTAGTCCCTGACTTTTGTGTACCAATTGTGAGGGATACTA
Organism: Sepiola atlantica; assembly: GCA_963556195.1. Taxonomy (NCBI): domain Eukaryota; kingdom Metazoa; phylum Mollusca; class Cephalopoda; order Sepiida; family Sepiolidae; genus Sepiola; species Sepiola atlantica. Next base: position 87,968,602 of record OY744533.1, read on the forward strand.
ATCATTTTGTTAAGTTTTTTTTTAATATAATTCTTCCAGTTAGACAATTCGGAGGTGTTTTTCAGTGACCATAGTGCTGATTCTGCAAGCCGGGCAGCTATCTTTTGCCGTTATGCTCGCTTCTTGACCCCTTCACCCCACTTGTGGAGGAATACGGCTCATTCTATCGACCATATAAGTGATGACTGTTAAAAAACACAACGTGTCCCACGTGACAGAGACTTAAATGGTCGTAGATGTTATCTTGGAATCATAATATTGGAATAATAATGAGAACGATCATAAAAAAAAATCTCCTAACCCGACACCCCCTACCTGGTAACAAAAAAAATGCAGTGGTATCAGCATCGGCTAGTGCAACAGAAAATCGCCGTGAAGGGTCTGGGAGGATGGAAAGGCCGAGAAAGAAGAACATCATCCAAACCTCCACTGAAAGGAAACGGGAGTTATTTGAATTCTGAGGAGGCTTATTGTCACTGAATTCCAGAGGAAACCAATAACCGTCATCACCGATATTTCAATGGTAAACGGATGTTGTGAACAAGTAAAGTGATTTGCAACGGAGATAGAAAGAAGTGGGGATTACTAAAAATTTATGGAGATTTGTTGTCACTTAGACTCCAGGGAATATCACTTGTTTCTGCCAGTGAGCGATCATTTGTAATGACTTATGTGAAAACTGAAAAACTTATGTAATTTACAGTTATTCAAACTAGTAATTAAACAAACTAGTAATTAAACAAACTAGTAATTAATCTAACTAGTAATTAAACAAACTAGTAATTAAACAAACTAGTAATTAAACAAACTAGTAATTAATCTAACTAGTAATTAAACAAACTAGTAATTAATCAAACTAGTAATTAATCAAACTAGTAATTAAACAAACTAGTAATTAAACAAACTAGTAATTAATCTAACTAGTAATTAAACAAACTAGTAATTAAACAAACTAGTAATTAATCAAACTAGTAATTAAACAAACTAGTAATTAATCAAACTAGTAATTAAACAAATTAATAATTAAACAAACTAATAATTAAACAAACTAATAATTAAACAAACTAGTAATTAATCTAACTAGTAATTAAACAAACTAGTAATTAATCAAACTAGTAATTAAACAAACTAGTAATTAAACAAACTAGTAATTAAACAAAAACATTCTATCATATTGTTAAATATTAAATGTATGTGAGGCAGTACTTATTGGAGATTTAAATTCGCAGGGAGAAAATGTTAGCACGTAAAAACAGGAAATACGGGCAGACGGGGGTCAATCGGGTAGCTGGCCTTTGAGGGCCATTATTGTCTATGGGAACAATGGAAAAGAGAAAATTACGTCAGACGAGATAACCACGAGAGCATAAATCCGGGTGTCTGATTTGGAAGCCGACGCGATCGGACGCAAACAAAATGACTAAAGAATTAATGGCAAGAAAAGTAAGTGTTGAGACGCCAATATCTTCAACAACAGTTTTTCTTCTTTCCGCTGACGGCGAATAAAGTGGCCATTCTTTAAGTTCGAATTCGATATCTTTATTTTTGTGTTGTTGTGTCGACTTTGATTCAAAAGCAGAAATGTCCTTAACCACAGAAAGGCAGCCATCGAGGGACGACGAGAAACCTCAGACACCATTTTAGATGGAGTGCCCTCAGTCTTGAAGGATCGCTGTAGTTGAGGATAACAGATACCAGGTCTGACTTAACTTATGACTTGTTAATTTGAATTCGATAACAGACAGACATTTGATTGGTTTCTTCTTCCCGCCGCTAGCAAAGATGCAAACGACACTAAAGGCGAATAAAATGTCCATTCTCTAAGTTCGAATTCGATATCTTTAGTTTGTGTTGTTGAGACGAATTTGATTTCAGAGCGACATCCATCGAGGGACGACGAGAAATCCCAGAGACCAGTTTGGATAGAGTGTCCTCAGTATTGAAGGATTGCTTGGGTTGAGAATACAAGATACTAGGTATCACTAAACTTATGACTTGTGAATTTGCATTCAACCACACACAGACATTTGATTGTGAGATACAAAGCGTTAGACCTCCCCTTGGAGGGGAGGTAAGGCAGCAATGTGAAAGGAGTTTAATTCAGGTGTTGGAATTCGATTCTATTTAAGAATCGGGTACCCACACGAGGGACCATATGAAGGTTGCAAAAGTCTCATATTGAAACTGGGACTGGGACAATATCTCGAACATAGCACGCAGAGTCCGCAGTCCGTAACCACTGAGCCACCGCCTCGACTAATAATATTAATAAACAACCCAGCCGCTTCGTAGAAAATCAGATCTATTAAACAATAACTGCATAATTATTCTGAATAAATTACTCTTTCTATTCATGGCTAAACACATTTGTACAAGCATGAAGCTTTAATTAACCGCACAAATGTTCCGCCCACATTGTCCATTCACGAGTTTCCCTTTTTTGTCACTTTGGGAAAGCGGCCAATCAAGAAGTGATGAATACGAATTTCATTCGGACTTTAATATGAATTTGCCTCATTCGGAGAAAAGGCTGTTCCCATGAATGAAGTGGTGGCTGTTTTGTTTACTTGTCTCTGTTGTTTTTGGTTTATTTGTGAATGAAACGGCGTAACGCTTACACGTAAATAAACAATAACCACCCACTCTTTTTTATTTTATTTTATTTAAGCCTCTTGTTATTTCTCTAATTTTTAACCACAAAAAGAAAACAAAAATACGTATATAACGACGAACTGATATTTCATTCAAAATGTGAAAATCGTTTTGCAAACAAATTGTAGTTTACCGTAATCGTTAAAAGGCAACGAAAAGGAATTGCGTTGGAGTGAGAGAGACACTTTCGGCTACAAAATAAGTGTTAGTATTGAATGTCTGATATTTCAACTAGTTTTAAATAAGTGTTATTTTGCATTTTGTAATATCCTTTGTCATTGGAGACACACTAAAGAATACATGACCATTGGAGGTTGGAGGTTACGGACTGTCGATTCGCTGGTTCAGATAGAAGGTCAATGACGAATGTATGCCTGCAGTGTGAGAAAATGTAGTATGAGAAAATAAAGTTTGACTGATATTCGTGACAACTTAGTTAGAGAACACAAATGTCGACCGAAACAAACGTATAATAAGAGCTCTCCACTGAAACTAATCAAACAATTAGCCAGCGAACTCTCGCCACCCTGTTTGATATTGTGCACAGAGAACATTTCCCAACAACCTCTTACCACCCTGTTTGATATTGCGCCAAGAGAATCTTTCTCAAAACACTCACACTACCCTGTTTGATATTGCACCCAGAAAATCTGTCCCAACAAACTCTCACTACCTTGTTTGATATTGCGCCCAGAGAATCTTTCAAACAAACTCTAACTACTCTGCTGGATCTTGCGCCCAAATAATCTTTTCCAACAAACTCTCACCACTCTATTTGTACAAGATCGGCACCGAATTCAAATAAAATAAAATAGAAGAGAATAAATATTCATCAGCCGATAAAAAGAGCTAAGATTTTACCACAAAAAAAACAGAAAGAATCCGTTAAATCTGTTGAGAGCCTTTCTTACACTATATAAAAACATAAACATGTCTTCTCTCTCGTCCAGTATTCAGTAATCCGTCACCACGATAACATACGACGACGTTTAGCAGTTTCAACTACACACACTCTTCACGTCAAATAGCCACTACTTGCAACAACTCGTGGGAGAATAATAAACACAAGCTGAACTGTTCATACCCACACAATCAGTTTACGACTTGCTGCTTTTATTTCAACCGAAATATTCTGGACTTAACTCTATCGTCGTACAAACTTTTACATCCTCTATACTCTTACCTTCTAATGCTTGTAAGGAAATGTATATAATTTAATTTGCACGAAATGCGTTATTAATGTATCTAATGTACGTTGGTTCTTTTACGCAGACGATAACTTAACACTATATTAGATTGTATTTCGAATCATTCCAACTTTTGCAAATTTCAGAACTTTGTTTATACTCTGAAATATTATGTACAGAAACAATATTGGTACTCATCCAGCAGGGATCCATATACGAAATGTTTCTGATTGCGATTCATGGAACAGACTGGAAATGGCCGAGCCGTCACCGAACAATCAATCAGTACCGACATTAAACAACTTTTTAATTTTTCTCTGACTTTAGGTTGAGATCAATTACCCTCCGTGTTAAGAATTGGTTAAATAATTTTCCTCGAATCATTAAGGTAATCAAATTTACTTTATTATATTTTATTTTTGAAGAAGTTTTTGTCAACTTTATTAATTTATTTCCACCTTAACCTTAACCCTAAGGAGAGTAGAAAGTGGACTTTCGGTTTACTTTCGGCAGCCTCGTAACTCTCGCTTCCTTTATTTTGTCTTTTAGTCCTCACATTCCATTAGCGATGTTTCTGACAAAGGGGGAAGGATTGCTGTTTTCTGAGTCGGAATCTATCCATCTAACACTTATCGTTGGCTAGTTTTGTTTTTTACCTCGAAGTAGTATTCTTTTTAGCCACTTATATCAAGGAGTGGCATGCCTTGTTTGGAGCGATGTCCATTAAAAAAACAAAAAACACCTTACTCGTACTAGCCTCTACGGGCAATGCCTTCTCTCGTTCGAAAACAAAACAAAACTTCTTACATTCAATACGATGAGTTAACGGGTGCATTTCTGTTCGAATTTGTTGCAATTTAAGGGTTTTGCCATAAACCATTTTTTTTTGTTGTTTTTTTTTTTTGACAAAATGCGATTATTTCTTCGGGAGACTGAACAGCTGCTGCCACTGCGGTTAAATTTATTCTGGTTGTCGTATGTTTTAGTATCGTCTGCTGTTTTACATTTTTTCACGACGTTCAAATCGTAACTAGCTTCGGACATTTCCGTTTTGTTCCGTAAATTGCAATCGAAAACATTCGGGCCGTTATGGATCCTCGGCTGGAGAAGTACCACCAACTTAACTCGACGATATCGATCGTCTAAACATTAAAACGAACATAAAAGTTATAGAAAATTTCATTTAAATATTTCAAAGAGGGCAAGCCATTTGATCGCTCACCCCAAATAAACATCGGAAATTCTTTACCGTGAGAATAATTGACAACTAGAACAAGTTTCCGGAGAATTTCAAGAATGCAACTATCAAGGGATATTCAATGGAGATAACACTAACTATTGCATACGGGGTTGATTTGGGCATCGTTTCTGGCGGTGTGGGGGGCAAATGCATAGCCAGAGCGCGTACATTCATTCGTTTATCGGTAAAATTTAATTTTCTTTTTTATAAAAAAATATTACTTGATTAATTTACGTGATTTTTTGGTATAGGATATATTCAGCCCTGACATGTACGTACATCAAACAGATATTCCTCAGTTTGTTTTATTTCTATTTTTCAAATGTCTCCCTCCATCTGGATAAGCACCGCACATTGTGATATCCTTATGTTATTTTCGCAATAAAACAAAAGTTACGTAGATAAAAGACATGTTTTTAATCATAACAGACATTCAAATAAGTTGGTTTATTATTGGTCCCTCGATTTATAAAATCGGGGGACTTATGTTTTGAGGCATGTCCGTCCGTCCGTCCGTCCGTCCGTCCGTCCGTCCGTCCGTCCGTCCAGATTTTTCTCCGCAACCATCCATTGAATTTCTCTGAAATTTTACATGAAGTTGTAACTTTGGTCAGGTTAGAAAGTGACAGTCTCCGATTTTTGAAAAATAATCTGGTTAGCTCCCCCCCCAGGGGGGCAAAAAGCCCCGAAATGGCAAAAAATGTCATTTTTTGCCCCAATAACTTTTCATCCATCCATTCAATTTCTCTGAAACTTGGCCAAAATGTGGAGGCAATTGTTTCTAATAGAAAATAAGTATCGCTGACCTTGGAAAAAATCTGATTCGCGCCCCCAGGGGGTCAAACACCCCCAAAATGGCAAAAATGACCCTTTTCTCCCATAACGTTTGATCCATCCATTCAATTTTTCTGAAACTTGGCCAAAATGTGGAGGCAATTGTTCCGGATATGAAATGAGCATCCTTGACCTCAGAAAAATTCTGGTTCGCGCCCCCAGGGGGTCAAAAATGCCCCGAGTTGCCCAAATTTATTGCATTTTACACTCACCACATCGAGTCACATACAGAGGGGGACCACGCACGCGCGGCTTGTTTTTTTTGTTTTGCTCTTTAAAACGAATTATTCTCTAAGAAAAAAAGCTCCGGGGGGTGGGGGGAGAAGGGGAGGCATAATTTATGTTATAAATAATCTTTCTTTCAGCTTTAAGTATTTTTTTTTCATATTTATTAATTCTTATGTTTTTCATGTCCAACTTAACAAGCTGCTGCTGCTGCTGTTGCTGCTGTTGTTGCTGGTCTAGAATGAACATCCGAACAGCATGGGCTGCAGCTTCGTCTCCGAGTTGGATAGGGTGAGGGAGCAGTTCGGGGTCCAGTCTGCGTATCAGGAGATAAATGCAAGCAATGTTTTTGTTGTCGTTGTAATACTAACGAGTCACCTCTTATCAAGGTCCAAAATTTCACTCGAGGATAAGGGTTAATGAGTTTCCCACTGTAAAACGAGGGACAGAATTTGATTATTTAAGAGAACGGCTTGACAAAAAATCTGATAACATTAGACTTGAAAACGACTATGTTGACATCGGTCGGGAAGCAGCCCGTGATATTGTGTACCACAGACGGGGAATTCTTGGAAAGAAACTTTGTTCATGGAAGTTCTGTTTAGTTTTAGATACAGAGAGAGATAACGGAACATTCTTTACAATGGTTGTAGCTAGACGAGTTGATGTTGTGAATTTGTTACAAGAGGGGATCAGAGACTGGGGCTGAATTGCACACCTGCCATAAAAATAACGATAAATTAGCAATTATTTACTTACCATGCACAATAATAACAGACCAAAATTACAATAAGTTTGTGTATTATTTTTTGTTTTGTTTCTGTAAACGAATGGGTCTGTAAGAAAGATGGTCGGGAGGCAGGGGTGGAGGGGTTTTGTCATTTGTGCTATAAATAATTTTTATTTCTGTCATTTGTACTTCATTACCTTTTAAATGGGTATTTTATTTAAAAAAGATGTTCTTTACAGACACATATTTAATTAAAATTAATGTTTTTTTCTATCTGTCTTTATTTGGATCTCATATAAATAGCCATTATGATTTTATTAATATATATATATATATATATATATATATATATATATATATATATATATATATATATATATATATATATATATATATATATATATATATATATATATATATATATATATATATATATATATATATATATATATATATATATATATATATATATATATATATATATATCAAGACTCCGGCTCTGTCGTCGAGTCCTATCGAGTGTATTTATATTTACACTCGCCGCTTTCAGCGATTAATATAACTTAATTTCGCCGTGGCTTATGAGACTAAGCGGACGCTTACAGATTCAAGGTGTCTCTGCGAACCGGGTTCGCGCCCTGTGACCGACTGAGATTGTCATTTACTGATGATAGCCGTAAGCTTGAAACGACGTCGTAAAGTATTAAACATATATATATATATATATATATATATATATATATCCTTTGATCTAAACAGGTCCCCATATTCTAATGTCGGATGTGACATAAGGTCAAGTTTTAATGTGGGTTAGGCTATGCTTATGCTATGCAGACTGGGGAAGGTAATAATTCACCGCCTAAAAAAAGAAGATGTAACGGTTATCTGAGGGCCCGACGAAAGTGTGATTAGCAACACTGGTCACAAGATAAACACATAAAAATGCCCTGCACTTATTTATTGTTTTAGAACTATTCCATTGGCGAACAATGACGTCATGAAACTAATGTTTTGTTTTAAACAAGTTCGTGACTAAAAATACGTCGATCACTAAATCAGATAATTAACGGGGATTCTTTTTTTGTTCATTAGTTTATTCCACTTCGTTCTTTATATCTTTCACGTTTTTTTGTTTTTTTGTCACATGTAATCATTAGAGTCGTCCAAAGGGACTCATTGATAGGAAATGTTTAGTTTAATGTCTTAACAATGAATTTCATTCCAATGCTGACGAATTTGTTAATGAACTAATTAAAAGTCTCTCGATGTCGTGAGAAGACGAACCATGTCCTATTAGATCCGTTGCCTTTTTTTATGCAACAAACGTGACTTTCTTCCGCCAGCTATTGATTGTGAAGAACAGTTCTGTTTGGTAAAAAAAAGTAAATACATCGGGGCTTTATATATTATATTTTAATGCTGACGGGGGACGGTGTTTTCGCTGTCAAAAATAAAACGCATTTTGTAAAACCAATTACAAACCAAGATAGCGTGAACACGTCGTAATTGAAAGTCAATATATATATATATATATATATATATATATATATATATATATATATATATATATATATATATATATATATATATATATATATATATGAACGAAACAATGAACATTAAAATGAATGAAATCTTGGTCAGTGGAATTTAGTTTAGTATTGTCTACTTATATATGCTCTGTTGTTAGATGTTGACAATCATCGAACTTTTACCTCGAAACGGTTGGTCTATTAAAAATAGAAAGTACATGCACAAACACGTGTTTTCCCCACGTCAATATATATATATACATATATATATATATATATATATATATATATATATATATATATATATATATATATATATATATATATATATTATATATATACATATATATATTATATATATACATATATATATATTATATATATACATATATATATTATATATATACATATATATATTATATATATATATATATATACATATATATATATTATATATATACATATATATATATTATATATATACATATATATATATTATATATATATACATATATATTATATATATACATATATATATATTATATATATACATATATATATATTATATATATACATATATATATATATATATTATATATATACATATATATATTATATATATACATATATATATATTATA
>OY744533.1:88002641-88060141 GCA_963556195.1 Sepiola atlantica
TCTTGAGAGAGCGCCGACTGAACTATATAGGTTATTTCTGTTACCAGTAGACTACATTTACTATGCAAATATTTCAGATTTGCATTGAATTTGATCCATAGTCATTAGACACCAATTAAGCAAGATTCCCTGAATTTCAATTTCTTCTTAAGATTCCTTAAGCTTAAACTTTAAATCTGAGACATTTTCTCGAATCAAAATCATGTAATTGAATTTGATTAAAATTGGAATAAAGGTTCTAGACATTTAATATTCGTAAGGAGACATAAAAGTGGTGCAAAACTGTTCTGTTTTGTTAATTTTACCTGTCGATCGTTTTCAACCTTCTCATATTATAAGAGTATTTATTTACCTCCTTTCCATGAGGTTAGGCACAAGGCCAGTTTTATCTTACTCCCACAAGTAAGATGTGACCCAAGGTCGGGTCGGGTAGTGAGGTTTGAAAAGCCAGCGCTCGAGTAGGTGAGCACTCTGGTCATTAAAAATTGCCTGGGCAGCCCCGTCGGCATTCCCCGGTAGGGGCGCCTCAGACAGTAAGCAATAAACTTACTCCTCCCCAAAGAGGGGAGGCAAAGCCTGGGAGGGTGGACCTCCTAGAACGGCACAGGACAAACCCACAGACCGGCGTCATCAAGCCCCGAAGGCCAAGACGATACCAGTCTATGGGGTGTAGTATGCATCGGAACAGATACTACACTTTGATCTACCTTTTATTTAATACATGGTTTGAGAGTGTTCGATAACAATCTACCACCATCGATCAGTCAGTCAGTCACGATTGAGTAGAAGCGTTAATCGGGACCGGCGGGACAGTTATAAAAGTGGGGGGGGGGGATCTCCTAAAAAGTGTGGGGATAAACACATGCATATATAACTTCATTATTGATGGCCGTAAAGTGGGGGGGAGTCAAAAAGTGGGGGGGTGCTTGAGCCCCCTACCCTGCTCCCATGTTAATTTATTTTATCCTTAGTTACTATCGCATGTAGTGACGATGGTCCACCACATAAACCCATGGTATAACGGTTAAAAGCATTGGGTAATAATCAGTTCGATGTGGCAGCCTTCTAAAGGTTGTAGGTTCAATCCTTACGACAGGCGATAATAACCAAAAATAACATAAATTAACATTTCTACTTGGTCATGGCTGACGGAATGAGAACAATCTATCCATGGGAATTAAATAAAGGGTTCGGTTCGAAATTTCGTACAGGATCCCAAGTTCGAAAAGAAGCACGGGAGAAGGTTGAAGTTTACATCGGCCAAAACGTTGTGAATAAAACAACCAAGATGAGAATAGTAGCCCGAATAATCTAAATAATAAAAAAAAATGTTAAGGAGTCAACACAAAAAAAAATCAGGAGGCCTCCAGAGTACTGCTGAGACATTCCAAGTTCGTGTTCATACCTTTCTCAATGGTATTAGTGCGTAATTGGCCACAGTAGATCCAATAGGATTTGAACTCGACTTGCCGATTACATAGTCTGTGATGGCCTCCATTAGAATAATCACGCACCCTCGTTCTGCATAAAAGTAATTTGAAATGAGTCGATAACCCGAAGTGTTTCCTCTTTTTAGATGGGTAACATGCTTACGTGCAACATTCATTGAAAATGTAAAACAAAGGTGCACGTGTGCAGTAGACGCGTATGTAAGTACATATTTCTGACTTACCTTGAACAAATACCAAAAGGTAGACCGTTCCCAAGATTGCTGGTAGCTTCATGGTATCGATGATTTCCTGATAAAATGTCTGAGAGAGGGAAAGAGAGAGAGAGAGAAGGTTGACACGATTGACCTTTACACTGAAGAGGGGGCCGAGCGTTAGTCTCTTTGAAAGAAGAAGAAGAAGAAGAAGAGGAAGAAAAAGTAACAAGTTGTGTGAACAAAAGTTTTTTCTTTGCCCTCAAAAGGCGTAGACAAACTTGTCAAAGTCTCGCGAGACTTAAAAAGTGAATTTTAGAATGAACAGCAGAAAGATACGTAGGTGGTCTTACTGACAGACAACAGTGATTTTCCCCGTTTCTTAAGTGTGACTTGACTAAGTAGCACCCATCGCCAAGATATGAATGAATATATATAATACGCACACGCTAATATATATATATATATATATATATATATATATGAAGAGCTGTAAAAATCAGAATTTATTGAAAAGTTTTTTCTTTTTATTAATAGCTTTTACATATATACATCTAAGCCAACATATGTATTCTATTCTGTGTATGTATAGTAATATCATATAATATAATATATATATATGTGTGTGTGAGTGTGTCGGATTTTGCGTATATAACGTTTCTGTATTTAAAACTTTTAAAACTTATATAAAGCTTGTATGTTTTTATACATACTAGATATGTAAAAGTTTTTTTAATTTATTTTGTATATGCGTATATTTTATTTTGAATATTCCTTTGTACTGTGGGATTATATACCAGGTAAGAAGGTGATATACTTATTAGAATTTTCAACCTTGTGTTGGGGATTGTCTTTTTTTTTATAGTTTAGTTTTCGTCTGTTCACAATTGGTTTTAAATAGGATATTCATTAATGTTTCGTTTCTTTAAATCTGAGGAAATCTATAATTTTTTTGCGACTTCAAAAAAATCTTTGAAAAGTTATATATTTTTTGTTTATTTAGTCTTTATATAATATTTCCTTTTTTTTTTCTTGCAAATAATTTGTTTGATTTGTCAAAAGGAATCGATATGTTAAAAATTAAAAAAAAAAAATAACTAGCACCAAAAATGTTTCCGTTTTACTGAAACGAATACGAAGAATTAACTGACCGAAACTGAAGATTTTTTTTTTTTAAAGAATTCTTCAATTTGTCAGTATAATTTAGCGACCATTATTTCTTTCGATTTCAACGTCAATCTTTTCTTTCTATCATTCAACTGTTCGTAGGAAACTTCTAAACCTTTTAATGAAATTAAATAAACATGAATAATTAAAAAAAAAAAAAAAAAGCAAGCGTTTTTGAGTGAGTATTTTTTTTAAAAATAATTAATTCTTTTTTTAAATATCTATTTTCGCAAATCGATCTAGAACAGATAATGGTAATAAAAGTTATTTTTGAACGAGGCGAAGGAGGAGGGGAGGGTCGTACACCGGTAGAGACAGGGATTTACGGACATGACAGAATAATGTTTCGCAGGTAAAACTAATTTAAATATTGCAGTCAATTTCTTTAAAGTGATGATGATAAGTATAATTAGGGCAAAGTAGGAAATAAATAAAGATTCGATGGTATTTTTCTTTGAGGTGCAGTGTTGTTTTTTTTTTTTTGTTGTTTTTTTTCTCTCTTCAAATCCTCTGAATCGTCCCTGATTTTGATATACGCCAACGAGGCTATTCCTTTTTTTTCTTCTTTTGTTTATCTTTCTGTTTTTCTTTCCTCTCTTTTTTTTTTTTATCTTCCACAGTTTTTTTTTTCGTTGCTTGATTTCTTTTTCTTTCTTTTTAAAATTTATTATTTTTTGTTCTTTCTTTCTTTTAAACGAGAGTGCGTCCGCTTAAGATTTATTTATTTATTTTGTTTTGTTACGGGAGGGCGCAAACCTCTGCGCACGTTTGTTCGCTTGAACTTATCGCCTAAATTGAAATCTTGAAACTGGACTCCGGCACTCGACTTCAGTCGAACTTAAAAGAAAATAAATAGAGAGCGAATAAACGTGTGGGTGCATCAAAAGAACAACAAAACAAATAAAGAAAACAAACAAACAAATAACAACAACAACAAAGAAAACTTGTCAGTGTGGGGGCGGCTGAAAGGAGGAGTCGAGGTCTGGAGGTACGAGCGGAGCTAGTTTGGCGTATTTTTTTTTTCTTCTCTTTTTTTAATTGACGTTCGAGAGAGTGGTACACGCACGTACACTCATTCATATTTATCCTGCGTGATTAGTGTACGATCGCGGCATTATTTTCTCTGTCGAGCCTGCCCGTCTCTCTCTCTCTCTCTCTCTCTCTCTCTCTCGCACGCGCTCCCTCTCGCTCTTTCTCTCTCTCGCTCCCCTCCTCTCTCTCTCTCTCTCTCTCGCCCCCTCTCCCCCCTGTCTCTCGTAATGAGTGAATGATTGCGTCCGTGTAGGTAGAGCGTCTTTTGTTATAAAGTTGTAGTGTGGATCGCGAGACATAAAAGTTACGATCCCTTTTCTTACATTATTATTATTATTATTATTAGTAGTAGTAGTAGTAGTATTATTAGTAGTAGTAGTAACAACACATATTTTGGGGACGTTATTCCTACTATCACTTCCGCAGAATACAATTGAAAGCAGCAAAAGATGTATATTATTATTATTATTATTATTATTATTATTATTATTATTATGATGATGATGATGATGATGATGATGATGATGATGATGATGATGATGATGAAGAAGAAGAAGAAGAAGAAGAAGAAGAAGAAGAAGAAGAAGAAGAAGTGGTTCGGCCTACCGGCGTGCAGCTTTCAATTTCTGTCGGGGCTCCTGCAACTAGTTGCACTTGTCTAGCAGACGGAAAAAACTCCGAAATACCCCCCCCTCTTCTCTTTATCCCGGCATTGTTACCTGTCGTCTTAGACTTCTCCGATTCTAGGTATCTTTTACAATAATCCGCAGAGTGAAAACGCTATAAAAAGCAAATATACAACAAATAAAAGTAACTGTAGCCGATAAAAGTTATTTTCCAACTTATCTGTGACATTTGTTTGTATGTTTAAGCAGTTTCAACTGCTATTTATTAGAAATCAATATTTTTGTCACACGAACATTGGACAAGCGATAGGGGGGGGGGGTATTGTAACGAGGTAAGGCTGGGCCGCCATTTTTTTTAGTAAAAATCTGTGCAAAATAAAAAACAAGAAATTTTTTTACATCTAATAAAAACCCATTTATAGTACTAAAGATACAAACAAATGTCATAGGTAAGTAGGAAAATATCTATTCTCGACGTAGGTCACCGTCACTTGTTGCATATTTATTTTTTTACCCCGTTCTCGTTCGTTTTTTGGGCCCCGTTGGCGACTCTGCGGATTATTGTAAAAGATACCCCCGATTCTTTTCCGTTTAATACAAATTTGGCCATTTTTAACATAAGCCAACAAAATAAAAAAGGGATAAAAAAACAAAAACAAAAAAACAAAACAAATAGGCAACAAATAATTAGTACCAAAAGCAATATAAGTTACTCTTCTACCTACCTGGATAATTTGATATGTGTTTTAACTTATTTTAAAACGTTTTTTTGTCGTCTATGGGTAAATATAATTTAATATTTATTTATGAATATTATATATATATATATATATATATATATATATATATATATATAGTCTAAAGAAGTTTTGAGTCATTTTACACAAACGAAGGAAAATGCAGTTTACATTCCCAGAAAAACTAACTAAATCCAAGATATATATATATATATATATATATATATATATATATATATATATATATATGAAAAAGGAAAAACCAAGAGATATTTTTTATATATTCATCAACGTTTCGTCTTTATTGTAAGACTTCCTCAGTATGATAATTTAAAGAAAAATGTCATGCAAGTACGTCGAAGTATTGAGTTGACATGATGGGTTGATAAGGAAAAGTAGTAGCCGTGGCTACTAAGAGCGCTGGTCCAGGCTGCGAGAAGTCAGTAGTGGCGAAGAGTGAAATGAATATATACACCCATCACGTCAACCCAATATTTCGATGTACTTGCAGTACATTTTTCTTAAAATTATAATCCTGAGGAAGTCTTACAATAAGACGAAACGTTGATGAATATATAAAAAATATCTCTTGGTTTTTCCTTTTTCATTTCCCATTACGTCAGATTACTATATATATATATATATATATATATATATATATATATATATATATATATAAGAAGCTGTGTTTGTATGTGTGTGCTATGGGTAACAATGTTTCTGGTAGACTCTTAAGTTTTTTTATATATAAGTATTTTATTTAGATACTATATATTACAGTGTCTACTCTGCGGATACCCTAGTTTCATCAATCTGGTCTTCCTGTATTTCGATTAATATCCAGTTAGCCATCGCAGAAAGATTTGTCAGTCCCCCCCCCCCCCTTGATATAAAAGATTCCATATCATGGGTGACTGACGAATCTTTCAGCGATGACCGAAAATTATGAAATCGAATGAAACGAACCGATAATTTTGGATGACACGCATCCATTATACGCATGAAGCATGACCATATCGGAATTCTATTTATCGCTTGTGTTTACTGCGCTTTTATGTCTGAATGAGAGGGAGAAAACGACTTTACTTTATTATAGCGATGTATATAAAATATCATTATTTTACCAGAAGTAGGAAACAATGACGATTCGTAGAGACGACGAAACACATTTCTGTATATATATATATATATATATATATATATATATATATATATATATATATATATATATACCACCATAGCAAGATCAAAACAGGTATTATTATAGGCTTCTTCCTACGCGCCCTTAGAATATGTAGCCCCCAATACATAGATGAAGAAATAAAGTCCATTTTTAATTCCCTAAAAACACTGCAATACCCCACACATTTTATATTAAATGCCAAGAAGAAAGCCTTCCAAATATTCTCCAGAAACAACACACAAAAGAATCAGACTCCAAACACCTCTCTCATAGATAGACCCTTTCTCTTACCCACGCATTCTAATAACACATCCATATGCTACACGCTTAACAAACTAGGCATTCCAACAGTACAAACCACATCTCAATCCATAAAACAAGAAACAGAAGTTTGCCATCTTTTCATTTAGTTGCTGTGCTGCCGTGCGCACGTAAGTGGCTTTTAACCTAAGTTCAGTCTTACATGGGCGTTCACATATGTTACACAAAAACGTTCTTTCTAGTAAGGGTTCCTGCATGTTAACATTATGAATCTTAGAATGTCTTGTCAGGCCACTTTTAGATTTGCAGATGAGACCAGAAATATGACAACTTAGCAGTGGAGGCCGTGCTGTTATAGTCTCCTCAAAGAACTGTTGATCCTGTCTTTGATTGTGTGATCTAAGATAATTTACAAGTCCAGCTTTTGACAGAAAAAAAACTAAAAATGTATAAATATACTTTGCTCACATTATCCCATTATGCGACCTTGATGTTTGACCCTCCCGTTCTCCTGCTTTAATACAAACTTTTTATCTTTTTAACTTCAATAAACATGAATCATGTTTCCTCCTTCTCTCTCATGGTTTAAATAACTCCGACAGCTACAATTTTTGTCCCCCACCTTCCACAGTTAATTTTATGTCTTCCACTGCTACCATCTTTTTGAGCCCATAACTTATCTTTTCATAAGTGACTTTTTTCGGCTTACATCTTGCACGCTCACTCTCGATCACTAATGTTTTAATAACTCCGACTGCTACCATTCCTCTCCACACTTTCTACAGTTAACTCAACTTCTCCCACTGCTACTATCTATTTGTAGCTTATAATTCACCTTTCCATAAGCAGCCTTTTTAAAGCTTTTCTCCTCCTACTACCATTATTTTAAATATTTTGAACTTTGTCTGTTATTTTCTTTACACTAATCATTATATATATATATATATATATATATATATATATATATATATATATATATATTATAGCCTCCTCATAAAACTCTTGATCCTTAGATTTGCAGATGAGACCAGAAATATGACAACTTAGCACTGGAAGCCGTGCTATTATAATCTCCTCATAAAACTCTTGATCCTGTCTTTGATTGTGTGATCTAAGATGTTTTACAAGTCCAGCTTTTGACAAAAAATACCTATCACATACAGTGCACTTCAGTTCCTGTTGTATATTCTCTGACACTCTACTTTCATCCTGCTTTCTTAAAACACACTTTAAGACATCATGATCGACACGACGCTCTTCAAAATCCTTACATCTTACTGTTTTTCATCCATAGTAGTCGGTCTTCAGATTGTGCTTCAAGTTATCTACATCCATTTGAAGTAGTTTCAAATTGTTTTTTTCTGGGCATCCTTAACCCCTTTTCTTGGTTTATGTTGTGGTCTCTTCCCTCTATCTATTTCGTCATAGAACAGCTGTTTATGAAGTCTTTTGTCGTCCATCCTAACCAGGTGTCAAGTCCAGCGCATCTGATTTTGAATGATTTTCATTTCTATACTGATGCTATTTGACCGTTTAAAGACTACAGTGTCAGACGCGAGAGTCTTCAGTTGATGGTAGGTATTCTCCGAAAACAACTATATATATATATATATATATATATATATATATATATATATATATATATATATATATATATATATATATATATATAAAAAGTCAGGTTCATATTATATTCCAATGACCATGTTTTTATTTTATTATTTTTATTTTTATTTTTTCACATTTCCAAAAAACATAACATTTCTGTGAGATATATTTTTAACGGTCCGTTTCATTTGTCTTGTGACAAACAAAATTTTTATGTCAATATCGTCTCTGCAACATTAAAAAATCATCAGAAAAATTCACAAACAGTAAAAAGTTCTTGGATTAAAGTGTCTTGAAAAAACCTACACTATATATATATATATATATATATATATATATATATATATAACATTATCTTATTGGATTTTCGAAGTTAGGCCCAAGTAGTAATCCGTCGATACTTGATTCGAGATAGCCTGTTTTTCGTTTTTTTTCTTCCATTATATTATTGGCACTAATATAATTTATTTAAATTCATTTTTATTATGAAAAACATTAATCTGGCTGGTAATACTTTTATCGTGGAGGTATTTCCCATCTGTTCCGATGGATACTGCACCCCATACTGGTGTTGTCTTGGCCTTCGGGTCTTGATTTATGCCGGTCAATGGGTTTGTCCTGTGCAGTTCTGGGAGGTCCACCTTCCCAGGCTTTGCCTCTCCTCTTTGGGGAGGAGTACGTTTATTGCTTACTGTCTGAGGCGCCTCTACCGGGGAATGCCGACGGGGCTGCCCAGGCAATTTTTAAACCCCACTTTCCCGACCCGACCTTGGGTCACATCTTACTTGTGGGAGTAAGATAAAAACTGGCCTTGTGCTTAACTCCTGGAGAGGAGTAAATCAATACTCACCTAACCAGAACCGTGAGCTTACACCCTTAATAAAAAGTGAAGTTTCGTCATTTTCCTTCCTATTCTTACTATTACACTATGTATTTCTTTAAATTAATTGTTTATCATAATATTAGGTAAAATATTTTTGATTTGAACTTCCACTCACACGTGTGTTTATATTGCTACAGGCGGTTGATTATTTTTTAAAGCTACTCGGACCTTTTCTTTATTACCGTCACCATCTTGGACTCTTACAAATACGAAACTACTATTGTAATTATTCTTTCTTAGATTTACAACCTTTCGTCCCGTGTCATTATTTTTACATTTTTAAAATATGTTTCTACTGTTGTTACGATGACAATACCTTTTAAAACACAGATAGGAGAAATATAAAAGGTTGAAGGGATATTTTTCGCTTGCTGATGGGAACCACGTAATAACAAACACTTTTAACCGATTAAAAATAAACTTTGCACATTCTTTAGCGAAAATGGTGGCAACACTTTAACACATCCTCATTATACATACGTCTTTACTTTTCAACGCAAAGTTCATCAATACACCTTCATCCTCTATTTACCATAAACGAATATTGCCGAGTGAAAAAAACAAACCCAAACAGCACGTGTTTACCAAATGAGCCGCGGATAGTGAAACTATATTGTTATAAACAAAAGAATAATGTTGTTTTAATTTCTGTACAATTAATTCAAAACATTTTTATACCTGAGAATTTGTCATATTTATTTCAGTCACCTAAATTACTCAGAGTAAAATAGGTTTCAGCTTAGTGGATGGTGAATTCAAAGCTTACTAAATTTTAATTTCGTTATTTCATTACCTTTTTTTCGCAAAGGATTTCAGAGTTCAGTTTAAAACATTGCTGTATATTTCGATCGAATTGGTAAATAAAAACAATGCAACACAAAAATACAATAAAAACACTCCCGGGCAACGCCGATTATGTACAGCTAGTACTTCTCTAAATATAAAGTTAGGTATGTGTATATGTTTTTATATTTCTATGTACACAATACACTCCTAAACTAATTGTTATGGTGCCGTACCTACCTACGGAGAACTAATGGACTCGTCCACCTTATAAATACGGGAAGCACGTGACACTTGTTCTCTTCTTCCCAGGCAAACCGGCAATGGCGGTTGAGAGCACCATCTCCTTGTATCTCTTTCTTTCTATTATATAATATATACCTTTGTTCATTTAAACCATGTGTTTCTGTGTCATTCATTCGGCCTTACCCAGGTCCACAACACTAATGAATCGATCATTATGAATTATGGAATATATATTTTAAGCAAAACAGTAAGTAAAATTTATTTTAGAAATTTTACAATTTAAGGTGGCCACTTCTTAAATTAATTGTTTATCATAATACTAGATAAAATATTTTTCATTCTAACTTCCACGTACATGTGTGCTTACATTAGATGATACAAGGGGCAGATTGTTTTTAGTACTACAAAGGTTCTTTCTTTATTCATGACGAACTAATCAACGTCGCCATATTGAACTCTAACAAATACGAAACGACTATTTTAATCATTTTTATCAGATTTGAAACGTTTATCATCGTGTAATTATATTTGAATTTTCTTACAATTTTTCTACTGTTTTTACGATGTAAATATTTTTAAAACATAGACAGGGGAAATATAAAAGGTTGAGGGAATATTTATAGCTTGCTGATTGGAATCACTTAATAACAAACACTTTTCACCGATTAAAAATAAACTCTGCACATTCTTTAGCGACAAATGGTTGCAACAAATTCACATGCGTCATTGCACGTACGTGTTTATTTTTCGACGTAAATTTCATAAATACAACTTTTTATTTCATTCGTTTTTTTTTCTCTATTTTTCTTTTACCACAGACGAATATAAACAAAAACAGGACTTGTTTACCAAATAAGCCACGGATGGTGAAACCATATCAACAGATAATTTATTATTGTTTGCGTAATGTTGTTTTAATTGGATTCCCCATGAAGTAAAGAAAAGAGTCTGTCGTAGAAGTGGTGGGCCGGGCTGATTAATTAGTAATTAATTAAAATTAATTGAAAGTATTTATTAATCAGTAGCAATTAGTAGTAATTAATTAGTAAGTAATTAGAAGTATTTATTAATCAGTAGCAATTAGTAGTAATTAATTAGTAATTAATCAGTAGCAATTAGTAGTAATTAATTAGTAATTAATTAGTAGCAATTAATTAGAAGTAATTAATTAGAAGTGGTGATTAGAAGTAATTAATAATTAGAAGTAATTAATTAGAAGTGGTAATCAATCAATTAAGTAAATATTAAAATTAAGTAAGTAATCAGGTATATTTAAGTAATGCAATTACTATTTAAGTATGTAATGGATTGGAAGTAAGTAATACTGGAAGTAAGTAATATTTAAGTATGTAAGTAATTAAGTATATTTAAGTATTAAAATTAAGTAAGTAATTAATAATTAGAATTTATTAATTAGAAGTAATTAATTAGAAGTGGTAATTAGAAGTAATTAATTAGAAGTATTTATTAATTAGTAGTTATTAGTAGTAATTAGTTAGTAAGTAATTAGTAGTAATTAATTAGAAGTAATTAATTAGAAGTATTTATTAATTAGTAGTTATTAGTAGTAATTAGTTAGTAAGTAATTAGTAGTAATTAATTAGAAGTAATTAATTAGAAGTATTTATTAATTAGTAGTTATTAGTAGTAATTAATTAGTAAGTAATTAGCAGTAATTAATTAGAAGTAATTAATTAAAGTGGTGAGCCGGCAGTGAAGGAGCTGAGGATGGTTTTCCATATTCATGATGAAAGAGAGTCTTTTTATATTTCACCCCAAACAAGTCAGGACGCCACTGTAGACGTAAGGGGCTACTGAGAATTAGGGAGTTGGTTTAGGGTGTCATCCTAAGTTGGAAGCTGTGCAGCGAGATGTCTGTTTATGTTAGTTTAAAACCTCTGCATGTCGGTACTGTCGGAGAAACAGTCCCACTTCTCTGATCTTCATTTTCTACTGATCAATTTTTGTTTATTGCTTTGAAGTAATTTGGGGTTTTGTCCCTTAGACAGATTAAAGGTTCCAAGTGTGTCTCATTATTTCTAACCCTTTCTGGTATGGCTATTCAATAAAGGTTAATATACACTGTTTAGTAAAGTTCCACCACCAGATATAATCTTTCAGGCTATAGTTATAATCTCGCACGAGGTGTAGACCGGCGCTTCAGAGTGTATATTATACGGTAACACTATCAACGCCGTAACGCTTTTCTTTTGTCATTCTATATTGTATCTGTCCATTTCATATCATATTCAGTTGGGTGTTTCTCCGCTGGCGCATATGTTTCAGTCATTACAGATTTGCTTGTAAGAGTATTTTGTGAGGACTTTCGTTCGTAGATCCTCCTGTCCTGGCGCAGCGTGTACCCTTGGTTTGGTTGAGCCGACTTCTTCTGTAAGAGGAAGTTTCTATGAAATTCACAAGCGGTCCCCAGTTGCATGTGATCCCGCTCAGACGAGATGATTTTAATGGCGGTAGTTTTTGCAGTTATTGCAGGGAGGTGTTGTTGTCGTCCTGCCACATAGAGTGCCTGTTATTCCCAAATTGTCCCCTATCTGGTATTGACCAGATTAAACGTCGCTTAACTTCGGTGATCTAACGAGAACTTGCGCGTGAACGTGATTATGGCGTTTATTTCGAAGACCCTCATCAGATGAGAATACGTCGATTAGTCATTCTCTTCCCCCCCCCCGTGGTTTTCATGTTCCATATACCCTTCAATTCTCTGGCAATTTCAGCAGTTTATTTTGTTTTTCTATCTCCTTTAGTGTCACGCTGTGATCGACTGGCATCACGTAAGTCTGATATTTTGGCAAATTTCTTGTTGAATATTACCATGTAAGGTCTTACAAATTGTGAATAAAGGTTTTGCATTATGCGTGAAAAGAGTTTTTCCAGTCCTTTCCGGTCAATATTCTTCCGAGGATTGTGATTTTTGGTTTCAACAATATTCCCCGGGCAACGCCGTGACACGAGTCCCGCTAGTATTCAATAAATTATATATTTCATAAGGAATGCTAGTTTTCAAATGTAACATCATAGCGGTTTTCAAAAGAGCGGGAGTTTGATTAGATTGAAGTTTAGACCAGAGTAAGGCACATGCGCATTAACGTTTTATTTTATTGTGTTGTTACCCTTAAAAACGACTCGATATCATTTTTCGGACAAAATTTAAGTGGACAAAAAATAAAACTAAGGATGTCACTGGAGTGTTATTTAACTCACCCCTTTCCGCTCCCAGAAGTATTGGGGATACTCTGCTCCGAGTGGTTCGGAAGTAGACAGTAACGGACCCGACTCAAGATGTGAAACGAATCATTCGTGTTGTGATCCGCGCTAACAAAACTGTCGAACGGGTGTTGGCTGTACGTGGAACGTTAAGCGGGAACCTACATGCAAATCTCTGGATGTTCGCTATGAATCGGTATATTTTTTTCTTTTTCAAATATACACGCCTAAGCAGTGTCTTAGTCTGTGTGTTTATGCGTGCGTATGTATGTCTGTGTGTGTACGAACGAGAGATAAATAAGTTTTTATTTTTTATTTTAATTTTATTTTATCTGTATAAATAACATTTCGAAACAACTTCACGTATGTGTCTGTGTTTCTCGCTTCAGCGTAACTTTATGATTACGCATTGATTCATTATTATTTATCGAATATTAATCGAATATTTATTGAAATAAAAAAATCGGTGCTTCTGCTGTTTCACAATGACATTAAAATATTTTTTAAAATGTATAAACTTTATTATGTACTGACGTGTCAGCTGAAAATAAGATTGCTCAGAAAATATTACGCAAATTCATCCAGTATTTATTAAATTATAAGAAAAAGAAGAAAAAAAACGACCATACCTACCGGTAGACATTTCAGCTAACTAAGTAGGCAAGGGAGATAACTTTCGAAAAAGGTCAAAATATTTTTAAAATGGCGACATATAGATAAAATCGTTTTTCATTTTTAATTTAATAAATACTGGATGAATTTGCGTAATTTTTGGTGTACAGTCGTCTTTTCAGCTACCACGTAAGTACATAACAAAGTGTATACATTTCTTTAGCTATTTTTAAGAGATGCCTAACATGTAATTGTGAAACAGCAGAAGCACCAGAAATGCAAGAGCATGCACTAAAACGAAATTTTAAAACATCCTATTTTGAACTTCATTACTATTCAAGGGATTCTTCACTTTGCTCGCACACAAGGATAGCACTACGTTTCCAGTTTCTCCGTCTCTGCATTCGTCAAGTAATCAGCACTCACTCGCTCTTTAATATTGGTTTGACATCGAAGATACTGATTATTTATTTTGCGTGTGTGCTGATGCAACATCATACTAATACCTACTCACACTTGCCGACAAGTTGCAGTTTGACACATTTTCGTTGAATATTATATTAAATATGCAGTTTTTTTTCTTAGAATGTGTCGTATTTGAAACAAAAAGCATTTAAGGGTTGACTTTTAAATTTAAGAGTTAAACAAAAATCCAAAGTTTTTATGCGATTTAAAAAGAAAAAAAAAGCAGCAAGCTAAAATTAAAGTAAAAAAAGACTCCCGGACAACGCTGGGTAGATACAGCTAGTATATCAATAAACTTATTTGCTATGGCAGTTTTAATACTGTTGCGCCCCTTCTCTCTCTCTCTCTCTCTCTCTCTCTCCCTCTCTCTCTCCCCTTCTCTCTCTCTCTCCCCCCTCTCTCTCTCCCTCTCTCTCTCTCTACGATGTTTTTTTAATTTTATTTCGGCTTCACTTAATTGGTTGAGATTATCCCCCCTTCCCATTTCTACCCACAAACCACGCCCACCAGAGTCAGCTCCGCCCAAACAAGCACACCTTTCTCTCGTTTTCCCCCCTCCTAAACTGGTGAGTTGCTCCTCCCTCTCCTCCTTCTCGCCCCCTTCCAATCACACCTCAACGTTTACTACTTCAACTGACGATCGTTGTGTTTTAGGCAAATACTTTTTCTTTTAACGCTGTTCTTTCTAACTCCATCTTTTCGTTTTGTCTTCTTCCGTTGCTGTCTTGCGTCTTCTCTCAACTTCATAGTTTATCTTTATTTACTTACGAACGAAAACACAGACGGCCGTGCCGATTCTACGCGGAGGTTGGGGAAAGGGAGGGATAGGGATCCAACACGTTTATATTCTTCAATGTCTTTAAGGTAGGTGTGTGTTTGTGGTGGTGGTGGTGGGGGGTCGCTTTTTTATGTAAAAAAATAAATCATCTATTATTTCATGGCAAAAGAAATGCAAAAAAAACTTTTTAAAAAAAACTACGAAAATAAATAGAGGAAATAAATATGCCAAATTTGGGTTTGGCTTTTTTTTTAAAGTATAATTATGGCAAAAAATTTTTTTTAAGCCAAATTCGTAAAAATTAGCTTTAAAATGGCTAAAAACGATAGCCACTTCTACTTGTTATTACTGTTACTGTTGTTGCTCTGCTGGAAACTACTACTGCTACAACTACTACTACTACTACTACTACTACTACTGCTACCACTACTAATACTACTACTACTACTACTACTACTACTACTACTACTGCTACTACTACTGCTACTACTACTACACCTACTACTACTGCTACTACTACTATTTACTAGGTACGCGCAAAATCAATGGCCGATTCACAAAATGTAAAAACATTTTGACCCTCCTTTCACTTAAAAATTCACCAAAATTCAGGATATCAATCAATTTTAATGAAATTTTCAATATTTATTAATCAATGATCATGGAATATAATGACACCATTTGTCTTTTTTAAAATCTTAGTTAAAATTTGTTATTTGTTGAAAGCAAAATATACCTTTACTAAAGTTATATTTTTAAGTATTAATTAAAAAGTGCATAATTTAAAAAAAAAAATTAATGAAAATAAAGCACTGTAGATGTTAACAATTACAAATTAAAAAAATGTTCATATATATTACGAAAAAGGCCCCTAAATTCCGTGTTAATAAAATCACTATAACTCGAAGAAAAAATAATTTCTTGAATTAGAGATGTTATCATTGAATAAAGCATTGCCTAATCAATATTTTCACACAAAAATAATATAATTGCAAAAAACATTTTATGTGATTTTAATGATTAGAGTTTCTGGGAAAATTTAAAAAGCGATATAATAATATTGCCCTTTTGCACATTAATGTGTCATCATCAGTATAAGAAATTATTTTTATAATCTTAAAAATAAACAAAAAATTGAAATAAATGAGCATCAGGACAATTACGAAAAAAAGAATTTTAAAAAATTGGATAATTTCTACTAACGATTGACTTGGATATGTATAGTGGCCTGTTCTGTAATAAACATGTGGGAATTGCCCTCCAACCATCACTCACTCCTACTACCGCCCTCAACATTTTATTTTTAGAGATTTCACAATTTCGGTAATTTCAGAATTCATCGTAAATTATTTGGAAAGATAAAACGTATATTTGTATTTGTTTTGTCATGTTTTCATTAATAAATATTTAAAAAGTTAAAAACAATTATTAATTTATAAATAAATAGAATTCAAATATGACATCTCGTTTCGAAATTGAATTCTATTTATTTATTAATAAATAATTGTTTTAACTTTTTTTTCAATGAATAAATTTCCAGTGTAGTCATTGACTTTAATTTACTTTTTTAAACTTAAAATAAAAAAAATACGCTTTTAGCTTTATTTTAAAAAGAATTAATGCAATATATCGTTACGACACGTTAAGGATAACTCGAGTAACTAAAGTTTTTAATCATTATGTAAAAAAATTGATAAAATTGACGCAGTTCGTAATGTAAAAATAATTTAAATTAACAACATTTAAAAAAGTTTTATTTCAAATTCTAAGGAAAAACATTGGTGACGTCATCAATAATTTCAAAGTATTACTGAATAAAAAACTAATACCAAGTTAAATATGAATCTTTTTAGATAAAAATAAATAAAATCTTAATTGCGTACATTCACAAATATTTGAATTAAATAAGCATTTCCTTTTTTATTACAACAAAATAAGGGTACTCAATTTTTTTATAACCTTAAAAAGAATAAAGAAATTAATGAATAATAATTTTTCAATTTCTATAAACTATTACAAAACCAGTTTTATATATAAAGTCAAGAATTTATAAATTATTACATTTTTGTCTTCCATATATATTGCATAGCGACAGTCAATCGGTAAACAAAGTCGTTTACCGATTGACTGAATGCCGGATTTGACTAAACTATGACTTTTGGGGGATAATTTTACTAATTTTTAGTAAAACGTAAAACATGATTGTTTTAATTCAGTATCTTATGACTTTAATTTAATAATTATCTTTGAAATAGTTCCAGAAAACTTATATTTATCTTTCAAGGGATTTTTACGAGTAATTTCTCCAAAGTTCAAGATTTACTAAATTTTTGTTTTTGTTTAGCCGTCGTCATAACATTTTTCATTATAATTTTTTTTCACACGTAAATATACATTTTTTTCTTTTAGAGATTAAGTTTAGGCTTTTATATTTCAAACACAATCAAAGTTTACACGAAAAATAACACAAAAATTAATGATAACCATGGTGCGTACAAAACACGGCCCTTTTTGCAAGTACATAACAAAGTTTATACATTTCTTTAGCTATTTTTTTAAGAGAGGCTTAACATGTCGTGGCTAAACAGCAGAAGCATTGTTTTCGCCTGATTATTAATGAACTTAGTTGGGTGTTGGTCTTAAGTTGTATTTATTGTTCTGTTCTGAAATAAAAATGATTATTCGGCTCGTAATTTGCACTATGTTGTAGTAATAGTAGTAGTAGTAGTAGTGGTAAATATTTTTTAGTTTTTGAAGCTGTTTTGCTATATTTTAAAGTAGTTCCATATTAATTTAAAAAAACTAATCAGACGAGATATCGCCTATACGTAACTTTAATAAATTTACATTGCACGTACCTTAGGGACCTCCAATTGGTTGTGAACTATTTACCCCCCCCTATATATAACACGATGTAACTTTAATTTAGATTAAGATTATCAACAAAACTTTTTTACCATTCAAAAGAGGATACATTAAATAAACTGCTGATGATTTTTTAGAATTTTTTCCAGCATACGAAACTCATGAAAATGTGAAGTTAAAATGTTGTGTACTTTTTTTTACGTGATAAACTAACGTTCTTATGTATAAGCATTTATGTGCGCTGTGATAGGCACATTTTTAATAAATCTCGCATAAATCAAGTTATGGCCAGATCTTCACGAAATTTTCAATACTTATTCATTATAGGACTAATTTATCTTTAAAATGCTGTTTTCCTAAAATATATTAGGGAAAATATTTTTTTTACGTGATCCCCCCCCCCCCCTGTTTCATTTTATGAAATATTGAACGAAATATATTGTCATCCGGCGATTTTTTTTTCTTATATAAAACTAAACTCTTTTAAAAAACACATTGGATTAATTTTATTAAATTTTACGTAAACTGTTTTAGTAAACTGGTCCGTGAATGCACAAATAAAAAGTGGAAATAAAAGCAATATTATTATGTTTTGAATTTTTTTTTACCTTTTCTCAATAAAATATACTGTGATTTATTGAAATGCAAAAAAAAAAAAAGTTTTACGAAATAATTTTTATTTTCAGAGACATTTATTCATTTGATCGTATTGATCGAGTTTATCGGTTTTAAACATCATTTTTGAACATATTCGTGTTCGAAATTTTTCAAAATATTTTAATATAATATAGCCCGAAGTATTATGAATCGTAAAAGACAAAAGTTGTGGCGGATGTCATATTATGTACTTGGAAAAAACTACTTCATTTGCTAGAAGTAAGAAAATTTTTTTGCACTAACTGATTTTGCCGCAACTATGGAACGCAATACTAGCCATAATTAACACGTCAATTTTTAAAGTGAAATTGTCCCACGCGCATGCGCCAAAGTGAATATGTAAGTTATTCAGGCAATTCTGTTTTTTTTCAGTAAATAAAAAGTAATAATCTGTCTCAAGGAAGAAAAAAATGGTTAAAACAAACCGTTAATTTTGTTTACACCATAGTAGTAAAGTAATTTGTTTCACTTCTGTTCATCCGTACATAGATAATATCTTGCCATGTCTCACGCGATGTTTAGTAAACACTACCCCGTGTGTCGTAAAACAAGAAAATTTCGTAGTTTCATCGGACAATGAAGAAGGGTTTCTTTCAGAATTTGATAATGTAACCTTTAACTAAACTATTTTACTTTAAAACAAGTATAACTTTATTTGAGAGAGTTTTTTTTGCAATCGGTAAAGCAAAACGAATGTATGACTTCTTAACGTACACATGAAATAGTGACGTCACCGTTCTTCACATGCAATTGGAGGTCCCTAACGTACCTACTATTTATTATTTTTTACTTACTACTTCTCGCACGAGTCATTTACCAGCGATCGCTCACCGACAAAATCAGCTAGTTTTCCCTGGAATCCGAGTGACAACAAGTCTCCTCGGATTTCCAGCACCCTCCGTTTCTTTCGATATCAATGTTACAAATAGCTTTGCGTTCTCAAAACAGTCGTTTACCAAAGACGTTACATTTGAAAACTTCTATTCCCTATAAAATATACAATTTATTGAATAAATGCTGACAAATTTATATCAATTTATAATTATCTGATATTTTGATAATTAAACAAGTGTTGTATCCAAGTGGGCACCCTCGTCTCGTTAAGGGTCGAGGAGTGGAATGAGCCGCTATTGTCGACGCCGGGTAATAGATTTTAACTACGATGTCGTAAACTCCTTATGGGAATTTACTAATCGGAGTATTACACTTTATTACTAGTAGTTAGGGTAGCTGGTTGATGATAATACTAAGATACCATAGCGTCATTTATTTAGCGCAAACGGTTTCATAATAATAAGACACACTTAGAAGAATTGAGAAGTGAAAAGGACCAGCTTCCAATTAATTTGTATGTGTATCTATATCTATATCTATCTATATAAAGTTAGGTGAGTTGGATTTTCCACGTATGCTTCTAAATATATTTTGATGATGATGAGTGGGTGGTCGTTGAAGAATAAAACGATGCCGTTGTTTTTTTTGTTTAAATATTTTTTTAATGATGATAATGTAATGGACTGAGCCAATTCCCTCGACATGTAATGGACTGAGCCACCGCGTGTGCCGTGCATGGAATTTGCATAGCGTCCAGGTGAATGGATAAAAAGAAAAGATTTGAGAATGAACAGAAGTTGGCAGGAACGACGGTTGATTGTTAAACGATTGTCTTGGATTTTCCGTTTTGTTTTGTGCGTTGCGTTCTTACAGATATTTCAAACGCCCTGCGTTTTTCATCGAGAATGAAATAGTGTGATGGTAAAAAAAACGGATATAAAATTAGGTATGTTTATATATTTGTATGTACAGGATTCACTACTAAACTATTTAACCGATCATTATGAATTTTGGAACACAGCTGCTAGGCGTAAGGCGTTGTAATGTGGGTTATATTTAGTTTACTTTAGTTTTATGCAGATGGGGTAAAAAGGGGTGTGTAATTTTTTCGTAAAAATTCATATACCTCCTATTTTTGTGAACATTTGATAACAAGTATTAAACATCAATTAATAAATATTCCCCAAATTTCAATTTCTTAGGAGTAAGGGTTGTGGTTAAGGGGTTTTAAGGAACATAATATGGGTTCAACCTCCCAGTTCAATTTTCAAATATATCAGATCTGCATTGAATTTTAGTCATAGTCATTAGAAAGCATGTCGAATACACAGGCTGAATATTAAGACTAGATCTATTCTCATTTCGGAATTACGGTTTCCATTTACAAACACCTCGCATAGTACGAACGCTAAATATCAATGGCGTCTTTTATAATTAGTGATTTCTTACTTCTGATTTTTATCCGATTTTCCTTACGTAGTTTTCATTTCTGTACGAAACTGTTCCATCTATGCAAATATCCTGTCAGATTTACCATTAAGATTCTTTGTCTCAATTGCAGTATTTCAAAGCCTTTAAACTTGTGTACATTAATATTTGTAAGCACAATGCGATATATTTTTTTCTTACATTTTGTAAGTCGATTTACTCCAGACAGATACACAGTTAAAATGTTTTCCAAACAAATTCCTTTTCTTTCATACTTTAGATATTAACCTTTTAATGTTTTTAATATCTCCCACCCTCTGTTTCTTTCTTAGTTTTTATTTTTCGTATAGTACTAAGTTAAATTCAGTTCTCAGTGATAGTCATCTGAAGGTTGAAGGTTCAATCCTCGGTGCGGGCGATACGAAGAATTGCGAATTGCTGAAGAGTTCTCCCAGTCATGGCAAATGGAACAAGAGCATGCTACCCCCGTGGATTAAATAAAAGGTTCCGTTCGAAATTCCGTCCAGATTCCCGAGTTCGACAGAAATATTTCTGAGTTCGAAGATATACACCTAAAGAACGCCGGAGGTTAAAGCGGCCTAAACGTTGTGATGATAAGACTCAAGATGAGAAATGTAGTCTGAATAACCAAAAATTATACAAAGTGAACTGTTAAATATTTCAAACCAAAACGTGACCGATCGACCGGCAGACCGACGGAACATCTGCGTTCACCATTTTACTTACCTGTCCCCACGAGGACAACGTCAGATACAAGGTCGCTCTTTAATGGGGGATATTCCAGCCCCCCCCTCTCCCCAGTCGGTATACCCTCACGAATGAAGCAATTAACCTATCCCTCCTTTGAAAGGAGGTGGAAATACTTGGGAGTGAAGAGGGGTTCCTGAGGTCGGACAGATACTACACTTTGATCCTGGGCGCATCTAAAGAGACAAAAGAAAGAATTATCGTCAAATCCAACCGCTGAAATATTAATCGAAACTATTCCGACACCTGTTGATTATTTCTGTATTAATAGAATCAGACAGGATTTCGTGTGTGTTTCTCGTCTATACGTAACTTTGAATGCACATTGGATTAATTTTTAAAATATTTACTATTGAGTGATTATTTATTGAAATCCCAAATAAAATAGGGGGAAACTTACGAATCCTAAAAACACGACGAGCTTATTCTGTTTCGGCTCTCTTGTTGAACGCGACTCCCAAGGGATATTTTAGGTGCTTCTTTACTTTCACGACGACATTTAAAAAAAAATAGCTAAAGAAATGTATAAACTTTGTTATGCACTTATGTGGTAGCTGAAAAGAAGACTGTATACAAAAATTACGCAAATTCATCCAGTATTTATTAAATTAAAAATAATAACCGATTAAAATTTTTTTATTAACATAGTTCACCCCAAACAAGGCAGGACGCCACTGTAGACGTAAGAGGCTACTGAGAAAAAAGAAGAGGGGAGAAGGTAGGGGGCAGTCAACCTAGATTGGGATCTGCGCAGCGAGATGACTGATTACATTAGTTTTAAACTTCTGTCGGGGGGGGGGGGGGCAGGGAAGGAATTCCAGAGGCCAGCAACACGAGGAAAGAAGCTATTTGAGTAGAAGACTCTCCGACATCTGGGGACCTCCACAGTGAATGAATGAGATTTAGTTGATTGTCGAGTTAGTCTAGTGAATTTACGTCGAGGGGGCACCAGAGTAGCCAGTTCATCGGAGCATAATCCATTGAAGTATTTGGAAAACAAGCACAAGGATGCTACATTGCGGCGATGGGACAGAGACTGGAGCTTGGTTGACAGTGAGGGACCTATTAGGTTGGCTATTCCTTTTTTAACCTTGTCAAGGAGGGAGAGACTAGTAGATGATGCACCAGCCCAGATGTGACAACAATACTCCATGGATGGGGGCTTTGTAGAGATACAGGATAATGTCAGGTGAGAGAAGTTTACTAGCACGGTAGAGGGAGCCAACCTTCTTTGCGGCAGCCTTGGCAATGTCTTCAATGTATTTGTTCCAATTCATGTTACCTGTGAAGGTTAGGCCGAGGAGTTTGAATGATGACCTCTCAGGTAGGGTGTTATTAGCCATGGCAATCGGTGGTTGGAGAGGTTCTTTGTAGTTATTGAAGGAAAGGAGCTTTGTCTTTGCGGCATTAAAAGTTACCAACCATTTATGACCCCAATCCACTACAGCCTGGAGGTCATTTTCTAAGGATTCAACCAATGTCTCGGATATGATCGCGTCCGTTTTACCAACATCGCGAAAGTAAAGCGTGGTGTCGTCAGCAAATAAACCAATCTCAGACATTATGTCATCAGGGAGATCGTTTATATAGATCAGGAACAACAGAGGTCCAAGGATAGATCCCTGGGGTACACCTGCATTTATGTCATGTTGCTTAGATGAACGGCCATCGATGACAACCTGGAGTTTTCTTTTGTCTAGGAAGGATCTGATTATATTAAGTAGTTGCCCAGTAATACCGTATGAGCGTATTTTCAGGAGAAGCCCTTTATGCCATACCTTGTCAAATCTATCGGTCGCCATTTTGAGTTTTTCCGCAAACAAAATTTGAGTTATCTCCCTTGCCTAATTATTGAATAAAAATGTCTGCTGATATGTATATTTTTTCTTCTTATCTTCTAATATATAAAGTAGAGACGATTTTTCCCCTGTACCTTCTCGGAGAATAGGAAAATAAACACATGCATCACAGGCTACTAAACTCACCATTATATTACACTTATTCACTCGAGCGCGTTTTAGTAAATTTGTTATTCTTTTTTTCCCAACTAACACTAAACATTACATTTGGCCCACCATCCACAACTCTCTGCAAAACCAACTCCATTACAGGTGGTAGCAACATCTCCCCCCCTAACAATTCTGTACTGTCACTACACTCATCGACACCGGGAACTAATAAACACAGTTTAATTTTCACAAAACACCCGTTCTTATTTATTATTTGACTGGTATTAATTGACTACATACTATAAAGCAATACGCAAAGACTTAATGACCGCTCCCGTTCAATCCGATGATTTTCCGCGAATATCAGATTACGTTACTTCTAATTCTACCAATGACTTCTATATTTATATTCATTCCGGAATTAAGCGAATGAAATTAACGAACACAGTTCCTGCAACATTTAATCATTGAACATGGCGGCTACAATTTCTTGACCGAATCGACTTCCTATTTAATTCAATAAGCGCCAAGATACTGGTAGACCCCGATACAGTTACATTTTCAAAATCATACACCTTTAACACGCATATTATAGAAAACTTGCTCAAATCCATTTCTTTCATCAACTACAAATGACCTAAACCGTGTCATTGTTGACCTTTATATTTGGTCGGCAGAAGCTAAATCTTAACATAACACGCATGCCAATAATCAAGCTTAAGTTAATTGGCCTATTTTCACAAAAACCGTGGCGTAGTCGGTAAGAAGGTAGGTTTCATGATCGTCAGCTTTAGCGTTCGATCCCATTCTACTCTACCACTTTTTTCATTTTTTTTTTAAATTTTAAACATTCGCCAACACGGTAGACGGGGGGGGGGGGAAGAAAACCAATAGGTCGTTTCCTTTTTTATTCGATGTCATGCAATAGGTAGTACTTTCTCCCGTGCAACGCTGGGCGACGGGTTCCGCTAGTAACTTAATACATACTGGATGAATTTGCGCATTTTTTTCTGTACAATATTATTATTATCTATATATTAATACGATAGCGTGTGTGTTATTTTGTGTGTCACATGCTTACATCAAAAGCTCTACGCATGCGTGCCGCACCTAGATTCGGTAAAGCATTCAAGTTACCTAATTTTCGTAGAGTTTTCAAGTAGTTTCCCTTGGCGCAACGGTTAGCGACGTAGTGTTTTGACGTCTGTTTTTGATGTCGGTCCGACTGGTTTATAGTTCGATCCCAACCAACCTCTAAGATTTTGTTTTCTACATCGAAGGGGGGTAGGTAGGGAGGTGACGACCGGAAAGACACATATTAATACGATAGCGTGTGTGTTATTTTGCGTGTCACGCTTACATCAAAAGCAACGACCTTCTAAATCTTTGTATGCTACTCGTGAATTGGAGCCGAATTTAATTAAATCTAAAGCATTTACAAAGTAAGGTTGAGTCGTCGAAATCGGAATTAGTCGATCGATCAAACCGAGAAAAAGGTCTGACGGACGGACGGACACGAAACCGCTTTTATAGGTTAGGATCAAGATAATTAGTATTGAAAACATCATTTCGTGTAATTTACACGGGTCCCGCTAGTTGTTGTTGTTGTTGTCGTCGTCGTCATTATTATTTACTCACTAGGAGTTCTCACACAGGTCATCAGTGATTGCTCACCGACAACCGGTGGTATTCCCTGGAGTCTGAGTGACAACAAGTCTCCCCAGATTTCCAGTATTCTCCACCTCTTTTCGATAGCCACCGCAAATAAATTTGCAGTATCACAACAGCCGTTTACCATTGATTTCTCGCCGGCAATGACCATTGGTGTTTTCTGGGGTTGTTGTTGTTGTTATTATTATTGTTATTATTATTATTATTATTATTATTATTATTATTATTATTATTATTATTATTATTATTA
Organism: Sepiola atlantica; assembly: GCA_963556195.1. Taxonomy (NCBI): domain Eukaryota; kingdom Metazoa; phylum Mollusca; class Cephalopoda; order Sepiida; family Sepiolidae; genus Sepiola; species Sepiola atlantica. The sequence continues at coordinate 88,028,312 of OY744533.1, forward strand.
AAAAAAAAATTGAACTATTTGTCTCTGAGCTATCCACTTGGACAACGCCGCGTAAATACAGGTAGTTACTATAACTAACGATAACAATACCCTGTGGTCTTCGGTTATAGTAACAGCGTGTCCCACCTGCAGTGTGTAGATTAAAATCATTGTTACATTTTGTGATGAGAGACCGAAGTTGTAATTTCGTTTCGAAATTCTTTTCCTTTTTTGTTGTTGTGAAGTTGCTTGTAATCGTTGGTATCCATTTGATAGATGGATGGAAACGAGCTGACCTTCGTGGTGTAGTCGCTGGTGCTGTTTCCATCGAAGTGGGAAGCGTCGAGTAGTGCGAGCGGTACGATGTTCACTGCCTGCTGAAGTTAGTTTTTAACCGTGGGCGTTCAGCCATCACGAAAGTGGGGGATAGGACGAATGGAGGCGGAGGGTATAAACAAAAACAAATAAAGTAAAACAAATAAAGGAGAAATGCGAAATGGAAAAAATAATCTTTGTGGTCTCTCTCTCTAGGTGTGTCTCTTTTAGTTTTAGTATATAGATACGATATTTTTCGTCTGTCTGTCTGTCTGTCTGTCTGTCTGTCTGTCTGTCTGTCTGTCTGTCTGTCTGTCTGTCTCTGTCTCTCTCTCTCTCTCTCTCTCTCTCTCTCTCTCTCTCTCTCTGTGTGTCCAGGAGTCCAATAGAAACCAAAGATCAACTACAACTGTTTACTATTAATAACATTTGAGTAACAATAAGTCTCTTTAAAATTAAAGTACTCTCGGTACATTTCAAATCAAGTTCTGGATGGTGCTATACCTCCTCGATCTCTCCATCCTCCAAGACTATACACGGCCATTTTCCGGTGTACCATCTGATGTTCGGACCGTTGCGCTTATTTGTGAAGGGCCCGGTTATCGTATCTTCATTATGTATTTACTTAAGTAATCTCAACTGTCTTAGGTTCATCTAAACATGCCCAATTCCCCCTTCTCGTTGTGTTTGGTGACTTCCATTTTATTTTAACTTATCTGCAATTGGTTAGTGTCATCTAATTAGGTGGGTTGATTTTCCGCAACATAAACACCGAAACTGCAGAGACCACAGAACGCATTGAAGAACTAGCAGAAGTCGAATAAATCAAAGAAATTATGAACGAGGATAAAACGACCCCCCAGATAGTAAGGACCAGCAAGCCTCACTTCTAGATCTATTGTTCACTACACTGCGCAAGGCTTGTGTGACTGATGTCAATAGCCCACTTGAGAACGCTAATCACTTCGTGGTAATGGCTAATATCACCCTAAGCTTTAGACCCCGAACTAACGACATAATACAAACAGGTTGACTAGGAATCGATCAGAGATCACAGCAAAGATGCTCCATGGAGTAAAACCTTTTCTCTCCCTGCTAGATAGTGCGTTAATGAGATAACTGAATGGTTCAAAGCCGGTATAGAAGCACATGTATCACGCGGGAATTCTATAGCAAGCCGCACTCCCCCGAATGGTTCACTTACAACCTGTGCATTGACGGCAAGCATTCTGCTGATTCAACCCCCATAAGTCAAATACAAATAGACAACAATTTATAGCATCAAGAAATCATCATAAGAGTGTAATAGCTGAGATGATCAGAAAACGTATTGAGTCGCAGAAATTAGGAACTCACAATTTTTGCAAATCTATATTAGTGCGGTGAATAATGGACAATCCACAATTCATCCACTATCCAATCACCATGATGTCGCTTGCACGGCAACTGATAAGGCTGGACTGCTTGCCCTGCGGTTTGCCTTCAACTTAACCTTGGATTCCGCAAACCACTCCCTCACAAATTTCCAACTGCAGACAGAAGCCACACTCAATGATCTGATTATTACCCCTTCTTGTGTCCGGGATATCATAAAACACCATGACACCAAAGCATGTAGGCGTGATCTTATTCGTGCTATAGTAATAAAGAAACGCTCTGCTAGCTGACCCCGGTCCTCTCCAAAACTCTACAACGAATGCCTTGTCGAATCTTGCTTCCTTGATAGCTGGAACATTTCTCTCTGTGGTACCAATGTTCAAGAATTCTGGTGAAAGAGTTAACCTGCAAAATTATCGCTCTATTAGTCCCATTTCACTCCGTGAAAATCTCTTTCACTACCTCGTTAATGCTAAACTTCTTTCTGACCAACAGTATGGATTTAGGCAGCCCGTTCTACAACAGATATCTTAACAGTCATCTCTGAACGCATATACTATATAGTGGACAAGGCAGATGAAGCTAGGGCGGTAGCGCTTGATATATCCAAAGCCTTTACATGAAGGTCTTCTCATGAAAATTTATTCGTACGGCATAACTGGACGAATATTGAATATAATCAGATATTTCTGAGCCAAAACAAAGATCCAGGTTGTCATTGGTGACTGTATATCTAAACAACAGCACATTAATGCGAGTGTGCCCCAGGGGTCGATTCTTGGACTATTATTATTCCTGATTTTCATAAACGACCTCCCCGATGCAATTGTCTCCGAGATGGGTATATTTGCTGACGACACCACACTTTATTGTAGACATGAGGCAAAACGAACACGCACATATCCAAGTCAATGGACAGATCTTTAGAGAGTTACCTCAAGTCTGTAGTGGAATGTGGACATAAATGGATTGTGACGTTTAATGCTACTTAGACAAAGGCCATTTCCTTTAACAATTACAAGAAACTTTTTCAACCACCGATTGCCATGGCGAATAGCACCATACCTGAGAGTCCATCATTCAAACTCCTCGGCCGAACATTCCCAGGTAAAATGAATTGGAACAAACATGTCATGGCGAATAGCACTCTACCTGAGAGCCCATCATTCAAACTCCTCGATAAAAGGAATTGGAACAAATAAATAGAAGACATTGCTAAGGCTTCTGCACGGATGGTGGACTCCCTTTACCGTGCTAGAAAACTACTCACCTGCCAGTATCATATATCTCTACAAAGCCACCATCCGCACATGCATGCATTGTTGTTATCACATCTATGTTGGTGAACCAATCATTAGTCTCTTACTCTTAGACAGGGTCCAACCTAATAGGTCTCACATTATCTACCAAGCTCCAGTCCCTGTGCCATCGCCGCAATGTTACATCACTGTGCTGGTTTTACAAATATGTTAATGGAATGCTCTCCGACGAACTTGCTGCATTAGTGCCACCTAGACGTAAATACCCCGACCGACTCGATAATCAGCATAATCCCACCTCTTCACTGTAGAGGTCCCCAGATGCTGGAAGGCTTTCTACTCTAATAGCTTATTTTCTCAAACGGCTTGCCTTTGGAATTCCCCCATAGCTCCCTGTTTCCCTGACTGTACCAACATGCAAACATTTAAATGTAATGTGAACAAACCCCTCGCTGCACAACTCTCTTTCTTAGGATGTTATATATAAATATATATTTATAGATAAAGATGTGGTCGGTTATTGCGACTGTCAATATAACAGATATGTAGTAGATTGATTTGTTTTATTATAAAAAGAAAAACAAAATACAGATAATAATAATAATAATAATAATAATAATGATAATGATGATAATAATGATAATTATAATGATAATGATAATGATAATTATAATAATAATAATAATAATGATGATGATGATGATGATAATAATGATAATGATAATGATAATGATAATAATAATAATAATAATAATAGTAATAATGATAATAATGATAATGATGATAATGATGATGATAATAATGATAATAATAATAATAATAATAATGATAATAATGATAATGATAATAATAATAATAATAATAATGATGATAATAATAATAATAATAATAATAATAATGATAATAATAATAATGATAATAATAATAATAATAATAATGATGATGATGATGATGATAATGATAATGATAATAATAATAATGATAATGATAATAATAATAATAATAATAATAATAATAATAATGATGATAATAATAATAATAATGATAATGATAATGATAATAATGATAATAATGATAATGATGATGATGATGATAATAATAATAATAATAATAATGATAATGTTGCATAACTACTAAAATTAAACGTCACGAGAAGCGAAGGGGGGGAGAGAGCTTATTTATTACTACAGGCAGAAATCCTTCCGACTGAGGCAGTTCTCCAAAACCACCTCACAGTTCGCTATTACATCCTCTCCGGCCGAAAACAACGCGAAATGTTCACGAGAGGATTAATAGTGATTTCAATCTTTTTTCTTAATACTTCTGATGATACAATTTTCATAGACACTTTCATAGTCATTCTTTAAGCAAACATGTTTCTCAGTAATTTTAACACATTTTGGAGAGTCATTTTTCAACAGGGACCTTAAACACACTTTTCTTAAGAGTCATTTAAACGGATTTCTAAACACATTTTTCAAGAGTCCAAAAGTCACTTTGAAACACAGTTTCCAGATATTTTACATTATAAGAAAGTTACCTTTGTAGTTCTCGTCCGTCGCTGGCCCTCGTCTTGTTGCTGGCTGTGATCGCCGTGCGGCACCTGTTTTTGTGGGCAAACTCTATCTTTAAGCGGAGGACAAAGACACTCGAAGTCGGATTTTCTGAGAGATTTCTTTTGTTCTTTTTATTTCATGCTTTCATTCGAGTGGAGGGGTTTCCATTATTGGTTCTTCATTCACATCTTCCTAAGTTCGTACTGTGTGGGACGTTAGACGCTGTTAGTTTTTCTTAGTGGCTTTGGCCCATATCTCTTCGATTCACACCCGAACTCTTGCATTCGAGAGCTACCTCATGCGCTCGCCACAAGCTTCCATGGTGAACTCTTTTAGATACAGCCCTTATCGCGAGCGATTACATTCTTGGGAAAACTTCGCTCGCTTTTCCGAAACGACGTTGTCGTTTCGAGCGCCCATGGCGAACTGATCTCGATTCTCGCTCCGACAACAACAAGTGACGTCATAATCCTTTGTCTTGTCATGAACGAAAATCCCTACGTTATATCTGACCTTTACTAACCCCAAATCTTTTGAAGCAAGCCAGGTCCTGTCAACCTATTATGATTTACAAAACAAATTATTTGTGGGAACCGACTTGCTCATCCAAAATAGAGGTCAGCTCAACCTGCACCAAATCCGACCAATTCACACCGGTCACAATTAATACTAGTTGATCTACCCGTTTAAAATACAGGGTCCGTCATAATATAACACTCCTCTCCACCTTATCTTTCAAAATTTCTTCCCTGAAGAAATTTTCACAAATATCTAAATCCATCACCAACACTTTTTTTTTTTTTTAATACACACGCACATATTCATCTAATCATCGGTGCACGACCGATTGCTGATCGGGCGTATTGCCGCGATATGGGGGCACAAAAACAGAAACCCCTTTCCTTAACTTGTAAACTTAAATGGTCAGCCTCTCAAAATTACAAGAGGTACCATTTTCCTACCACTGTCTAATCTGGACCATATACTTCGAACATCCCAGTGCCCCGGCGCAAACGTCCGCGAACAATCACCCATGTCCCTAGCTCCCAGCCCTTTTCATTAAACGTGGAGGACCCCATCCCATGTATCTATCTAGTCGATACGGTATTGAGCGAAATGTCACATCGAATCATCTTGCTCCCGGAACACGCCGAATGACCACAAACTAGGCCCAACCTATAATCTTATAATTAAATCCAATTAACACCCGGTACCTCTTTTTTTTTTAAATCGATCCCCATGGTTCTATCCGCCCCGACGCGCGCACCCGAGTCACACCACACCCCAGCTTAACTCCATCCCCACTGGTGTTGAGCAGACATGCGTTCCCTTCCCGTGTCCCTATCTATGCGGTAAGGGGGTGGGGTATCCTCGCAGCACACTCGTCGGCAAACATCCAAAATCCACAAAAAAAAAATGGGACCACAATTTCAAAGCTTAACATTTTACACAACTTTCACACACTCTATCGGCGCAGTTGGGCACACCTGGGTCACAAAAACAACAATCTCCATAACTGACCACCGTCCTTTTCTCGTGGTCCCACAGAATGACCATATCACCGTCATTCTCCCGTTCGCAATTTTAACGTATGCAGGCTTTACCACAAGTCTCGCCACTAACCCATGGGTACTCTATAAAAGAGAGCATACGAGCAAACGCCGGGAATCCCTCATTGACTTTCCAAGCCTGTACATACTCTGTACACGGGGATTCTTCCCGATAAAATCAACCCTGTCCAAGGGTTTCCGCGATCCGACCCAACCCAACTCTAGCTGCCGCCAGCTGCCCGAACCTAATCAACTCAAATCGCCCGGCTGACCCAAACTCATACCCATTAAATTATCTGCCTTTTTTTTTTTTTTTTTTAAATCTTTTACGTAACTGGTATAGCATTCTCACTTATCCGACTAAACTTCTCCAAAATTCATTCAAAAACAACTATAATAAAAAAAATAAAAGTCGAACCAATGAATTAATGGCAAACCCTCTCCACAATACAATTACAAATTATGCAGTACAATATTATATTTTAAAAAAACAATTTCATGCAATACAATTCAATTGAACAAAAAAAAAAACAAAGACAAATATCCCGGGGCGACATCAGGCGACCCCGCCAGCTGTTCGCACGCAGTCCTTTCCCTCTCTCTCTCTCTTTTCCTGACATGACATCTCTGCGCCGACGCTTTTTCTGATAAAGTTCCGTTACCTCAAAGTCCAACCATGTTTCAACCAAACAACTGAAAACATTTTTTTTTTCTACAGCCGTGTCACTCATGTCCGTCCTGAAACAAAACAGGATTCGTAGACAAAACACTATGCGGCACCAGTCAGCACATGTGCCTCTCACTCACTCTTTTTTTTTCACATTCCTTCTCCCTTTCTCTCACTTTTTTTTTCTTTCCATCTCATACTTTTTTCCTCTTTCTTTTACACTGTCTCTCTCTCTACCAACATATAACTCATCACTCTCACTTTTATCCTCTCTCTCATTTTTTTCTGCATCAAACGCCACCCACAACATATACGTAAAATAAAAAAATACATTTAAAACACAAATTAACACATATAAATGAAAACCACAACCTATTCTTCCTTAAGGTTTTGTTACCTTAAAAATCCAATCGTGTTTATTTCTGTTTTTTTTTTTTTAACTAAATCATTTACTCATACAATTAGGACGGCATATCACCTTTTTCTCTGTCTCCGACTCTGTCCGTCTCTGCCTCTCTCTCTCTCTTTCCTTTTCCCTTTATTTTATCGGACCGAACGTGTTTTTTTTTTTTTTTTTTTAATATTTAATTTTTTATTTTAGACCGCAAACGTTGTTAGTACCCATGGTTCGAATTCAATCTGTTCCATGTCGAAACAGCTGGTCACTAAGCACCAAAAAGAAGTTATGTGTTGCATAGGCACTGAAATTAAACGTCACGTGAAGCGAAGGGGGGGAGAGAGCTTATTTATTACTACAAGCAGAAATCCTTCCGACTGAGGCAGTTCTCCAAAACCACCTCACAGTTCGCTATTACATCCTCTCCGGCCGAAAACAACGCGAAATGTTCACGAGAGGATTAATAGTGATTTCAATCTTTTTTCTTAATACTTCTGATGATACAATTTTCATAGACACTTTCATAGTCATTCTTTAAGCAAACATGTTTCTCAGTAATTTTAACACATTTTGGAGAGTCATTTTTCAACAGGGACCTTAAACACACTTTTCTTAAGAGTCATTTAAACGGATTTCTAAACACATTTTTCAAGAGTCCAAAAGTCACTTTGAAACACAGTTTCCAGATATTTTACATTATAAGAAAGTTACCTTTGTAGTTCTCGTCCGTCGCTGGCCCTCGTCTTGTTGCTGGCTGTGATCGCCGCGCGGCACCTGTTTTTGTGGGCAAACTCTATCTTTAAGCGGAGGACAAAGACACTCGAAGTCGAATTTTCTAAGAGATTTCTTTTGTTCTTTTTATTTCATGCTTTCATTCGAGTGGAGGGGTTTCCATTATTGGTTCTTCATTCACATCTTCCTAAGTTCGTACTGTGTGGGACGTTAGACGCTGTTAGTTTTTCTTAGTGGCTTTTGGCCCATATCTCTTCGATTCACACCCGAACTCTTGCATTCGAGAGCTACCTCATGCGCTCGCCACAAGCTTCCATGGTGAACTCTTTTAGATACAGCCCTTATCGCGAGCGATTACATTCTTGGGAAAACTTCGCTCGCTTTTCCGAAACGACGTTGTCGTTTCGAGCGCCCATGGCGAACTGATCTCGATTCTCGCTCCGACAACAACAAGTGACGTCATAATCCTTTGTCTTGTCATGAACGAAAATCCCTACGTTATATCTGACCTTTACTAACCCCAAATCTTTTGAAGCAAGCCAGGTCCTGTCAACCTATTATGATTTACAAAACAAATTATTTGTGGGAACCGACTTGCTCATCCAAAATAGAGGTCAGCTCAACCTGCACCAAATCCGACCAATTCACACCGGTCACAATTAATACTAGTTGATCTACCCGTTTAAAATACAGGGTCCGTCATAATATAACACTCCTCTCCACCTTATCTTTCAAAATTTCTTCCCTGAAGAAATTTTCACAAATATCTAAATCCATCACCAACACTTTTTTTTTTTAATACACACGCACATATTCATCTAATCATCGGTGCACGACCGATTGCTGATCGGGCGTATTGCCGCGATATGGGGGCACAAAAACAGAAACCCCTTTCCTTAACTTGTAAACTTAAATGGTCAGCCTCTCAAAATTACAAGAGGTACCGTTTTCCTACCACTGTCTAATCTGGACCATATACTTCGAACATCCCAGTGCCCCGGCGCAAACGTCCGCGAACAATCACCCATGTCCCTAGCTCCCAGCCCTTTTCATTAAACGTGGAGGACCCCATCCCATGTATCTATCTAGTCGATACGGTATTGAGCGAAATGTCACATCGAATCATCTTGCTCCCGGAACACGCCGAATGACCACAAACTAGGCCCAACCTATAATCTTATAATTAAATCCAATTAACACCCGGTACCTCTTTTTTTTTTTAAATCGATCCCCATGGTTCTATCCGCCCCGACGCGCGCACCCGAGTCACACCACACCCCAGCTTAACTCCATCCCCACTGGTGTTGAGCAGACATGCGTTCCCTTCCCGTGTCCCTATCTATGCGGTAAGGGGGTGGGGTATCCTCGTAGCACACTCGTCGGCAAACATCCAAAATCCACAAAAAAAAAATGGGACCACAATTTCAAAGCTTAACATTTTACACAACTTTCACACACTCTATCGGCGCAGTTGGGCACACCTGGGTCACAAAAACAACAATCTCCATAACTGACCACCGTCCTTTTCTCGTGGTCCCACAGAATGACCATATCACCGTCATTCTCCCGTTCGCAATTTTAACGTATGCAGGCTTTACCACAAGCCTCGCCACTAACCCATGGGTACTCTATAAAAGAGAGCATACGAGCAAACGCCGGGAATCCCTCATTGACTTTCCAAGCCTGTACATACTCTGTACACGGGGATTCTTCCCGATAAAATCAACCCTGTCCAAGGGTTTCCGCGATCCGACCCAACCCAACTCTAGCTGCCGCCAGCTGCCCGAACCTAATCAACTCAAATCGCCCGGCTGACCCAAACTCATACCCATTAAATTATCTGCCTTTTTTTTTTTTTTTTAATCTTTTACGTAACTGGTATAGCATTCTCACTTATCCGACTAAACTTCTCCAAAATTCATTCAAAAACAACTATAATAAAAAAAATAAAAGTCGAACCAATGAATTAATGGCAAACCCTCTCCACAATACAATTACAAATTATGCAGTACAATATTATATTTTAAAAAAACAATTTCATGCAATACAATTCAATTGAACAAAAAAAAAAAACAAAGACAAATATCCCGGGGCGACATCAGGCGACCCCGCCAGCTGTTCGCACGCAGTCCTTTCCCTCTCTCTCTCTTTTCCTGACATGACATCTCTGCGCCGACGCTTTTTCTGATAAAGTTCCGTTACCTCAAAGTCCAACCATGTTTCAACCAAACAACTGAAAACATTTTTTTTTTCTACAGCCGTGTCACTCATGTCCGTCTTGAAACAAAACAGGATTCGTAGACAAAACACTATGCGGCACCAGTCAGCACATGTGCCTCTCACTCACTCTTTTTTTTTCACATTCCTTCTCCCTTTCTCTCACTTTTTTTTTTCTTTCCATCTCATACTTTTTTCCTCTTTCTTTTACACTGTCTCTCTCTCTACCAACATATAACTCATCACTCTCACTTTTATCCTCTCTCTCATTTTTTTCTGCATCAAACGCCACCCACAACATATACGTAAAATAAAAAAATACATTTAAAACACAAATTAACACATATAAATGAAAACCACAACCTATTCTTCCTTAAGGTTTTGTTACCTTAAAAATCCAATCGTGTTTATTTCTGTTTTTTTTTTTTAACTAAATCATTTACTCATACAATTAGGACGGCATATCACCTTTTTCTCTGTCTCCGACTCTGTCCGTCTCTGCCTCTCTCTCTCTTTCCTTTTCCCTTTATTTTATCGGACCGAACGTGTTTTTTTTTTGTTTTTTTTAATATTTAATTTTTTATTTTAGACCGCAAACGTTGTTAGTACCCATGGTTCGAATTCAATCTGTTCCATGTCGAAACAGCTGGTCACTAAGCACCAAAAAGAAGTTATGTGTTGCATAGGCACTGAAATTAAACGTCACGTGAAGCGAAGGGGGGGGAGAGAGCTTATTTATTACTACAGGCAGAAATCCTTCCGACTGAGGCAGTTCTCCAAAACCACCTCACAGTTCGCTATTACATCCGCTCCGGCCGAAAACAACGCGAAATGTTCACGAGAGGATTAATAGTGATTTCAATCTTTTTTCTTAATACTTATGATGATACAATTTTCATAGACACTGTCATAGTCATTCTTTAAGCAAACATGTTTCTCAGTAATTTTAACACATTTTGGAGAGTCATTTTTCAACAGGGACCTTAAACACACTTTTCTTAAGAGTCATTTAAACGGATTTCTAAACACATTTTTCAAGAGTCCAAAAGTCACTTTGAAACACAGTTTCCAGATATTTTACATTATAAGAAAGTTACCTTTGTAGTTCTCGTCCGTCGCTGGCCCTCGTCTTGTTGCTGGCTGTGATCGCCGCGCGGCACCTGTTTTTGTGGGCAAACTCTATCTTTAAGCGGAGGACAAAGACACTCGAAGTCGAATTTTCTGAGAGATTTCTTTTGTTCTTTTTATTTCATGCTTTCATTCGAGTGGAGGGGTTTCCATTATTGGTTCTTCATTCACATCTTCCTAAGTTCGTACTGTGTGGGACGTTAGACGCTGTTAGTTTTTCTTAGTGGCTTTGGCCCATATCTCTTCGATTCACACCCGAACTCTTGCATTCGAGAGCTACCTCATGCGCTCGCCACAAGCTTCCATGGTGAACTCTTTTAGATACAGCCCTTATCGCGAGCGATTACATTCTTGGGAAAACTTCGCTCGCTTTTCCGAAACGACGTTGTCGTTTCGAGCGCCCATGGCGAACTGATCTCGATTCTCGCTCCGACAACAACAAGTGACGTCATAATCCTTTGTCTTGTCATGAACGAAAATCCCTACGTTATATCTGACCTTTACTAACCCCAAATCTTTTGAAGCAAGCCAGGTCCTGTCAACCTATTATGATTTACAAAACAAATTATTTGTGGGAACCGACTTTCTCATCCAAAATAGAGGTCAGCTCAACCTGCACCAAATCCGACCAATTCACACCGGTCACAATTAATACTAGTTGATCTACCCGTTTAAAATACAGGGTCCGTCATAATATAACACTCCTCTCCACCTTATCTTTCAAAATTTCTTCCCTGAAGAAATTTTCACAAATATCTAAATCCATCACCAACACTTTTTTTTTTTTAATACACACGCACATATTCATCTAATCATCGGTGCACGACCGATTGCTGATCGGGCGTATTGCCGCGATATGGGGGCACAAAAACAGAAACCCCTTTCCTTAACTTGTAAACTTAAATGGTCAGCCTCTCAAAATTACAAGAGGTACCGTTTTCCTACCACTGTCTAATCTGGACCATATACTTCGAACATCCCAGTGCCCCGGCGCAAACGTCCGCGAACAATCACCCATGTCCCTAGCTCCCAGCCCTTTTCATTAAACGTGGAGGACCCCATCCCATGTATCTATCTAGTCGATACGATATTGAGCGAAATGTCACATCGAATCATCTTGCTCCCGGAACACACCGAATGACCACAAACTAGGCCCAACCTATAATCTTATAATTAAATCCAATTAACACCCGGTACCTCTTTTTTTTTTAAATCGATCCCCATGGTTCTATCCGCCCCGACGCGCGCACCCGAGTCACACCACACCCCAGCTTAACTCCATCCCCACTGGTGTTGAGCAGACATGCGTTCCCTTCCCGTGTCCCTATCTATGCGGTAAGGGGGTGGGGTATCCTCGCAGCACACTCGTCGGCAAACATCCAAAATCCACAAAAAAAAAATGGGACCACAATTTCAAAGCTTAACATTTTACACAACTTTCACACACTCTATCGGCGCAGTTGGGCACACCTGGGTCACAAAAACAACAATCTCCATAACTGACCACCGTCCTTTTCTCGTGGTCCCACAGAATGACCATATCACCGTCATTCTCCCGTTCGCAATTTTAACGTATGCAGGCTTTACCACAAGCCTCGCCACTAACCCATGGGTACTCTATAAAAGAGAGCATACGAGCAAACGCCGGGAATCCCTCATTGACTTTCCAAGCCTGTACATACTCTGTACACGGGGATTCTTCCCGATAAAATCAACCCTGTCCAAGGGTTTCCGCGATCCGACCCAACCCAACTCTAGCTGCCGCCAGCTGCCCGAACCTAATCAACTCAAATCGCCCGGCTGACCCAAACTCATACCCATTAAATTATCTGCCTTTTTTTTTTTTTTTTTTAAATCTTTTACGTAACTGGCATAGCATTCTCACTTATCCGACTAAACTTCTCCAAAATTCATTCAAAAACAACTATAATAAAAAAAATAAAAGTCGAACCAATGAATTAATGGCAAACCCTCTCCACAATACAATTACAAATTATGCAGTACAATATTATATTTAAAAAAAACAATTTCATGCAATACAATTCAATTGAACAAAAAAAAAAAACAAAGACAAATATCCCGGGGCGACATCAGGCGACCCCGCCAGCTGTTCGCACGCAGTCCTTTCCCTCTCTCTCTCTTTTCCTGACATGACATCTCTGCGCCGACGCTTTTTCTGATAAAGTTCCGTTACCTCAAAGTCCAACCATGTTTCAACCAAACAACTGAAAACATTTTTTTTTTCTACAGCCGTGTCACTCATGTCCGTCCTGAAACAAAACAGGATTCATGCGGCACCAGTCAGCACATGTGCCTCTCACTCACTCTTTTTTTTTCACATTCCTTCTCCCTTTCTCTCACTTTTTTTTTTCTTTCCATCTCATACTTTTTTCCTCTTTCTTTTACACTGTCTCTCTCTCTACCAACATATAACTCATCACTCTCACTTTTATCCTCTCTCTCATTTTTTTCTGCATCAAACGCCACCCACAACATATACGTAAAATAAAAAAATACATTTAAAACACAAATTAACACATATAAATGAAAACCACAACCTATTCTTCCTTAAGGTTTTGTTACCTTAAAAATCCAATCGTGTTTATTTCTGTTTTTTTTTTTTAACTAAATCATTTACTCATACAATTTGGACGGCATATCACCTTTTTCTCTGTCTCCGACTCTGTCCGTCTCTGCCTCTCTCTCTCTTTCCTTTTCCCTTTATTTTATCGGACCGAACGTGTTTTTTTTGTTGTTTTTTTTAATATTTAATTTTTTATTTTAGACCGCAAACGTTGTTAGTACCCATGGTTCGAATTCAATCTGTTCCATGTCGAAACAGCTGGTCACTAAGCACCAAAAAGAAGTTATGTGTTGCATAGGCACTGAAATTAAACGTCACGTGAAGCGAAGGGGGGGAGAGAGCTTATTTATTACTACAGGCAGAAATCCTTCCGACTGAGGCAGTTCTCCAAAACCACCTCACAGTTCGCTATTACATCCTCTCCGGCCGAAAACAACGCGAAATGTTCACGAGAGGATTAATAGTGATTTCAATCTTTTTTCTTAATACTTCTGATGATACAATTTTCATAGACACTTTCATAGTCATTCTTTAAGCAAACATGTTTCTCAGTAATTTTAACACATTTTGGAGAGTCATTTTTCAACAGGGACCTTAAACACACTTTTCTTAAGAGTCATTTAAACGGATTTCTAAACACATTTTTCAAGAGTCCAAAAGTCACTTTGAAACACAGTTTCCAGATATTTTACATTATAAGAAAGTTACCTTTGTAGTTCTCGTCCGTCGCTGGCCCTCGTCTTGTTGCTGGCTGTGATCGCCGCGCGGCACCTGTTTTTGTGGGCAAACTCTATCTTTAAGCGGAGGACAAAGACACTCGAAGTCGAATTTTCTGAGAGATTTCTTTTGTTCTTTTTATTTCATGCTTTCATTCGAGTGGAGGGGTTTCCATTATTGGTTCTTCATTCACATCTTCCTAAGTTCGTACTGTGTGGGACGTTAGACGCTGTTAGTTTTTCTTAGTGGCTTTGGCCCATATTTCTTCGATTCACACCCGAACTCTTGCATTCGAGAGCTACCTCATGCGCTCGCCACAAGCTTCCATGGTGAACTCTTTTAGATACAGCCCTTATCGCGAGCGATTACATTCTTGGGAAAACTTCGCTCGCTTTTCCGAAACGACGTTGTCGTTTCGAGCGCCCATGCCGAACTGATCTCGATTCTCGCTCCGACAACAACAAGTGACGTCATAATCCTTTGTCTTGTCATGAACGAAAATCCCTACGTTATATCTGACCTTTACTAACCCCAAATCTTTTGAAGCAAGCCAGGTCCTGTCAACCTATTATGATTTACAAAACAAATTATTTGTGGGAACCGACTTTCTCATCCAAAATAGAGGTCAGCTCAACCTGCACCAAATCCGACCAATTCACACCGGTCACAATTAATACTAGTTGATCTACCCGTTTAAAATACAGGGTCCGTCATAATATAACACTCCTCTCCACCTTATCTTTCAAAATTTCTTCCCTGAAGAAATTTTCACAAATATCTAAATCCATCACCAACACTTTTTTTTTTTTTAATACACACGCACATATTCATCTAATCATCGGTGCACGACCGATTGCTGATCGGGCGTATTGCCGCGATATGGGGGCACAAAAACAGAAACCCCTTTCCTTAACTTGTAAACTTAAATGGTCAGCCTCTCAAAATTACAAGAGGTACCGTTTTCTTACCACTGTCTAATCTGGACCATATACTTCGAACATCCCAGTGCCCCGGCGCAAACGTCCGCGAACAATCACCCATGTCCCTAGCTCCCAGCCCTTTTCATTAAACGTGGAGGACCCCATCCCATGTATCTATCTAGTCGATACGGTATTGAGCGAAATGTCACATCGAATCATCTTGCTCCCGGAACACGCCGAATGACCACAAACTAGGCCCAACCTATAATCTTATAATTAAATCCAATTAACACCCGGTACCTCTTTTTTTTTAAAATCGATCCCCATGGTTCTATCCGTCCCGACGCGCGCACCCGAGTCACACCACATCCCAGCTTAACTCCATCCCCACTGGTGTTGAGCAGACATGCGTTCCCTTCCCGTGTCCCTATCTATGCGGTAAGGGGGTGGGGTATCCTCGCAGCACACTCGTCGGCAAACATCCAAAATCCACAAAAAAAAAATGGGACCACAATTTCAAAGCTTAACATTTTACACAACTTTCACACACTCTATCGGCGCAGTTGGGCACACCTGGGTCACAAAAACAACAATCTTCATAACTGACCACCGTCCTTTTCTCGTGGTCCCACAGAATGACCATATCACCGTCATTCTCCCGTTCGCAATTTTAACGTATGCAGGCTTTACCACAAGCCTCGCCACTAACCCATGGGTACTCTATAAAAGAGAGCATACGAGCAAACGCCGGGAATCCCTCATTGACTTTCCAAGCCTGTACATACTCTGTACACGGGGATTCTTCCCGATAAAATCAACCCTGTCCAAGGGTTTCCGCGATCCGACCCAACCCAACTCTAGCTGCCGCCAGCTGCCCGAACCTAATCAACTCAAATCGCCCGGCTGACCCAAACTCATACCCATTAAATTATCTGCCTTTTTTTTTTTTTTTTAAATCTTTTACGTAACTGGTATAGCATTCTCACTTATCCGACTAAACTTCTCCAAAATTCATTCAAAAACAACTATAATAAAAAAAATAAAAGTCGAACCAATGAATTAATGGCAAACCCTCTCCACAATACAATTACAAATTATGCAGTACAATATTATATTTTAAAAAAACAATTTCATGCAATACAATTCAATTGAACAAAAAAAAAAAACAAAGACAAATATCCCGGGGCGACATCAGGCGACCCCGCCAGCTGTTCGCACGCAGTCCTTTCCCTCTCTCTCTCTTTTCCTGACATGACATCTCTGCGCCGACGCTTTTTCTGATAAAGTTCCGTTACCTCAAAGTCCAACCATGTTTCAACCAAAAAACTGAAAACATTTTTTTTTTTCTACAGCCGTGTCACTCATGTCCGTCCTGAAACAAAACAGGATTCGTAGACAAAACACTATGCGGCACCAGTCAGCACATGTGCCTCTCACTCACTCTTTTTTTTTCACATTCCTTCTCCCTTTCTCTCACTTTTTTTTTTCTTTCCATCTCATACTTTTTTCCTCTTTCTTTTACACTGTCTCTCTCTCTACCAACATATAACTCATCACTCTCACTTTTATCCTCTCTCTCATTTTTTTCTGCATCAAACGCCACCCACAACATATACGTAAAATAAAAAAATACATTTAAAACACAAATTAACACATATAAATGAAAACCACAACCTATTCTTCCTTAAGGTTTTGTTACCTTAAAAATCCAATCGTGTTTATTTCTGTTTTTTTTTTTTTAACTAAATCATTTACTCATACAATTAGGACGGCATATCACCTTTTTCTCTGTCTCCGACTCTGTCCGTCTCTGCCTCTCTCTCTCTCTCTTTCCTTTTCCCTTTATTTTATCGGACCGAACGTGTTTTTTTTGTTTTTTTTTTAATATTTAATTTTTTTTTTTAGACCGCAAACGTTGTTAGTACCCATGGTTCGAATTCAATCTGTTCCATGTCGAAACAGCTGGTCACTAAGCACCAAAAAGAAGTTATGTGTTGCATAGGCACTGAAATTAAACGTCACGTGAAGCGAAGGGGG
Organism: Sepiola atlantica; assembly: GCA_963556195.1. Classification (NCBI taxonomy): domain Eukaryota; kingdom Metazoa; phylum Mollusca; class Cephalopoda; order Sepiida; family Sepiolidae; genus Sepiola; species Sepiola atlantica. The sequence goes on from OY744533.1 coordinate 88,045,747, forward strand.
GGAGAGAGCTTATTTATTACTACAGGCAGAAATCCTTCCGACTGAGGCAGTTCTCCAAAACCACCTCACAGTTCGCTATTACATCCTCTCCGGCCGAAAACAACGCGAAATGTTCACGAGAGGATTAATAGTGATTTCAATCTTTTTTCTTAATACTTCTGATGATACAATTTTCATAGACACTTTCATAGTCATTCTTTAAGCAAACATGTTTCTCAGTAATTTTAACACATTTTGGAGAGTCATTTTTCAACAGGGACCTTAAACACACTTTTCTTAAGAGTCATTTAAACGGATTTCTAAACACATTTTTCAAGAGTCCAAAAGTCACTTTGAAACACAGTTTCCAGATATTTTACATTATAAGAAAGTTACCTTTGTAGTTCTCGTCCGTCGCTGGCCCTCGTCTTGTTGCTGGCTGTGATCGCCGCGCGGCACCTGTTTTTGTGGGCAAACTCTATCTTTAAGCGGAGGACAAAGACACTCGAAGTCGGATTTTCTGAGAGATTTCTTTTGTTCTTTTTATTTCATGCTTTCATTCGAGTGGAGGGGTTTCCATTATTGGTTCTTCATTCACATCTTCCTAAGTTCGTACTGTGTGGGACGTTAGACGCTGTTAGTTTTTCTTAGTGGCTTTGGCCCATATCTCTTCGATTCACACCCGAACTCTTGCATTCGAGAGCTACCTCATGCGCTCGCCACAAGCTTCCATGGTGAACTCTTTTAGATACAGCCCTTATCGCGAGCGATTACATTCTTGGGAAAACTTCGCTCGCTTTTCCGAAACGACGTTGTCGTTTCGAGCGCCCATGGCGAACTGATCTCGATTCTCGCTCCGACAACAACAAGTGACGTCATAATCCTTTGTCTTGTCATGAACGAAAATCCCTACGTTATATCTGACCTTTACTAACCCCAAATCTTTTGAAGCAAGCCAGGTCCTGTCAACCTATTATGATTTACAAAACAAATTATTTGTGGGAACCGACTTGCTCATCCAAAATAGAGGTCAGCTCAACCTGCACCAAATCCGACCAATTCACACCGGTCACAATTAATACTAGTTGATCTACCCGTTTAAAATACAGGGTCCGTCATAATATAACAATAATAATGATAATGATAATAATGATAATAATGATAATAATAATAATAATAATAATAATAATAATAATGATAATAATGATAATGATGATAATAATAATAATAATAATAATAATAATAATAATAATAATAATAATAATAATAATAATAATAATAATAATAATAATGGCAATTTGTAGATTGACACCCTAAGCTAAATCACACTCTCCAAATCAGATTCTACCCTTTTTAGGTGATTACGTATGAAAACCTTGAAAAAAACTTGGCAGAAAGAAAAAAACAAACAATTATTTTAGATTTTAGAGTGAGAGATCAGTTTCATATATAAATTTAACGTAAAATGATCATCATTTCCGGGCCATTCTCACTTTTTTAGAGATGTTCACTAAATTGTTTTACCACTAACCCCATGTCCGACTGGTAAGTTCGTAAAACGATGCGTAATCGCTTAAAAAATAAGACGCCACCCCCCCCCCCCCTCCAAAAAAAAAAAAGAAAAAGTAAACGTACCGAATTTATCTACAAAATTAAAATAATTTTCTTTTTGGTTAACTGCTATAAAACGCTGGAATGTCTCGGAAATTTGAGCTGATTTTATGTTAAATTTATGTGTAAAACTGATCTCCCACTCTAAATTCTTTAAATAATTGTTTAATTTTTCAGTGTGCAAATATGTACGAAAGGAAATTTGAACATTTCAAAAGGTTTTGATAAGTGAACTCTAAAATATTTACTTTAATTACCATAATTTACCAATAGAAAAAATTAAATTAGACTCGGAGAGTCAATGCTAAGCCTGAGAATGGGATTCCTAACCTGCGGTCCTGTGGCCCTTAGTCTTACGTTGTAAATAAACAATCTTCCAATAAATAAATACATGGTTTGTTTCATTTTTTATTGTCAAGAAAAAAAAATTCAAAGAATTGTTTTTGTGAATCGGAACTAAAGCTCAATTTTTTCTGATTCCGATACCAATTCCGATACCGAGTCCGATTACCCCAAAAGTGTAGGGGAAAATAATAAGTGTTTATTTGAAACCTTCGTAACTATAAAAGTCTGAGTTTCATAAATAAATGCGTGTTGGGTTTATTATTAGACTGGGTTATATTCAGGAGAGATGGACACAAATGATAGATTATTTGGACCATCCGTAACTATATAAGTCTGATTTTCATAAATAACTGGTGGGCACTGTCCGTTTGTTGTTGTTGTCGTTGTTAGGGATTGCCTTCGTTTTCTTTTCAACCAGACAATGGCTATTGTTAGAGACTGCTACCAAACAAACAAAAAAACACGGAAACACGGAAACACAGGAAATCGAAAATGTCAGTCACATTTCTTTTTTTTTCATTTCCTTTCATATTTTTTATTCGTTAAGCCTTACATATGAAGTGGATGATTTGTACGGACTTTGGGCTCGACGTGCCGTGTTCAAGTGGGTGTGTTTTCTTTCTTTTCTTTTTTTTTTTATTAATATCGATGTAATGTATAAAATATAACTAATGTACCCGTTTCTTAAGATGAACATTAGTATAGTTCAGCCGGGGTTTTTACCCCGCCTAATAAACCGGTATCGTCCGGGCCTTTGGGTCTGGATTTACGCCGGTCTATTGGGGGTTGCTGGTCCTGTGCAGTTCTAGAAGGTGCACCCTCCCAGGCTTTGCCTCCCCTCTTTGGGGAGGAGTAAGTTTATTGCTTACTGTCTGAGGCGCCCCTACCGGGGAATGCCGACGGGGCTGCCCAGGCAATTTTTAAATGGCCAGAGTGCTCACCTCTCGAGCGCTGGCTTATCTAATCCCACTTCTTTCCCGACCTCGTGTCACATCTTACCTTGTGTGAGGAAGATAAATAAAATTAGTATATAAAGATAATACGTCTAAGCGGTGTATAGTTTTGTCTTGTACATTAATGGTTTTTATTTAATTTAATAAGTCTTCTGAGTTTTGATGTGGGAACTACACACATAAATGACTACATCCATTTTTACTTTCACCATCATAGCAAAATCAAAACACGCATGGTAATTGGTTTCTTCCTACGTGCACTCAGAATTTGTAGTCCACAATATCTAGAAAGAGAATTCAAATACATCACAAATTCACTCAAAACATCGCAATACCCTACATAGTTCATTAAAGGCAAAGAAAAAAAAACCTACAAATATTTTTCAGAAGCAAAGGTATGATGTTTTTTCATTACTTTTGAAAAAATTTGTATGACTTTTTAATGTAACTCATGTTTCAGTTGCCATGTAGGGAAAGGGTGATAGAAATTTACACAGAAGAGGACACAGTAGCCCAGCACCTGTACAAATTCACCTTGAATTGCTGCGTTGTTGTCGCATTTATTACCTCTCTTGGGAGGGAGGCTATTCCAAGGTCCACGGGATCCTGATTGAGAAGGCGGCCCTCCTTCGGTTCAATCAAAATCGGCGGTGAAATAGTTTCCTGCGGTGTCCGCGTAGACCTCTTTCTGGTGCAGGAGTGAATAATAGGTCCTGAGGTATATCGTAATGACCATTGAGGAGATTGTAGGCCAACACGATAAAAGTGGTTCGGTGGACCAAACAGTACTCGAACGTTGCACCTCGAGTCGTCTGTTGGCGCCGGTATCTATTGTAGCACCGCCTATTCTACTTTACCGTTGAGATTCAAAAAATAATCTTGTTTATTTGAAAAGAATCAGAATTAGTAAGGCATCATCTGGGCGGTTCAGTTGAAAGCGTCTACGATCTATACGTCTGGCCTGTACATTCTCTATGCACATATCTTATCAAGATTATTTGCCGAGCTTGATTGAATTTTCGTTTTTGTCAGATACGTATGTCTGTATCAGATACCTGTAGGTTTGCAGCTGGGAAGACATGTAAATGAAACGTGGGTAAAATGAGTCGCTATTTACTCCTCACGAGGGCAAAGTTAGACACAAGATCGGTTTTTAATGTGGAGGAATCCAGCTCCCAAAAAAGAGACACTCTAGATGAGGGCAAAAATAGGAGTCCATGAGAAAATCAACATAGTATTTTATCATCTTAATAAAGTTTGGTTTTCAGATTTATATAAACGAGCGAATGCTCATCGTTGATTTTTAGAAACGTCACCGCACATCTGATATGCTTATCTAATCTGCCACGCTTCATTTACAAATGTTTCTATGATGAGAGGGGGGGCGGTAAACGAGATCTCGTTAGTGACGTCACAATCAGAAGTGACTGACAGCGGTCGGCTTATTGTATCAGTAGACAGATTCGAATACAGACGTGTATTGATAGGCAGACAACGATCGTCCATTTCTAATATTCAAAACCACTTTACTAGGTCGTCTTCGTTAACACGTAAATAAAAACAGGAAAATCAAGGAAAGGGTGTTAGCAAATGAACACGCCCATGAGTATGGACGAAGACAAAAGGGTAGAAAGTTCGCGTGGTGTTAAATAAATGTCACAATAGTAGGGAAGCGAGAAGAGTTCATATACGAAAGGTAGGATGAATGTCCTGTTTGTAAAGAAAGGAAAAAAAGTTCACATATGAGAATGTTTGCGACGTACATAGGTGTTGCCCCGACCTGGAGGGTGGCGGTGGGGGATGTTGGGTACAAATAATATGAAAAAAAAAAACAACAACTTCAGATCGCGTCTAAGAAAAATTCAGTCAGGGTTTTATAAAATAAAATCTAAACTGCTAATTCTTGTGTCATGTTTACGGCCACATGAGTGAAAACACGCGGTGACACAATTAAGGATGGCGGCGCACCCGTTGACACAGACAGATAACAACAGTCGAGACAGGCAACACAAATCGCATTATCATTGCTAAACGCGCAGATTGAATGGACGCATCTTACGAATACCCAGGATTTTGTATTTTGAAATTTGAGAGTTAGGCCTTACGCCAGTTCTGGCATTAGTTATTCCCCTTTCCGGAACGTCTTCCTTCTTGTTCCTGATGTTCAAGCACACCGGTGATTTCCGTTTTTTTGTTTTCTGTGTTTACTTTTTCTGATGCACCATTCTCCGCACTATCTTCGCAGCGTACTAATGTGTTTTAATAAATAGATAATAAATACCCTAACCCTCACGTGTTTTAATAAAGAAATAATAAATACCTTAATCCTAACCCTAACGTGTTTTAATAAAGATATAATAAATACCCTAACCCTGACACTAACCCTAAGTTATTTTAATAAAGAGATAATAAATACCTAACTCTAATTCTAATGTGTTTTAATAAAGAGATAATAAATATCCCAACCCTAACCATAACCCTAACCCTAAGTTGTTTTAATAAATAGATAATAAATACCTAACCCTAATTCTGAAGTCGTTTCTTTCATTGGTCTTATATAAAATATTCGCCTTATGAAAGTTTCTTTGAACCATGTTTCTTCATTTGGTCATATCGCTGCAGTAATTCTAAGTCACGGAATATAAAGACAGTGACTCCATTCGTTCGCTTTCAAATATGGTTTTCGAATTTATGGAAACACTTTTTTATACTAATAAATTCTAACGAGTAAAAGAAGCGGAAGAAATTTATAACATGAACATGTGGTACGTAATCCCATAGTAATTAGAAAAGGTGGTACTAATACAGTTCACGCTTTTCCGTAAAACGCTCTGGTGCTACCAGATCAGACTGTCTGAAGATATCGCCTTCCTGACCCAAAATGCACCAAACATTGATATTTTATTGTTTCTTTTTCTTTTTGCAAAACTGAATCATGTTCTGCAAAATCCAAAACAAAAAACAATTCCCCCCTTTCCCTCTCCCCCCTCTTTCATTTAACCAAACACCATGAATAAATACTTGAACATATAAAGAACTTGAAGCATAAAAACTTTTATCAAAATGACCGGATTCAGCCTAAAATAACCCGTAAATGGTCGATATGCCGTAAAAAACCCCAACAAAACCAAACACCATGAATAAATACTTGAACATATAAAGAACTAGGAGAGTAGAAAGTCAACCTTGGAGTTACTTTCGGCAGCCTCGTAACTCTCGTTTCCCTTATTTTATTCTTTAGTCCTCATATTCCATGAGCGACGTTTCTGACAAAGAGGGAATAATTGCTGTTTTCTGGGTCGCAATCTATATATATCTAACACTAATCGTTGGCTAGTTTTTGACCTTCAAGTAGTATTTTCTTTGCTCCTTACATCAAGTGGCTTCGTGCCTTGTCTGGAGCAACTTCTATAAAAAAAAACTGTAAGCATAAACACTTTTGCCAAAATGACCGAATTCGGCATTAAATAACCTGAAAAGGGTTGATATGCCGTAAAACAAAACAATCTAACCGTAAAACGCTGGGAAGCAATGATTACATGCAGACAAGACAAAAAGAGACCCCGAAAGAAAGTAAACAAAAATTAATTTACGTTTCTAGTTGTTTGTTGCGGACTGCCCTCTTTCACTGGTCAAAGTGTTTGTTGCTTGGGTACCTTTATCCGACCCGCTGTGCCGTAAAGATGTAGATGCGGCTATGTCACATATGTTGATCTGGTGTTGTAGACATGTAACGTGTATCGTTACACTTCTATTTTAATAAAATTTTGGAGCAACTTAACATTTCTGTGTATTTCTCGCATCAACGTAACTTTTTATTATTATTATTATTATTATTATTATTATTATTATTATTATTATTATTATTATTATTATTATTATTATTATTATTATTATTATTATTATAATAATAATAAAAAAAAAAAAAATAATAATAATATTTTTTTTTTAATTCTTTATTTAAATTATTTTTTTCTAATATAGTTCGCCCCAATCAAGGCAAGTTGCCACTGTAGACGTAAGGGGTTACTGAGAAATAGGGTGGGAATCATTCTGAATTGGGAGCTGTGCAGCAAGATGCCTGTTGACATTAGTTTTAAATTTCTGCATGTCGGTACAGTCGGGGGAGCAGGGAGCCAATTCCAAAGACCGGTTACACGAGGAAATAAGCTATTTTATTTACTTCTAGCTGTTTCCTACCAGGCGTTGTTCGGGACTTGTTTTTTATTTTATTGAGACAACTTATTTTAAAACTATAATTGGATTAGTAAGTAAACCCTGGCCTCGGATCTGTTTAGAAATTACTTTTTATGTAACAGTATAAATGTATTTCTTTTCCCTTCAAACATCGAAGGGTCGCGTAGTAATTGTTATTAATGATGTATAAATTGTGTTTAACAAAATAAACAAATGTAATGGACGAAATAGCCTAATTTTGAAAAGCTTAGACATCGCATTAGACATCGCAAGGAAAAAGAAGAAAAAGACAAATTCAACAAAATGTAATAAAAAAAAGACTAGTATATCCTTAACGCGATTCGAAACCGCAATAGCTCGGTCAGTAATCAGCTTCCGTAGCCAATAACACTGCCCAACAATGTTTAACTTTCAAAGGATTACCAAACTAAGACTAGTTGACCTTAAGTAATTTGGGTGCGCTGATTCCGAATCTGCAAACCGTTTTTCTCTATCAGGTTTCAATTTTTTTTGTTTTGTAACTCGCTTACTAAAATTTAACAGTTTTGCTTAATTAATGCTTAATTAATGCTTAATTAATGCTTAATTAATGCTTAATTAATGCGTTTTTGACCAGATACCGTAGTTTCACTTAATCAATTTAAATGATCTTAATTGAAAATTGTAATCATTGCTTACGATATTTTAACTATCGTTACTCTGTTGTTATCTCCTCTCTCACATCTGATCTAATCTAGATACAGGTGGCGCTTACGATGCTCTAATTTCTAAGTTGTGTCGACGACTGTGATCAGCAGCAAATGGATAAGCGTCTCAAGCATTTGTTTCCAACGACTGCACCAGTCAACTTCCGCTTCATAGTTAATGATAGCTGTTCCTGGAAATCGGTAACTTCGAACAACGATGTGTTAAACTTCTAGTAATTAGTCGTTTATTATTAAGGCAAGTTCACACGCACCCGGACAAGACTATAGTCCACGTAAATTATGTTATGAAAACTTAGACAATCGAAGAATCGTACATCGACTCTTCTGATTAAGAACCGATCAATGTAACTTGAAAGCTGCACTGAACCACAGACGTGATTAGCAGTTCAAGTTCCATACTACATGACGAGGATTTTCATGTGATGCATGTGGTAAGTTTCCTATTCTTCGAGAAGGTACAGGGGAAAAATAGTAATAACTACATATTAATTTTTCTTAATTTTTCTTTTTTTATATGTAATTTTTTCTTATTTTGCTTTTATTTATCTTTATTTTTATTTATATTCTATTTTTATTCTTACTCTTACTTTTATTTTATTTATCCTATTTTATTTATTTTTTAATTATTTTTATTTATATTCTATTTTTATTCTTACTCTTACTTTTATTTTATTTATCCTATTTTATTTATTTTTTAATTATTTTTATTTTTATGTGCATTCTTATATTTATTATACTTTTATTTTTGTCATTATTATACCGGTACTATTTATTGTTTAATTAATCTATTTCTATTCCTTTATATTTTCATATATTATTGTCAGTATATTAATTTTTTTTTATCTTAACTGCAACTATTATACTTTTTTATATATAGTTTATTATTCCTATTTTTTAAAATTTTTAATGTACTCTACTATAATATATTTTAAACTCAATCTCTAATAACTTCTTATATCAATTTTCGTGGAGGAGGACTAGAAGGCTTTATAGTCTGTCACTCTGTTTGTTTGCCCTTTAGCCCTATCAGCTCTTGGTTCTCCTGATGTTTTGCTTTTTGTTTCTCAGAGTTTTTTTAGGGCGGGGGGCCTTTTCTGTATAACGTGTTGATGCAGGCGCTGATGAAGAGACTTTTGGACAATCTTTAAGAATTATTTTTAAAAGTATAAATAAAATAAAGTATTTCCTAAATGTTTTGGAAACGATTGTATGCCAAGTTGGACTTGTTGTTGGAACTCTAGGAACGCAAAATGTAATCACTTGATCCTATATATATATATATATATATATATATATATATATATATATATATATATATATATATATATATATATATATATATCCAAAGTACAGCTACTCACATTTTAAATATTCTTCTTATTTTCCCCCAAAGATTCCTGTTTACATTCTTCATATTTGATGTTTAAATATTATCGAAAAATCAACGGAATTAGCGGGAGCGTCTATAAATGTTTGCGTAATGTTTTGTATTATGTAGTAAACTAATAGCAGACAAATTGTAAATATAAACGGACCCTTTATCTTTTTAAATAGATGCTGATTGTTAGTTCCCGGTGACAACTGGGAGAGTGTCAGTAATTAAATGTTAGGGGAAAAAGTTTTTGCTACCACCTATATCGAGTATGTTTTGAGGAGAATCGAAGATGGTCGGCCAAAATTAATATTTAGTGCTAGCTGGAGAAAAATAATGACACATTTACTAAAACACGATCGAGTGAATAAGCGTAATGTAGTGGTGAGTTTAGTAACCTGTGATGCATGGGGTTATTTTCCTATTCTTTGAGAAGGTACAGGAGAAAAATCGTCTTAACTTTATATATTAGATAATAGATGTTCCTGGAAATCGTTAACTTCGAACAACGATGTGTTAAACTTCTAGTAATTAGTCGTTTATTATTAGGGCAAGTTCACACGCACCCGGACAAGACTATAGTATGTGTAAATTATGTTATGAAAACTTAGACAATCGAAGAATCGTACATCGACTCTTCTGATTAAGAACCGATCAATGTAACTTGAAAGCTGCACTGAACCACAGCCGTGATCAGCGGGGCTTTTCATTCCTGAATTTATCGACAATATCAAACTTATAGACAATCTTACGAAATGTTTTTTTATCCCCGCTACTTTTCGCATCCTTTAAAGATTTACTCCCACGATCTAAATCAAGATCCAGGGCTGCGTTCCGGTCTCCCGCTAAAATTACTCCTCGGGATTTGTTCATAAACGGTTTGATCCACCGAAAAAAGAGTGTACGCTCAGAATAGGCATTGAAGGCATAAACGTATATATACTATTATGGCATGTGTTCTCCAGAATTATGTGATCTATTCCCCGCTTCTTTTGTTCCAGCTCGTTTCACTCATTGGTCTAGTGGTCTTCATCAATTCGATGTTTTGATACATCATTGTAATACAGCTTCCTATTCCAGTAGCTTCTTTCCAACAACCACCGGCTTGTGGAACTTTCTTGTTGCTGACTGTGTTCCTTCTACCTATAATCTTAGTCTTTTTAAAACTAAGACCAATAGGCATCTCTTGTATTTGCGATAATCATCTTTGGTTTTTGTTAGCTCCTTACATCAAGTGGCTTCATGCTTTGTCTGGAGCGATTTCCATAAAAATAAAATAAAAACAACAAAAACAAAAAACAAAAACAACCTTGATAAGTAACCTCCAGAACGCCGATATCTCAAGGGAATGTTAATCTGTAAATAGAGAGTTTTATTATGATGGGAACCCTACCTACACAAGATTTTAAAAAGTTTTTAAAGTCTCATCTTTGAGAGGCGATATATCAAAAGCAGCATTTGCGATCTCTGATATTCCGCTCCATCCAATTCCTCTCTCGGCCTCACCATCTTAAACTAGTGTGTTGGCATCTGGAAATTTTGGATAGTTCGCTCTAATCAAACCATTCTGAATGGCCAGAAGCACGGCTTTACGAGCTCCATTACTTTTGGAGCTGCTCTCGCTCCTGCTCCAACGCCCAAAATTGGAGCTGGCTCCTCTCACGCACCCCATTTTCAAAAAGGGTCCGCTCCTGCTCCAACTCCTATAAAAAGGAGCGGCTCTTTTTCAGCGCTCCATAATGAAAATGTACCTTCTTTTATCAACGTTTTATTCGGCCAATAACACTGGACAAAAAATTTCAAAAAAAAATTATTACTGGAGATGTGTAAAGTGATTTAGACTAATTTGGGTACGCTGATTTCAAAAATCATAACCGTTTTGCTGTATCACGTCAGGATTTTGAGTTTCAGAAATACTCCCATTGCCTAGAAGTCAGGGTTTCAATGAAATTTACAAAAATTCATTTATTCATTTATTTCATCATAAATGCTTCAAAATTATAGAAATTACAGAAAAACTCTACTAGAATGTAATTAAAAATGCTTTAAACATTTGGCTTTGCGTTTGTGCTGCTCTGTGTCAGTTTCACGATGCAGGAACCAGCAGAAGTCGCCCATCATGCTCGGGTTGTGCCGCCCTTGGTAACGCGTCTCCATGAGTGAAATATCTTGGTGGAATCGCTCACCGTGCTCGTCCGAGACAGCTCCCAAGTTGTCAGGGAAGAAGTTCAGGTGCTGGTGTAGGAAATGGATCTTCAGGGACACCCTGGAGCCAAGTTTCCTGAAGGACTTCAGCAGCTGCTGCACTATTTCTTCATAGTTGTCCGCGCGCTCGTTCCCCAAGAAGTTGTCCGTCACAGCTTTGAAGCTCCTCCACGCTGCCAGCTCTTTGGGGTTTAGAGTTGTCGGAAAAGTTTCGTCCTTCATTACCTCTCGGATTTGCGGTCCAACAAAGACACCAGCCTTGGTCTTAGCCTCCGACAAGGTGTTGCCAAACTTCTCTTTCAGGTATAAAAACCCACGCCCATTCAGATCCATTGCCCGTACAAAATTCTTCATCAAGCCGAGCTTTATGTGGAGTGGTGGAAGGAAAATCTTGGCTGGGTCGACAAGGGCGACATGCTTCACGTTGTATCGACCAGATACGTGCCCCGTCCGCTCTTTCCAATCAATCTTCGTCCAGTGATTCTTGTCGTCTCTGCTATCCCAGTAACAAAGGAAGCACATGTATTTCGTGTAGCCTGACTGCAGCCCTAACAACAGCGCCACCACATTCAAGTCTCCGCAGATGTGCCAGTTGAAGTCATTGTACTTGATGGAATCAAGCAGTTGCCGCATAGTCTCATAGGTCTCTTTCATGCCGAACGCGTGAGCCAGTGGGACTGATGGTTTCTTGTTGCCATTGTGGAGCAGAACAGCCTTCAAGCTGTTCTTCACCGAGTCGCTGAAGAGGCGCCAGTCTGCAGGATCGTGATCACACCCAAGTTCTTTCAACAGATCGTTGATGTCACTGCAGAATGTCATCGTGTCTTACATCTCAAAGAACTGAGCCATGTCCGCTGTGACATGCTCTGAACAAGGATATCTTGGTGTTAGGTTCAAGCAGATTCCACTGCTGCAGCCTTGATCCAAGCAGCTCTGCCTTCGCCTTTGACAGCGAGAGATCTCTTACAAGATCATTTAACTCTCCCTGGTTCAGAAGGTGTGGTTCTTGTTCTTGAGTGTCGGGTTCAAAAGGTTCATCACCATCTTCTTCGCCACTGCTTACAGTTATGTTCGGATCAGATGGACATGTTGGAACGGGGTTCTCATCATCATGAGGCACAGGTTTACGAGGAAAGACGCGGTCAGCGTACTTGATGTGGATTTTATTCTTCCTGTTGAAGCCGGCGATGCTTGTACAGCAGAAATAACAATCATCATGATGATTCTGCGGCTCACGCCATATCATGGGCACCGCAAATGGAATGCTCGCGCGCTTGCCCACCAACCACTGAGTCAATACTGAGTGGCAGCTTGTGCAACAGATGTGTGGTGCCCAGCTCTTTTCTTGGTCCCCGACCTTACACCCGAAGTAGTGAAAGTAGGCGGCCTTCATTTTCACTGCTCTAGATACACTTCGCTGTTGATCTTTTTGGGTAAACCGACCACAGACATAACATAAGTTGTCTGGATGATTGGTACAGGAACGTCTACTCATGTTTAACTGAAAGAAAGAAAGAAAGAAAAATTAGTAGTTATATAAGTACGTTATATCGTAGTTACGTAAGAGGTGGTAGGCTACTTCTAGGCAATGGGAGTATTTCTGAAACTCAAAATACTGACGTGATACAGCAAAACGGTTATGATTTTTGAAATCAGCGTACCCAAATTAGTCTAAATCGATTTACACATCCCCAGTAGCAAACATGTTGTTGTCCAGTGTAAGTGGTCGAAGGATAGGGGTGGGCGTCAAAGGATCTCATCAATATGGGTGGGGATGTCACTTTAAGTGTAAGACCGTAAGATAATATTTGACAAAATCTCGCTAATATTTTGAGAGTTATAGGAGAACATGTTGGTCGAAGTATAGGATTATACGTAAATTTTCGTTTCCTGAGGTATAAAATAGAAATAGAAAAATTCCTGAAGTATTTTAAAACAATTTTAATTTTCATTACATTAACAACCTATTTTTTCAGGGAAGGAAAATTTGACCCGATATTTTTCTATTTATTTTGGAAAGGAATTTATATTTGTTTTAAGTAAATAAAGTTTTACTTTTAAATATTATTAGTGATTATTTTCTTTTTAAAGAAACCAGTTCTCTGGGAGAGGAGAGACAGCCAGGGCAACATTATTCGTCGTGCTGTTTTTTAAATATTTGTTTGTTTTACGAACGTAACAATATTGTATAATGTATATTATTATTTACCACAGAGAAACGCGCAAGTACTTTCAAACAAATCGATTTATCCAATTTTTTTTTCAATAGTACAATTAAGGAGTTACTAAAGACCAAACCCCGTCCTTAAAAAACTCTTTAAGGACACTTCTTACCTATCCGGCATTTACAAAAAAAATGTCCCTCATTTCTGATGTTTTATATCGGTGAAACAGCCAGAAATATAAAAATCCCGCATTTACGAACAGAAACAGAACCCCAAACACAGCAATACCATAAACACCCTCGTGGTGCTTCTTGCTTAAAAGTCCGAAAAAAAGATTTCTTTCTCTCTTAATGTTTAAGAGGTAAATAAGGGGCAGTAACTCTTATCAACTGTTGTTATTACATGTAACTTAATTGTAATTTTGAGCCAGATTTTATATTTAATTTCTATCAAGCCTGATATTCTCTTAAATTGAAATCATGGATCTGAAATTGTTCCAGTTTGAAGACGTACTCTATTTTACTTCAGAAAAAGCAAAACAGATTGATTTTTTGCAAGCGCATGGACTTATTTATGGAGAAGAAACCTGCAATTGTGGGCATAACATGCGACTTGTGCCATCACGAGTGAAAACTGATGGCTTCCATTGTACTGTGCAAGTAAAATGTCTATTAGACGTAACAGTATATTTGATAAATTCATTTAGTATAAAACCCAAGTATAAACACAATAAATTCTTAAATTGTCCATTGCTGTATACTTTGTTGTTCATTTATTACTAATTAATTTTCTGTAAATTACGTTACATGTAATAACAACAGTTGATAAGAGTTACTGCCCCTTATTTACCTCTTAAACAGT
>OY744533.1:88065141-88072641 GCA_963556195.1 Sepiola atlantica
CATGAACAATATTTTTGTTGACATGAACAACAAATAAATAAACGTCGCAAACATCAGTTGGGTCGGATACAACATCAACACACGTGGAGGATCAACATAAATCGTATTTAAATACGGGTAAAAGCATCACCGTAAATGAATAATACACCCTGAGAACGCCGAAGGGCGCATCTGCTGAAACGTAGTATCAACGTTTATTAGGGCAATTGTAGGGAGAAACTCAATATAACTTATATCTTAATTGTTTTTCATTTCTCATGTTTAATTTTTCGAAAGTCAATAATTCAACTTATGTGTAGCGTCATTAGTTGTTTAGTTCATACGCTATCATTGCCGTGTTGTTGTTGCTGTTATTGTTTTTGGCGGCGATTGCGTTTTTATTAAATATACCTAAAATTACATAAAATGTTAAGATCATCAGTTCATCAGAAGAAAGATCAGCCGACACAACACAAACAATCAACAACAATCATTTTTAAATTCAGGAGAAACATCTCCGTAAATAAACGATGCACACGAAGAGCCCATTCGTGAACGTCTCGTGGTTTCACCTTGACCAACATTCGATCACATCGCCATCTTGGAATTCCATTCCTCGTATCTAGAAGATGGCTCGGAAGATAGAAGACACGCTGAAGATTCACAATGTCAATTCATTCATCCTTTTGCCAATTTCTCGAGTTGAGTGATGAGCAGGATTGCGTAGTCAGAGGTTTGGGAAGGAGTCGGGGTTTGACTTGTAAGAATGCTATAAGTCGGAGTCGGATTTTTAAATCTCTAAATATCAACAGTCTAAATATTGAAGACCTTAAAGTAAGGAGTCGAAGTCAGATTTTTTTTATTCCAAGAGTCTGATTCGTAGTTTTTAGAACCTAGGAGTCGAAATCGGAGTGGGACTTTATACCTTCCGAGTCCACAAGACTGATGATAAGTCGCAGATCGACCTCTTAACCCCACTTTTCTTAGTTTATCATTAACTATTTGAAACATGCCCTCTTTCCAAACGAGTGATCTTACTCAACCAATCAGAGCCTCTGGTGTCTCTGTTTCATTCTTTATGTAACAGTAGAACTAGAAATATCGTTGACGGCGAAAATAGTCCGTAGTAACCAGTGTGATTAATGATGTTTCCTTATCTCAAATATTCAGGAAAAACTTTCTACTGTATTAAAATTCTTTCTTCTAAATTTACGTAATTAACTTATCTCATCAAAACTGTCTATTTGTCACACGAGAAGATATCTTTGAAGAATTGTTTACAAAAGAAGCCAAACTTGATGAAATTTACCTGCACAAATATATTCTACGCGATTTCTCATTACAATTCTAACAAAAGTCTATAGTGAGTTCATGGAATTGTCCGGGAGCTGACGGTGATGAAGTGGACACTGGTATGGACTGATAATCCGATGCACCATGTTCGACCCCTATCAAGTCCATAGCACCACTTTTAGGAGTGATGACCCCTTCCGTGATACGGCATAATCATGTAGACAAACCGGTTCTCGTTAGATCGCTGAAGTTAAGCGACGTTCAGCTTATCAGTACCAGATGGTGACCATTTGGAGATACCAATGTCTGTATATGGGAAGACGGCGACCCCCCCCCCTGAAAACAACAAAAAAGAAACTACAAAAACTAACGTTTTCATCTCTTTTGACCAGGATATACATACGATTGCAGACCGCTTATAAATTTAATACTCCCTTGAAAGCTGACTCAACCCGCCCAGGGCGAATGCCGTACCATGCGTTAAATATTAGGCGATTATAATTGTGTTGGTTTATAATGACAGTGGATCAGTTCGGTCGGGGTCAGGTTAGTGTGCTCGAGGGTTAGCTCGACCTACTGTGGAAACTGATAGAAGCGTGATTGACGTCACATGGCTCGAAGAAGGGGAAGGGGGGGCGGAGAGAAGGGAGAATTGCAAGATTTGTTATGCAAACACGTGAGTTAAGAAATTTCCTGTTAAAATATGATTAACCATTTATCACTGACTTCTCTCTGTTACCACAGTGGTTAGTGATTGAGAACAGACGATCCCAAGCGAATAAACCTCTTCTTGTCTTCAACTGTTGTCTCTTATTGACCCTGTTTGCAGGAGACGTTTCCTTAGTCGGGCAGGGTCAAATAACGGGACGCGTACCGGAACGAACAGTAAGCAAGGTGTATCATGAACGTTCATGTATTTTAATTTATAATGACTTGTGACACATTAGACCTCCCCTCATAGACCTCCCCTCATAGGGGAGATATATGTAAAACGTGTACCAGGTAGGTCCCTTTCGTGAGCAAAACAGAAATATCGCGAGTGAGAATATCGTAACTATCTAATTTACACACATTGCGTTTTTATGAAAAAAATCTTTAAAAAATGCTGAAGTTAATTCAAACTGGTAACTCGTAATTTTAATTTGGTTTGTCTATTTTATGGCATGTCAACCCTTTTCGCTCATTTAATTCTGAAGCAGACAACACCTATTTTCAACGAAGGGTGTGTGATTGACATAATGGCTACCCTCACAGACTAAGGAAGCGGCTATAACGAGGTTAAAACTTCGCGGATCTTTTTGTAGTCATTTACACACTAATACTGTTGGAAAATGGCATGCACCCGCAATTTCCCTGCCAACCATAAATAAAAATAGCAACTTGTGTTCAATTAAACATATGCAAATAATCGTTTACAAGAGGTGAGTTGTGCTTCCGCATAAACTAAGGTTGATATGCCATGAACCAAATCAAATCTATTGACAACAGTTAACAGTATAGGATGAGCTGATGAAAAGTCTCTATTTTACGTATAGACGAAGGGGGTGAATTGTGGGTTCATACCTTTTCCAACTGTATACGTGTGTAATTTATACATTTTAAATCCGCATGTCACAAATAAATGAATAGTTAGAATTAAGATTGAAAATAGGAAAACTTTTCTGAGAACGAGTTTCGTTCATCAAAGGCAAATTTAAAAAGAAATCATTAAAAGAAATAATAAATTTATTGGGATAATAAATTCATCCTTAGAGGAAATTGATTGTGCCAACGAATTCATCTTGATAGCAAATTAATTGTGATAATAAATTCATTGGGGTAGAAAATTTATTCGGATAATAAATTTATTGGGATAATAAATTTATTGGGATAAGAAATTTATTAGAATTAGGGGGTATAGTTATCCACACACATGCTGTTCTTCTGTATCACAACTATCCACTGTGGCTAGATCAGCGAGTACTTCAAGCTGAGATCAAAATCGTTTTAATAACAGGTGGATTTCTGACCAATTATTCGATCAGCACAAGCTACGAACTAAGTGAATTCTTAATGCTTATATTATTATGTTACAAAGAGCTATACATGGCCTAGCTGCACCGAAGAGCTGTGATACAGCGAAACAGTCTGTATGTAGATTACTATATAAGCTCCCTTTCTCGGGTTGAGCTTTTTCGTAAGGAAGTCACCAACTACCACTAGCTTTAAAACATTACTCATTGGGTAAAACTAATTCAACCGGTGTCGTATGATAGCGCAGGGGTAAAAGCGCCGACTGTTAGCTCGACGGTTTAGTTTCGATCCCGGCTTGAGGCACTAGCTGGCTAGTCGCACTAAAGAGCCGTGATGCAACAAAACAGTCTCTATGTGAATGACTATATATATATATATATATATATATATATATATATTGTGTGTGTATTTAGGCAGCATTTTTTTATTTAAGCAAAAATTGTTCAAAATAACAGTATTCTTCAGCTTGATTATACCTTTGAAATTTTTTCAATTTTTCAAATGATCTTTTTTGCGTTAAAATAAAGAAAAACGTAAAGAAAATTTAAAAACCTAAAAAATGTATTATTAAGCTGAGAAATTCTGTTATTTTTAACAATGTTTGCTTTACATACTAGACACCATCCTCGAGTGTCTGTGGCCTCTCTGTACAAGGGTTTGTCAGGACAACTTTAAATGAGGATACTTCCCCTACACGTAAACCCTGACGAAATTTTCAAAATAACATAGTATTCGAAGACCAAATAAGATCTGTGTATGGCTATACATTGGCTCATACGAGGAATGGTGCACCTACTCCAAGTAATGTTACCTCAAGTGACAGCACTTAGCTGGATACTCGACCAGACTAGATGAACCCCCGTAAGACCAAGAGATCACTATACAGATATACTGTAACATAATTAACTGGTCAATTGGCGAGAGGAAAATTAATATTGTTAACTTTTTTATTAACTCAACATTTGACAGGTAAAAGAGAACTTTAATGGAATATTCGAATATCTATGTATCTCATATAAAGGAAAGTGTTAGTCCCTGAGAACTTCCACTGAAGTAAAATAAAATAATATATATATATATATATATATATATATATATATATATATATATATATATATATATATGTGTGTGTGTGTGTGTGTGTGTGTGTGTGTGTGTGTGTGCGTGTAAAGGAGTAAGACACCAACATTTGTAAAACGTTTTTTTCAACAGAAATAAATGTTGAAAAAAACGTTTTACAAATTATTTTATTATTTTATCATTTTATAATTTCATATAACACGTTTCAAGCAGTGGTCCGCTCTCATCAGATATGTAAATCCATTTGAAGAGATGTCTTTCGATTTGAAAGAGTGTTGTTTCATTTGAGGAAATGTGTTATTGTTTGGCGTTTTTGCGCATGTGTGGGTTTGCGGGTGTGTGTGTATGTGTTTTGATATTTTTTTATTTTTTTTAAATTTTTAATTATTGTTGTGGGGTACAAATCACCCCTATTGGAGAACTGATGGTATCAACCAGTTATAATAAATACCACTGGTTGCAGAGACTCAGACAGAGACCTTCATACCATGTTTTACCACATGTTATGAACCCGTTCATCTCCTACCACATTAGTGGCGTTCTGTATTGCTTTATGACAAATACATTGTTATATTTTAACCCTGTCACTATTTGTGGTTTATTTCTTTGTGACCCCTAGCACGGGTCTACAACAATTATTTTCTGCTTCTCTTGGTCAAAGTCGTGTATGTTTATTAAGTACGTATGATTTTCACCGTTATTTTATCGGTCATCTCCATTTCTTGAAGTGTTTGGATTTTATTTTGAAATTTATTATTTTATTTATTTATTGCCCTGTCGCCACATTGGTTGCTGTGCCCGTGTGTGTGTGTGTGTGTGTGTGTGTGTGTGTGTGTGTGTGTGTGCGCGTGCGGTTAGTTCTGAATCTTGTACATAGGTGAACGAATTTTCTCTCGTTGGAACTGCACTACTCTCTTTATATATATATATATATATATATATATATATATATATATATATATATATATATATATATGGCGACAATTGTGTCTATCTGTTTTTAAAACTTACTCCATCAAACAGAGACCGTATAGCAATTATACATCAGTGTACCCTGAGTATTGTTTATAACAAAATAACAAAACAACAAGAGTGGAACTAACATGCTCTTCGTCAGGATATTGACCGATTTTATTAACACTGGACCCAGACTTAAGGACCAATCAAGTGAAATATATCATTCTATTTTCATACTATACACAAGAAATAAAAATTACTTTTCTATGTTTTAAACATTTACCAAATACATGATATATTCATATTCACACTTTTAAATTCACTTTAAATTTACTTGATAGCGAAAAAAGTAGTCGAGGACAAAGTCTCAAAACTAAAAAAAATATACACCACTTGTTCTGTTTTTGTCACACAAATGTTATGGGAGCAGCAGGAGCCAGCGAATGTTGTTTAAAAGTATAGACTCTAGATTGGAATAGATCCCAATCAACAGTTACTTTCAGCCAATCAGAAACACGAAAATATTAACCTCCGCGTGCTACAATTTCGCGCGTAGCATAAAGACGAAACAGACAGAGTTCTATCTCTTTTTCACAATTTCTTTCAGGCCCGACGCACACGAGTACGTCCCTAAAATCAAGTTTCGGCTCTTGACTGAAGGCACACGGCAAACGCAACAAGAAACATTCACAAAGTACTAAACACACAACGACAGCATATACACATTAGTTTCTGAGCTCACTTACACACAAATTTACACATATACTCTCACACTGAATATACAGTGGCAAATGTACATACACACAGTGCCTACTAGTCTACTAAACTTACACATACTATCACACGCATGTTCACAATCCTCCACTGGACTATCTGTAAGAAACTGAATATCAGATGTAGCAGCAGGCACTGGGAACATCTACCTGAGAGAACTGTGGGAAATGAGACATACACCATCCATTATGACCATGAAATCCCCACAGCTACCTATCTGGAAAATGCAGCTGTCAAACCTGACATTATCATATGGAACAAGAGAGAGAGAGGCGACTTTGGTTGAGGTCAGTGTCCCTAATGATGAGGGCCTAAACAGAGCTGAAAGGGAGAAAATAACAAAATATCAAGGTTTAATGTATGGTATAAAAAAAATGGAACCTCAAAGTGATCTCCATCATTCCAGTGATCATAGGAGCCACTGGACTCATGAAGAAGAACTTGAAAAAGTATTAAGAAAGTATACCTGGTGAACCAAGTGCAAGAGAAATCTAAACCACTGCACTCAAGGGAACAGCCAGAATCCTGAAAAGAGCTGTCGGTCGGAGTCTGTAAATAGCGGGTGATCGTATGGCATTTGGAAGAATGCCCCGTCCCCAGCAAATGAATGAAAATAAAAATAATTTAAAAACAAACAAACAGCAGAATAAACTACTACTCAACTTCTAACACAGACTAAATCGCACTTCTTTTTACTCTGAACGTTCTAAAGCATCTTGAACTCTCATTCACTACTAACTCTTTATTTTAGTTGTCCTAACAAGTTGTCGATAAAAATTAATGTATTTTTGCATGGACAGACGTTGTAATTCTTTCTCTTGATATTGCCTTGCCTGCTGCAAAATTGGTGACCCACAAGTAAAGAACAAGTCAACCTTCTGCCGACAAACCCTGGCTTTAAATAAAGTTCTTCTAACATTCGCGCCTTCTTCTCCCCGACACAAACTTATTTAATTTTGGGTTTTCAAAACCTCTCCCCAATGACTAGAGGACTTTCATAATCTGACTTTAAGGTTATGTGGACGTATTGTTATCGGCACAGACGGTAGACTCGGTGTGTCGTGTTCGAGTCCTGCTGGATCCTTTGTACATCTTACCCTGGGGTTGTTGACAACCTTCACGTGTACCATCCTGTGAGTATTTGATAAAAGAAAGAACGGGATAATCTAATACAAACACACGAATCAAGCAAGTTAAAATCGTAACTTTTTTTTGATAATATAGAGTCACCACTTATCAAGGTCAAAAGCCACTCGATTGATAATGGGTTAATGATATGGATGTATTGTCAGCTGAATGATGAATAATATTACGAGAGGATTAAAAGTTATGACTGGAATGGACAAACATTGATGGGGATGGTTTATGGCCACTATTTGTTGACATTGGATTTGAATATGACAA
>OY744533.1:88077641-88092641 GCA_963556195.1 Sepiola atlantica
CCATTCCGATGGGATCTTATTTGAGCTTCGAATACTATGTTATTTTGAATATTTGGCCAGGGTTTACTTGTAGGATAACTTTTCTTCATGTCAGGATATCCTGACAAACCCCTGTACGATGAGACTGAAGACACTTTTATTCTGTTCTTAACTAACTCAACGTTTGACAGGTAAAAGAGAACATTAATAAAATATTCGAATATCTATGTATCTCATATAGAGATCAAATGTTAGCCACAAGAGAACTTCGACTGAAGTAAAATGAAACAAAAAAGCAGTCGACTTATGACCCATCACACCATATTAATATTGATAGATTGCTTCTTTTTTTCTTCGAGTGATGTCTTTTACTGGAGGAAATCAAGGGCTAGAATGACTCGAATAATATTCCGTGAATGATTCCAGTGTGTCCCTGGGCAAACAAACAATTTACTGTGGTGACATTTTCGGGAAAATTTACAAGTAATTATTCTTTGCTGAGAAAGTGGTTGTTTTATGAGACTAGAAATGTGACAGTTTCGCAGAACAATTGCTTTGGGGAATGGCGCGTAATTTCCCGCCATTTTTTGTTTATTCTGTGAAAACAAAATACGATAGTAGAATGAACCTCCGTTTTATAACATCTATACTATTTTTCTAGGATATATATATATATATATATATATAGATTTAGATTTTTCACTTATAAAATAGATCATTCAGTGAAGACCGGGGTTGTTCCAATAAAAAACAAGCTCGATGATACTCGATTACAGAGTACAGAGCATTTATATGTGATTTTATGAAGGCTTACCAAAGCATTCCTTTCAAGAAACCAATGATCACCATTAAAGATATTTTTTCTTACAAATACTATTTATTCAAATTAAATGTTTTTTCCTACACGTGTTTCACTACCAAGCAGTTACTTGCTTGGCAGATCATCAGGGAAATTAAATGTCTGGAATACTGGTTTCAACTGCCGACAAAACACAATGTGGCGTTGTAATAGTTGAGGTCACTTAAGAAAAGAAGAGGAAAAAAATAAAAATAAAAATAAAAGTCAAACTTAAAAAGCAAGGAAGAACAACGGTAAGAAAAGAAAGTCCTAGAAAAGTCTTAGAAAAGTAGCTTGTGCATTATTTCTTCCACCAAGCCAACAAGCAAGTAGTCGGTCCCAAATACTTTCAATAAAACCACAAAACCGGAACAATGTGCGATAATACACTTTCACGTTAGCTGAATAAACCCCCCCCCCACACACAATAAAACAAAAGAACTAAATCATTCAAGATACCGCTCACAAGTTACCATTCCAATCCAATGATAGTATGGGAATTCTAAATCCAACTTCTCACAAAGAAAAGTCAACACAAATGTTCGTCCGAGTTCAAAGAGTCTTATTTCAATTGTTGATTTATTACCCTTCGAAATAAACACACGACGAGTTGAATGTCAATCCCGCAGAAAGCTCCCTTCCATCAAGAAAAAATCTTAATATAGAAACTATTTATTCAAAATACTGTTTCTAAAAATATTTATTAATTATTAAACCTATTCCTTATAGAAATTAATCATCTAGTGTCTGGGACGTCATTTTACATTTTGGGAAAATATCCTTCATTTAATTAACTGCCCAATTGTTATCGTTTTGTTGTTTAACGAAGCGAAAAAAGCCTATCCCGCAGAATTTGTTTTTAAAAAAAAATTATTCATATATCAAAAATAAACTGTTATTATAAAAAGGCCTTCTACAAAAATCTAGTTATTATTTTAAATCATTTAAAATATTTCCTTAACGGCTGTGTCTGTTTGTAACTCTCTGTGGAGAATATTATTCTATATTCCATAAATAAATGTTACAACGGAATATCGTTATCAGAAATCTATTTTCTATTTTGAAAAAAAAACAAACTTTTTTTTTTTAATGGACCGGTTTATTTTTTGTCAACTTTACGGGAAAATATCACTCTTACTCATTAAATGACAGGAGACTTTATTATTACTAATTTAAAATCCCGTACAAAATACTTTTTTTATAAAATTCAATTGTTTCTATTTTTAGAAATTAAGTCCGTGTCGGCATGCATGTTTTTAAAATTATTTTTTCCTTAATTACTTTTCCCCATTCCTGCCACCAAATTGTTTTATTTATTTTAATCTAATTAAAAACTAATTTAATTTAACCTAATTTAATTAAATAGTGATAGCATCCAGGTTGCTATTTCTTATTTTTCACTTAAAATTACTTGAAATCCCCAATGCATTTCGTATAATATATCTATTTCTGAGAATAAATTGTGATTTATTATTTATTATTCCACTATCTTTTTATATGTAACACAATTTCCCCCCTCTATTCCGCTGAATAAGTATTTACTATAGTTGACTATCACTGGGCCTTATTCCGATAGAATATTCCTACCTTATCACCCCCAACCTAAGTCTCGAGTATCCGCTAATAATTGAATTAAGACATATCTTAGCATAAGTACGTGTTACTAATTCTCATCCTCCCTATTATACACTAATTATTGCCCCAGATTGCCTCAGGAAGTGTCCATCTTGCCTATCTCTGCTGTAAGTTTATACTTCCGCCAATTCGCCTCCTATCCAGGTTTTAGGCTTGATAACAGGTAACGGTTTCTATGCAGACAGCATTGTAGTATTTCCTGCCTAGCGTTCAGTAAATTATCTCCAGATGTCATGATGTGGTACGACTCCAATGCACATAGGTTGCATCTCTTCTTTTTGTTCGGTTTATATTTGTTAGCCCTCCCCAAAATTGACCATTTCAGTTCGAAAGGGTCTTGCCTAGCAATGAGGTTTCTCACAAAACGGCCAACAGAAGTGTTAGGCCTATCTATGTCTTCCCTTTGGCCTCCCCTGAAGGAACTCATGTGGTTTCTGAATCTATCTTTGAACTCACCCCCGGTTGAACCGATATATGATTTCCTACTACTCTCTGTTATCACATCGCATTTGTAGACAATGCTTGAAACTCTACAGTTCCCCCCCAGTGGACAGATGTTAGAAGCTCTGCAGTTACAGTTGTGTGCTGGGCCGTTGCTGGATGTTCTACTACTATGGTTATTTATAATGGAGGTTCTCACTGAACTGGTGTTACTGGGATCAACACCAGAAGAGAACATGGCTTCCCTTGTTTTAGTTATCTTAGAATTATTATATCCTATGATGGATGTGGCTATATTTCTACAGGTTGAATAAGAGAGTTTTACAGTATTTTTGTTAATGATTCCCCCCAATCTGCTATCCCTTGGAAAGTTTTTTTCCACTATGCTATAAAAATCTTTGGGATATTAGTCTTAATATGCTGGCTATAGTGGGGGTTGAACCATGTAGTGGTCCTTCTCCTATTTTTCTTCCTACCTTCCCCCCCGGTTTGGGTAGCATGTGAGTTCAATTCGTTACTTCCAACTTCACGAATATTATCATCAACCGGTTCCCACCCTACCTGGTTTACATTACCGTGGGATACACCAGGTCTCCTATATCTAGCCTTGCCCATTGCCCTATTATATGAAACCATTGATCGAGAGGCAATCGGTCTCCCGTTTAGTCCCCCATTCCCAACCGAAGGAGGCACAAGGTAATTAATTTTTTCCTTGTATCCTGATCTGTTTAAAGCCTCATTGTAGAATTGCTTACTGCTGTCGAATATTTGTTGATTCTTAGACAGCTTAGATATCCTACTCGATATTGCAGGAATAATGGCTCTTTTCACCATCGGTGGGTGATTCGATTTAGCGTCGATATAGTAGAGTGTGTGGTTGGGCTTGTGATAAGGTTCATATGTGTTGTTGCATAGATCAAGCGTAATATCCAAAAAATTGACCCTCCGGTAGTTTATATCCATAGTTACGCTAAGTTGTATTGAGCTGAAGAATATATTGAGTTTTTTCTTCTTAGTTTCAAGATTCCTTATACTTGTGTTGACAAAGAATAAAGCGTCGTCCCTATATAGACCGCCCGCCAGTTCAGGTATTTTCATACAAATTTCTCTGAGGATATATATCCCTACCAGGTCAGTAACCTGCGCTGAGTCCGGTGCCCCCATAGTAATATCGAAATTGTTTTCCCTATCCTTTCTAGTCCATAACTTATCATTGTAGGATATTAGCGTCCTTCTGGCTAGTCTAATTATATCCATTTCTAAGTTTGTGATGTTTGATTCATTTCTAGCCATGGTAAGCGCCTTTTCAAGTAAAGTAGAGGATATGGAGGGATAGTATGAATCTATATCAAACATTATAAATTTACTTTGATTAGTAATGTGTAATTCTTTATACCAACTTAGCACTTCCTCTGATGAGGTCCACAGATTCAATTGAGTTCTGCGTTTAATTCCTGGCAGTATTCTGTCTAGTATTTTTTTGCTGATTACACCCATGTCTGAAATACACGGCGAGATCAGTCTAATGGATGGGTTATTACTAAAATCTGGCTTATGATCCTTAAGAGTGAAACGAGGGCATTTAGGGGTATATATCTCAACATTACCTTCCATACCAATCTCAGAGCAGATCTTAAGAGCGGCCAAGTTAATATCCTGTAACACCCCGTTCCCTACGGTCTTGTAGTTTTTATTCAGTTCCTTCAGGATTAGGTTGTTGTATGTTTCCATATTCATGGAGTATGTGTTTAAAGTTTTATCCGCCGGAACTGTGATGTTAGAGTTATTCCTAATGCGTGTCTGTGTCCTATGGATATGTTCAATGGTAGGATTCCAATATTGTGATCTGTTTTTGGTTTTGATGTTTTTAACCATATTATGCATATCCGCTTCGAAGCTTTCTAATGCAGGGATGTGAGGTGGGTTCTTGTGAGTTCCTATTTTATAGAATTTTCTATAGGAGGCTGTTGGTAAATTATCCTCAGTGTCAGATGCATACTCAGGGGGTTCAGAGACGCCAGAAGGTGGATTCACGTTGCTCAACTCCCTAGTCGATCCCAGGTTGTGGTGAATTACCCGCCATCGGACTCTCTTCAAGAATGCATGGACCGCCTGGACCATGTCCATTATGTATGCTTTGTGGTTTGGTATGGAAATGTTTTTGGGTGAGAAAGTTATCTCCTCTTTGGCAAACATCCTGGTCACTCCGGTATTGAATAGCAGCTCACTTTGGGGAGCAGAATATAGATTTAGATTTTTCACTTATAAAATAGATCATTCAGTGAAGACCGGGGTTGTTCCAATAAAAAACAAGCTCGATGATACTCGATTACAGAGTACAGAGCATTTATATGTGATTTTATGAAGGCTTACCAAAGCATTCCTTTCAAGACACCAATGATCACCATTAAAGATATTTTTTCTTACAAATACTATTTATTCAAATTAAATGTTTTTTCCTACACGTGTTTCACTACCAAGCAGTTACTTGCTTGGCAGATCATCAGGGAAATTAAATGTCTGGAATACTGGTTTCAACTGCCGACAAAACACAATGTGGCGTTGTAATAGTTGAGGTCACTTAAGAAAAGAAGAGGAAAAAAAATAAAAATAAAAATAAAAGTCAAACTTAAAAAGCAAGGAAGAACAACGGTAAGAAAAGAAAGTCCTAGAAAAGTCTTAGAAAAGTAGCTTGTGCATTATTTCTTCCACCAAGCCAACAAGCAAGTAGTCGGTCCCAAATACTTTCAATAAAACCACAAAACCGGAACAATGTGCGATAATACACTTTCACGTTAGCTGAATAACCCCCCCCCACACACAATAAAACAAAAGAACTAAATCATTCAAGATACCGCTCACAAGTTACCATTCCAATCCAATGATAGTATGGGAATTCTAAATCCAACTTCTCACAAAGAAAAGTCAACACAAATGTTCGTCCGAGTTCAAAGAGTCTTATTTCAATTGTTGATTTATTACCCTTCGAAATAAACACACGACGAGTTGAATGTCAATCCCGCAGAAAGCTCCCTTCCATCAAGAAAAAATCTTAATATAGAAACTATTTATTCAAAATACTGTTTCTAAAAATATTTATTAATTATTAAACCTATTCCTTATAGAAATTAATCATCTAGTGTCTGGGACGTCATTTTACATTTTGGGAAAATATCCTTCATTTAATTAACTGCCCAATTGTTATCGTTTTGTTGTTTAACGAAGCGAAAAAAGCCTATCCCGCAGAATTTGTTTTTAAAAAAAATTATTCATATATCAAAAATAAACTGTTATTATAAAAAGGCCTTCTACAAAAATCTAGTTATTATTTTAAATCATTTAAAATATTTCCTTAACGGCTGTGTCTGTTTGTAACTCTCTGTGGAGAATATTATTCTATATTCCATAAATAAATGTTACAACGGAATATCGTTATCAGAAATCTATTTTCTATTTTGAAAAAAAACAAACTTTTTTTTTTAATGGACCGGTTTATTTTTTGTCAACTTTACGGGAAAATATCACTCTTACTCATTAAATGACAGGAGACTTTATTATTACTAATTTAAAATCCCGTACAAAATACTTTTAATGGTGATCATTGGTGTCTTGAAAGGAATGCTTTGGTAAGCCTTCATAAAATCACATATATATATATATATATATATATATATATTACCATTATTTTTAAATTCTTAATTTAGATTAAAACGTTGCCTTGATATGTATCGGGACGAACATAAACGCAACACAATATTATTGTAAAAACACCAGTCAGTATATATATATATATATATATATATATATATATATATATATATATATATATATATATATATATATATATATATATATATATATATATATATAAATGTTCGAAATCCGAGGCAGGAGCAATGTGATATAGGTACCGGAAGGTGGACCAGATGAACAAAAATAAATAAGAAGAGAAAATATGAATGGAATCTCAAATCAATTTATTAATATTTCATGGTTTAACGGTTTAAATACCAGAGCAGTAAATAGAAAAAAGTTTACTGTCAAGCAATTTAAAAAGTTCCGGAAAAGGAAACTTTTAATTTTCGAGAGTGGAACCTCTCATTATCAAAAGATCAAAAATATGACCGAGTGGTCGAAAAGGCGAGATGGACACAACTGTTGATGAAATGCCGCAGAGAATAGGTGGCAGATTCGCAGAAAATGAGTTTAGATAAGCTAATTGGATATCAATATTAATTATTCCTATCATAATTTAAAAAAAAATGTATTGTATAATTATTCAGCTTAAAGCTTTTCATATTAATATTTGTCTGTTTATATACTTTATTATTTATTATTATTTTTTAATTTTGTTTTTTTCTTCCTTTTCTTTTTTAATTCAATTTTAATTTTAAATTTGATAAATTTTAGTCGTAAATATGCTACTAGAAAATGAACGGTCAAGGGGAGGCAACTGTAAAATCTGGTTAGAATTAATTTAAATTCAAAACTGAAATCAATTGTGAAATAAAAGGTAACTTTATAGTAATAAGAATTATGATATCCAAAGAAGATCAAGACTCAGTTGAATGAAAAGGGATGGTGGTGGTGGGGTTTAAGAGAGTATATATATATATATATATATATATATATATATATATATATATATATATATATAATATAAAGTGTATATTTATTAATTCTTTTTTTTTTATTAATATGTAATGTTATAGGGTATAATAATTCCTAAAATTAATTCATTTAACTTTTATCTAGAGATTATATATATATATATATATATATATATATATATATATATATATATATATATATATATATATATATATATACATATGTATGTATATATATATATATATAAAGTGTATATACATATATATAAAGTGTATATTTCTTAATTCTTATTTATTATTTTTGTTTTTTATTTTATTTATTATTATATGTAATGTTATAGGGTATAATTATTCCTAAAACTAATATATTTAAATTTTATTTATTTTATCATTAATTATGTAATTATAAGTGATATTTAAGCACAGAATAAAAGGCACCGAGGTGTGGAGTGGATTGGTTCTGGGTAGATAGATGGTAGGCGTAGAAGGGTCGGGCGTAGAAGGGTCGAACAGGGAAGGAAGGAGAGGCAGAGGCAGAGGCAAGGAGTTTAAGCATCAGAGAATGAATGGAGAAGAAAGTTCGTATCTGTTATTCAAAGGGGGGGGGGGTTAAATTTAGAGATTAGAATGGTTTCCGAAATTCGAAGTTGACCGACATTGCGGACCAAGTTGAGGATGCGGACACTAATAGAGCGATTTGTGTTGCCACATGATATTATGTGTTTGTGAAAGGAAGAAATGTGGGTGTTCAAATGTTCTTTGATGCGTTGGTGCCTGACGGTTCTACCGATATAGAACTTCCGGCACTTAGCGCATTGTAGGCTGTACACCGTATAGGTGCGGAAGCAGAGACCAGAGTTGGGGATGAGGCAATTAACTAAAGAGCAGAGTTCTGGGGTGTAGTGGCTTTTTTGCCAAATGTTGTCGGAGAGAAGCGCCTGTGTGTGAGAGTTGTATATCGAGGTTTTCACTACGTATGGCTTTGCGGATAGCGGAAGTGATGCGGTCGCTAAAGAAGGGGAGCTTAAGGAAGCAGATGTTGGTGAGAGTGTGGTGTCTACGTCTTCTAGTGTTATTGAGGCTGGATATGGTAGTGAGGGGGGAACCGTTGGCTAAGAGGGTCTGGTGGAAGGCTTTGGTGTGCGTTGTTTTGTCGGTAGTGGATAAGCATTTGTTCTGTATGCGGTTGATTTCGGTGTGCGCATAACTAATTTTAGCTTTGAGGGGTAGGGCGGATTTGTAATGGATGAAAAGGTTCCTGCAGGCGGGTTTTCTATAGAAGGTGGTGTGACGGGATCCGTCGTCATTTATGCTAAGTTTAAAGTCTAGGAGTGAGCGAGAGCCTGAGGTGTTGGGATGTTCGATGGTGGATTTTATGTGGGGGTCAGTATTATTAAAGGTGTTAAATATAAAAGTAGCTTCTTCTCGAGATGAAGTGAGAATCAGAATGTCGTCAATGTATCTCGAGAAGAATATATGGGAATGGCAGGTGCTAAGAGCTTGTTGTTCCAGTCTGTTCATGTAGGATATGGCGAGGAGACCAGAGACTGGAACCCATGGGTAAGCCAGAGACTTGTTTGTACATGTCTTGCTGGAACCTGAAATAAGTATTATCCACGATGATGCGTAGGAGTTGATGTATGTATGTCGGGGTAAGCCCAAAACAGTCATATATATATATATATATATATATATATATATATATATATATATATATATATAAGATTATTTTTATTTACACAGACATGTACAAAATCTGCGACACTGCCATGTCGATGTTATCGATCAACAGCTATTATCAACTGAGATATATGAGAGAGAGAGAGAGAGATGGTCACCCATTTGGCAAGTACCAGATGAGTGACCATTTGAAAATATAAGGCACTGTATGTTGGGGGACGGTGAAATCCCACCGAAAAACAATACAGTCCCGATGATATGTTTAGCAAGTACTGCTAATCCACATATGTATTGACAAAACCGTCCGCGGAAATCCCTGTATTCAATTCGTTTCGTTTCGTATATCTAAATAAATAAATACGAAAGTTTTTTCATTTATCACAATTATATAACCATCAATTACCCTTGTTATCGAGAAAACTATTCCATATATATAGGAAAAACAGGACAATTAAATTTCAACTAAAAACACTAACTTGTTATAGGCTGTTTAAAAAAAAATAGTTATGCAAATGAGTTTTAAAACTTGTTTGTTGTGCCTGTCTTTGTTACTATATATACAGCATTTCGAAAAGCCTATTATGTATTCATGATTTAAATTAGAGTAACCCGTTTTAATGGTAATATAGTTGTGATAAATCTCTCGCTTCCCTTATTTCGTTTTTTAGTCATCAAGTTCCATGAACGACGTTTCTGACAAAGGGGGAAGAATTGCTGTTTTGGAGTCAGAATATATCCAGTTAACACTTATGGTTGGCTAGTTTTTGATCTTGAAGTAGTATTTTTCTTTTGTTTAGCTTCTTACATCAAGTGGCTTCATGCCTTGTCTGGAGCGAATTCCATAAAAGAATGAAAAAAAACAAACTTTCGCATTTATTCATTTAGATATTACATAAAATTGTATTTTACTTCATATGGAGAGATAAAGTAAAATAATGCGTAAGAAATGGTCATTTCTAGTTTAGGAGGGCACAGCTTCAATCAAACCTATGTAAGAAGAGAAAATGCAATATTATTATTAATAGTAGTAGTAGTAGCTTAGTAGCAGTAGTAGTAGTAGACTGATGATGACATACTTTGTATCGCAGAGCTCTTTTGTATCACACATAGTTGTAGTAGGTAGTTGTAGTAGTAGTAGTAGTAGAGGTAGTTGTAGTGTAGTAGTAGTGTTGTGTAGCAGTGTAGAGGTAGTTGTAATAGTAGTAGTAGTTTTCAATTGTAGTAGTAGTAGTTTGTGCATGTAGTAGTAGTAGTAGAGGTAGTTGTAGTGTAGTAGTAGTGTTGTGTAGTAGTGTAGAGGTAGTTGTAGTAGTAGTAGTAGTAGACTGATGATGACATACTTTGTATCGCAGATAGTTGTAGTAGGTAGTTGTAATAGTAGTAGTAGTGTTGTGTAGTAGTGTAGAGGTAGTTGTAGTAGTAGTAGTGCTGTGTAGTAGTGTAGAGGTAGTTGTAGTAGTAGTAGTAGTAGTAGTAGTAGTTTGTGCATGTAGTAGTAGTGTTGTGTAGTAGTAGTGTAGAGGTAGTAGTAGTAGTTGTAGTGTAGTGTAGTAGTAGTGTAGAAGTAGTTGTAGTAGTAGTAGTAGTAGTAGTATTAGTAGTAGTATGATGACATACTTTGCATCGCAGAGCTCTTTTGCATCACACAGAGGAAATGCTGAATTATATTAAAGACTAATGCCCCATTTCACTGTTACCCACATTACCCACTACTTTTATAAGTAAAGTTACTTACATTTTGAACTTTCCTCCCCACAAGGACAAATTTAGATACAAGATGGGTATTTAATGTAGAGAATACAGCTCCCCAAATAGGGACACTTTGAACTGGGAACAAAATAACCTGCGTAGTCATGTCGGTAATTCTTTGCGAATGAGCGCGCCTCAGGATTGGAAGAACGACAATTTATATCGATGTTCAATAGAGGCAGTTTACGTGTGTATAACAGGGAGAGAGAGAGTAAGAGAGAGAGAGAGTAAGAGAGAGAGGGAGAGCGTGAGAAAGAAAGAGAGATGGAGAGAGAGAGAACGAGAATGTGTGCGCAAGTGCGCGCGCGTGTGTAGCACAGTGTGTGTATCAGAAAGAAACAGTAAAATTTTGATAATGTGTTTGGATGATAGTAGATGCTAATGCAGCTAATATTAAGAGTAAGTAAACCAACGTAGATTAACAAATGGGAAAAAAGCCGAAGGTCGCACTTACAAGGATGCCATTTAATAGGCTGGCTAAGATATATATATATATATATATATATATATATATATATATATATATATATATATATATATATGTAAAGTCGCACTTCGAATGTTAGCCAATGATCGAACTATGTTGTCGCTGCTGCTGCTGCTAACCGCGAAGAAAAACAAAAAGAAGAACTAAAGAAGAACACACGATAAAGAGAAAGAGAGAAAAAGAAAGAAGGGAGGGGGAGGAGGAGAATAAGACATGGATATGCGGTGTGAGATGATAAAACAGCAAATAAAAAAAAACAAAGTTTAAAAAAACAGAAGACGATGACGATTATTAGTTGTAATGTTAGGTATTTAAGCTAGTTTAATTGTGATTTTCTTATTGTAATATATACAATGTCTCTGGAAGTATTCGTAGACAGACGGGGAAAATGGTGGTCTGTCGAGGTCAAACGGTTAATTTTGATGAACGTGTGAAATCAAAGTGAGAAAAGTGTGAATCACGGGAAGAGTGACGTCATTGAACATGCTAGAAAATATTTTGTGAGTGAGAAAGCGACTGGGAAAGGATCGAACAGGACGTGTAAAAATGATTTTAAAAATTAATAGATAAAACAACTACTAAGACGGAATTAAATAAAAAGTTGTCGTTATTTGTCGGTGTTTGTTTATTAAAATTTACAGACACTGAAGAGGTTAACTTTTGGCGCCAACCAACACAGGCGTGAAATCCGCCATCATTTTTTTCAGCCAAACGACGGATCACGAAGATAGGAAACACTCGTTACGTAATAAATTACGGCGAGAAATGTTCGATTTTTGGAATAATTAAATAAATCATTGAACAACAATAATCGAACTTTTGAT
The DNA here is from genome assembly GCA_963556195.1 of Sepiola atlantica. Taxonomy (NCBI): domain Eukaryota; kingdom Metazoa; phylum Mollusca; class Cephalopoda; order Sepiida; family Sepiolidae; genus Sepiola; species Sepiola atlantica. The sequence continues at coordinate 88,089,885 of OY744533.1, forward strand.
ATGATTAGTCGTTTATTCCTACTTTACATCAAGCGACCACAAACAATTATCACTTGTTGTATAACACAAGGTGGCCAACTTAAAAGTAACTCAATTCCTCACCCACAATATGTTGTGTGTCATACTAGCCTCCCTCTTGAATAGGGGCCCAAAATAGATTTTGTAACTTAATAGGTCCCGCACTGTCTGCCAAGTTCCATCCCCTGTCGCATCGCCGCAGTGTTGCATCCCAATGCTTGTTTTAAAAGTAATTCAACGGAATGGGCTCCAATAAACTGACTGCCCTTGTACCCCGTCAACGTCAATAGCTCCAACCCACTCGACCAGCAACAAAATCACACACTTTCAATGCTGTAAACTGATGGTAAGAGGAAAATAGTGGAAAGAGACCGGATCATGTGACCCCTAAGGGAGCAGTAATTGGTTACCCTTTGTACAGTCCATTCTTAAATGTAAACGCTGTTGTGTTATTGTTTTGAATTTATTAATCCAATTATGAAACAAATTCTGTTCTGTTAAGTAATTTGTGCAGTGAGATAGAACGTAGAAAACAACGCGAGACTTGATATCCGTTAACGTAGGTGTTAGTCAAAAACAAATATCGGGTTTAACAACAATCGTCCCCACGTGGGGAGAATCAGGAACTGTATCATTTGTAGCGTGGATCATGGCTTGACTTGATATATAGACGATGATTGCGTCTTTGGATGTATCAAGGCAAACGTTGGCAATTAAAATTATATGAATAGAATACCAGACAAAAATGTATTTTATAAATGAAAGAATGGCAAAACATTGTTAAAGAACAAAAAAAAACACTATTTATATATTTTACACATATTTAAAGATAATTTGTGTGAGAAGATTGTCCGTGTTTATGTTTGTAGAATGTTCGAAGTGAAAAAACTGAATTTTGCCTCCATAAGACGTGCGTATGTATATATGTTTGCTTTCTGTCAGTGTGTGTATGCATGTGTCTGTAGCAGAAAAAATTAATCTTCCACCTCTTCTTTCTCTACTTCGTTATCTTCTTCTTTCTCTTCTACTTCCTCTTTCTCTTCTTCTTTCTCTTCTTCTTCTTTCTCTTCTTCTTCTTCTTCTTCTTTCTCTTCTTCTTTCTCTTCTTCTTTCTCTTCTTCTTTCTCTTCTTCTTTCCACGTCGTCCCTCGTAGACTACGCTCTCAGCCTTCTGCCGTCTTGCCTCCAGCGACCCGTTTTTATATCAAACTGGACTCTCGTCTCCGCGAGAGAACACGAGATTTCACGGGATTACCTGGCGATATTAAGCCTAGGACGCCATCTTGCCGCTCTTTGGGCGGTCCAGCCCTGCAGAGCGCGCATCGAGACCGTTTGCCAGGTAATCCCATGTTTTCACAATTTATAACACACTCCCCCCTGATCTCATTATCACAGAAAGAGCAGGGAGGCCGTGTCCTTTTTCTTCGAGTGCTTCTTCGGGGAGGGGGATTCGGGGCCTCATCGTCATCCGTGCTGTCTTCCGTGGCAGGAAGGTCAGCGAACCTGAGGCTGCGCATCGCAGCATCACTGTCCGGGCTTTCATCAGCAGTAGGAGGGTCAGTACATTCAAGGCTATCACTCTCAGTGTCGCTGCGCGATGAAGCCGTCATGAACCAGAATGATGGTTCGCTGGTCACGGATTCAATGTCATTATCCTCGTTAAATGGCAGCTGCGTTTGGAATACCGATCTTAAGTCTTTAATGTGACGGGGTACTCCATCAACTCGCACCGCCTGCGGGCTGATCACTTCAGTGACACGACCGGTTCCGTAACGAGTCGTGCACTGGCCTCGGGTTTTTTTAACCCAAACGACATCTCCTTTTTTCATTTTCTCCTGTGGAGGTTCTGGTTCGGGCAGTAAGCTGCTCTCCAAACCTCTCGCCCTGACATGGTATGTATGTAGCGCATTAGCTGGCGCGGTGGAGGGTGAAGTATCGTCCTTAGGGGTGACGTTATACCAATAGACTGCTTCAGCCACCGTACACCCCTTCCGCGCTGCGATGGTCTTGATAGTCCTATGGTTGCGCTCAATAATTCCGTTCCCACTGGGCACATGGGCACACCGAAAACGCAGACGGACACCCCAGCCATCTACAAACTGTTTGAACGGTGCACTAACAAAAGCGGGGCCATTGTCGGTCAATATCTCAGAAGGAGGGCCACGCTCAAGGAACACACTTTCCAACTCATGGACAATGGCAGCAATATCCTGCCGGCGAAGGGACCGCCACAATGCAAATCGGGACGGTCCGCAGTCAATAAGGGTCAAGAAATTCCCCCCGTTGTAGTGAGTTATGTCCATCGCAATCCTATCCCAGTTATACTTCACACCGAGTGTGCCCTTCTTCCACCGGACAGGTGCTGGGTCGATCGATTGGCAGGTGTTGCAACTTCTCACAACAGATTTCACAGCCCTCCGTGACACAGAGGGGTCAACCAACCTGGCGAAGTAAAAGGTTCGGTTTACACCAGGGTGCCCGCTTTGGCAATGGACATCAGCGATACGCTCTGGGCTGAGTCTACGTCCCACCGCAGCACAATTTACAGGTGCTGGTTCGTTCACTTCTTTCTGCAGGTCCAGCCAACGGCGAGACACTCTGGTCAATCGATCCGCTCGATTCAAACAGGACTGCACCAGTGTCACATCTATGACCAAGTTGTATTCATTGATGGTTTCGGTTAGGGTAGCAAGCCGCCTCCGGATTAACATTTCGGCCGATGCCTTCGTTGTCAGCCGT
>OY744533.1:88097641-88117641 GCA_963556195.1 Sepiola atlantica
GGATAGACCAGATAGATAGGTATAAGGGTGAAAAGGAATTCCGCTTTTCTAATTCCTTTTATCCCTTCTACCTATATATATATATATATATATATATATATATATATATATATATATATATATATATATATATATATATATATTAGATGGACAATTCGGAAAATTGAAAAAATAAAAAAAGTCGCATCAAACAAAACCACTCCGTGTTATTTAATAATGTTTGCCTATATATATATATATATATATATATATATATATATATATATATATATGTGTGTGTGTGTGTGTGTGTGTGTGTGTGTGTGTGTGTGTGTAATCAGTCAACAGAAAATCATAAGCGCACAAGTTGGAAAAAAGTATAATAATAGTGAATAAAAACTAAGAATAAATAAAAAAATAAATAAATAAATAAACGTGCAACTTACAATTTTGTTCCGAATTTATAGGACGATTTTAGAAGCACGTAAATCCCAATTTCAGTTTTTGTTTTTGTGTATAGTCTTTAAGATATATTTGGGAACCATTCCCTTCCTCAAGCCTTCTATGAGGTGTGAACAGAATTCTTGAAAATGGCGAACTAGAATTAATATGATTTTTGATTATTTCATAAACCGGCTACCATGGGTCGCCTCTCTATGTCATATATGAGGGTTCTTGTTGTCTGTTTTGTTTCCGGTACACATGTATCGGGAAGGAAAAGAAAGCAAGAGAATAAGAAAAGAGGGGAGTTTTTAAGTTAAAACTGTCTGCTCGATGTATGTGTATATATATATTATATATATATATATATATATATATATATATATATATATATATATATATAATAAAGAGAATATTTTTCATAAAATATTTAGAAAACCTGCACAACGCAAATTATCTGTTTTTACAATAAATGCTTTATTTCATTAAAAACATTTTTTTTTAAACTTGAGTACTTTCGATAATATATACCATCTTCAGAAGAATGAGCATATTTTCTTCTTCTTTTTCTTCATTTTATTTTCTTCCTGACTGGGACAAACCTATCGCAGTCAGGTTGAAATTCGTCTTGATTTCATGGACGAAAATGTTGATATGGCTGTGTGCATCACGTGGTTATGTGGGAAAGGTATTTTGAAAAGTCACACATTGGAAACGTTGGCAGAATGGCAATAATAAAGAGAATATTTTTTATAAAATATTTAGAAAACCTTCACAACGGAAATTATATGTTTTTAAAATTTGCGTTGTGAAGGTTTTCTAAATATTTTATAAAAAATATTCTCTTTATTATTGCCATTCCGCCAACTGGAGAAATATACTCATGCTATCTTCGCTACTGATATCCTCCCCCCCCCTTAGAGTTTGCGGGAGATAGTTTTCACACAATCGTCTTCGTCAAGCGTCAGGAACAAGTGAGGCCGAAATCAATGCGAGCGGAAGTGACATCACATCCCTTCTTTTGATACTGCCACCCTCTCTAAGGTTGTCGTCTGTATCTGCAGCCACCACCACCACCATTATTTAATATATCAAAAGAGCTAGACAGCCTCCTGGAAGTGGTCGGAGGAGCAGCCACCCGAGAAATTATGCAATAAGGTGCCAGAATACAAAATTCCCCCCGGAGCTCGTGCAGAATACGACAAGGAACTACAAACTTGGATTAGTAATGGATGGCTAGTTCCTTATTCAGAGAAGGAATTGGTTCCCCCAAAGTGCCTGATCCCGTTAATGGCGGTTATCCAACAGAATAAGCAGAAGGTGAGGCCGGTGCTCGACTATCGAGAATTGAATGAGCACGTGGACCCTTTTACAGCTCGCGCGGACGTATGCACTGAAAAGTTGAGGGAATGGCGGCAAGCGGGATCTAATGTATCTGTACTGGATCTTCACAAAGCATACCTTCAAGTGCGTGTACACAAATCACTATGGCCCTATCAAACGGTGCTCATCAGGGGGAAAAGGTATTGCCTAACCCGCATGGGATTTGGACTTAATGTGGCGCCATCAATTATGCAAATGATTGTTGACGCCATTCTGACTAAGGATGAGCGCATTCAGCGGGCAATGTTTGCATATATTGATGACGTGTGCGTGGACGAGGAAATTGTATCTGCGGCGGGCGTGAGGGAGCATCTCTACAACTTTGGCCTTCTCAGCAAGGAACCGGAAAGGCTACGTGATGGCGCACGGGTACTTGGTTTGCAGGTCATGGAGGAAGATGACGTTCTGTATTGGAAACGAGGAAATGAAACCCCGGACATGCCTTGTATTGTTACGCGACGAAACGTATTTTCCTTGTGCGGAAAGTTAGTTGGACACCTTCCTGTGGGCGGCTGGCTTCGTGTTGCGGTGGCATTTATTAAGCGAAGAGCCTCCGACGTCACCACTGGATGGGATGACGAAACTCATGACGTCCCTCTCAATACACTGCTCAAAGAGGTCCTCACCAGGGTGCACAAGGAAGACCCAGCGCGGGGCAGATGGTGCGTCGACAGCCAGAACCTTAGTGTGTGGGTTGATGCAAGCTCTCTCGCCATTGGCGTATCGGTGGTCCATGATGGAACGGTGGTGGAAGACGCTTGCTGGTTACGCCCAGAAAAGGACTCCCAGCACATAAACCTGGCAGAACTTGATGCAGTTATCAAGGGGATAAACTTGGCAATTCTTTGGAAGACGACCACCCTGCGACTATTCACGGATTCTGCTTGCGTCCATAAGTGGATTTCAGATACACTCACCGAGAAGGCCAGAGTACGAACCAAAGCCACGAGCGAGACGCTCATCCGACGGCGGCTCGACACGATCATGAAGCTGGTGAACGAATATGCACTGTCAATAGAGGTGTCCCTGGTCAAATCCAGCCTGAACAAAGCAGATTGTTTGATGAGAGTACCTCACAGATGGCTTGGTGCCATAAGAAAGACTATTGAACCCATGCAGCCCGCCTGCGCCGCTTCCGTGAGCCCCGTCTGATCTAATCACATCAAAGAAGTCCACCAAAAAACCGGGCACCCTGGGGTCATGCGGACCCTATATTTCGCTAAGTTGGTTGAACCAGGAGTACAGAAGGCAGACGTCAGTAAAGTGGTCAAAGATTGTGTAGCATGCCAATCCATTGATCCAGCACCCGTTCTCTGGGAGAAAAGAAAGCTGGGAGTGGAAAGTCATTGGAGCCGGCTGGCGATGGATATTACTCACTACAACGACGAGGATTTCCTGACTCTCATTGATTGCGGTCCATCCAGGTTTGCGATATGGCGCATGCTGCGCCGGCAAGATGTAGCCATCATCGTCCGTCAGTTAAACAGTATTTTTCTTGAACGTGGCCCCCAACGGAGATATTAACCGACAATGGCGCTGCATTCACTAGTGAGCAGTTCAGAAAGTTTGCTGATGGCTGGGGAGTACACCTGAGGTTTCGATGCGCCCACGTACCGAGTGGAAATGGGGTCATCGAGCGGAATCACAGAACCATCAAAACCATCGCGGCCAGGACGGGCTGCACGGTATTTGAAGCAGTCTACCTGTATAACGTAACTCCAAAGGATAATGTTTCACCCTCTACAGCGCCGGCTGACACCTTGCACAGGTATCACGTCAGGGTGAAAGGCATAGAGACTAACCCGCTGCCCGAACTGGAAGTAACCAAAGAGAAACTGAAAAAAGAGGATGTCGTCTGGATTAAGAACCCGCGCGGCAAGTGTACGACGAAATACGGAGTTGGACGCGTCACTAAGGTAATCAGCCCACAGGCAGTGCGAGTCGACGGTATGCCCCGTCACGTTAGAGACCTACGGTTAGCAACGCAACCATCACTGGACGACAAGAGCGAGTCGGAGTCAGAGAGTAGTGAGGCATCGCTCTGGCTTGCAGCAGCCCCATCGGACAGTGACTCGGATATCAGCAGTATCCCAGCGGACGCGATGTTTCTCGACCCTCAGACCGCGGACGAGAGCATAAGCGAAGATGAGGCTTGCGTTGTCCCCCTCCGAAGAAGCAACCGGCGAAGGCGATCGATGCCTCCCTGCCATCTCTGTGATCATGAGATCAGGGGGGAGTGTAGGGAACATGAGGGGGGACTTACCTACGAAGCGTCCTCGCGTTTGTCTGTCCTGTGCGCGGATGAAAGAAGGAAATCTAACATGGCATCCGCAAAGTCTCGTTGCATTTACATGCAAATTAGGTGTGCCTCGGTATATAAAAGCGGGTCTCGTGCCGTCTCAGGCGAGTCGGTGCGAAGCAAGTGCACGTAACGAACGGTGAGAGCTGCTTTGAAAGTTGACAGAGTGATTTGCGACCTTCGTCATTACTACAGATTAAGGATATGGGAGTCCTTGCTTTGAACTTCTGATATTTTAATAAATATTGTATCTTTACAATTTTTTTATTCTTATCCTTCATCTCTTGAATTGATTGCTCTATTCAATATATTGAGCTTTATAGTATCACGATAGAGTATTATTAAACGATAAATCGTTTATCTTTAATTTAATTTGATATTTTAATATCTATCTATCTATCTATCTATCTATCTATATATATATATATATATATATATATATATATATATATATATGCGTCTTGCGGATGCAAATATTGTTTAATGCATATCAAATTACATACTAGTGCTTAAATAACACACGACAGTTGTCGAAATCGGACGATCCGCTCATTCTTTTGAATTCCTTTTTTTTTATTATTATGTTTAATTTTGTTGACAATTCCCTTACAAGTTGAGTTCGATCCTCACTGTAAGCTAATCTCCACGAAGTTTTACAACCATATATAATACGATTGAAAAAAAAGTTATTCACTTTTTTGGGTACTCTTATAGATGACGCACCATGTTTCCGTAACTTCGCGTCGTCAACGTTCGGACAGGTTACGGAAGCGCCCGAGAGTTGACAAGGCGAAAACTGCCAAACGCTAAATTGAAAGCTGACAGCCGATAAATTCAGACGAAAGAAAACCAAACTAAAATACATATATAAGAATAAAGAACGAATGAACCATAGCTAAACAACTGCTATTAATTAGATGTTTATTTTTTGCTTGTTTTTTTTGTGTCAAATTATTAATCAAATGTTTTTAAATTAAATGTTTTTTTGTTTGTGCTCTGGAAAGTATCAAAAGATGATTTTGTTTGATTTGTTAAGCAAATGTTTGTTTTGTTTTTTAAACTTTTTTTTCAATGTTTTTTTTTTTTTTCCTTTTTTTCAAAAAACTCAAAAAAAAGTCCTTCGGGAGATTTAATGAGCTGACAAAGATTATAGAAATATTTCTTTTTATTGAACACGATTAATTTCTTCCAAACGTTATCGGCTGCTTGGTTAATAGTTTCGTCGACTCTCGGGCAATTCCGAGACCTGCCCGAACGGTGACGATACGAAGTCACGGAAACATGGTGCGTCATTTATAAGAGTACCCTTTTTTGTTTCTGATTCAAATATAGTTTTTTTCTCTTTTTAAAAATTTCTTTTGTCCTCTCTCCTTTTCTAAAGTTTGTTTTTTGTCTTTTTTCGTTCAATCTTTCTTCTCTTTTTCTTTCTTCTCTTTTTCTTTCTTCTCTTTTTCTTTCTTCTTTCCACTCCCATTTTTCATATTCTCTCTTTTCCTTACTTTATGTTTCCGTCTCTTTTTCTCTTTTATATTTCTCTTTGCTTTCAACCCCTCCCCTATTTTCTTCCTCCTTTTTCTTTTTTTCAATTACTGAGGGGAAAAAGAAAAAGAAAGGGAGGAGGAAGCCTCCCTTTCTTTTTCTTTTTTCCCTCATTTTCTTCTTTCTCCTTTTCTTTTCTCTCTCTCAATTTTCTTTCTCATTTTCTACTCGTTCACCTTCCTTTCTACTTTTCCTTTATTTTAACTTCTTTTTCACCCTTTCTTTCAATCGTTTCCTTTAACTTTTCTTTCTTTCTCTCTTCACTCTAATTTCCTTCTTCCCTTTTTCTCCATTCTGTTATCATCTTCATCACTGACCCGGCTAATCATATCGCCTTAGCCTACGCACTCTTTGCCATTCAAGCTTACCAACCGGCAATATATTAAATTTTCCTATACAAATCGATACGTATCGAAACTCCAGCTAAAATAGTTACTTTGAGAAAAGTGGTTGGGAATGCCTGTTCCCCGACCCCCTGCCTCCTGTCCTGCCACCCAGCTCATTGTTCGTCACCATCACTCGGTGCGGCTGTCGTCTAAATCACAGAGAACGCAAGATTAATGGATATTCCATGAGATAAGAACTGTGGCAGCATTCGCTTGTCATTCTAATGCATTAGCGAACATGTCTCTTGAAATTTACCAAGAGAAGGACGGGGATTGACAATAACTCTGAGTCCGAACTGCCCACTGGAACTGGAAAAGTCAAGTGGTCAAGTGGTCAAGTGGTCAATGGTATTGGTGGTAGTAGTAGTAATAGTCCACCGATTGGCCATGCAGACTTTAGACAAGGAGTCTCCCACTGGAAATTATTTCTGTAACCAATATTTTCTTGAAAGTTGAATAAGTTGAATTTATGTGTCTCTAACCTCTTTTGCAGATACTCGGCGTGTTGGGTTCGATTTCTGTCGCTGCTACTGCATCGCGTTCACTTATAACCTTGTGTAAGCTATGAATCCATATATTTTCCCCTCAAGCTAAGGATTAATAGTAGGATAGACTAGACTCTCAAGCCTTGGTTGTACAACTAGTCTAGGAGAAGGAAAACTCCGTAATAACACCAGTCTTTCTCTGCTTATTCCGGCATTGTTTCCAGTTGTCGAGGACTTCTTGCCACTGGACTCATTCAATGTCGATTTAGGAGAAATGCAGTTAGTGAATTCACAACCCTAGTTTGACTATAGACATCTCATGCAGCCACCCTCACAGGGGTTATCCGTTATCTCAAGACCAGAAAATACGCCTTTAAAAACCCTTCCATTACATGGGAAATGCCGTAGGGGCTGCTCAGGCAGTTTTGTAGGCCAGTGCGCTTATCTTAGTGCGCTGTTTTTTCAAAATCACAGCTGACCTTGTGTCTAACTTCATAGAAATAAGGTAAATAAAATACTTTTGCATTGGAAATGTTTAACTTTACCTCCGCACCAATTGCAAACAAGCAGTCAATCAGCGTTAAGGTCAACGAGGTCTGTTCTAGTTCCTCTACAGGGCAGGAAAAAAGCTCTACCTCCCCACCACCATCACACGAACCTGTGAATGCGATGCAAATTAATTTTCATTCGAGAAATTGTGCTTCTACCAGTGTGTGTGTGTGTGTGTGTGTGTGTGTGGAATTTATCGTGACCTTCGCAAAGAGAAGGCCATTCTATTGAGTCTCGTGTTTGCTGACGTCACAGTGGTTGGTGCTACGAAAATAAACAAAACAATTCGGAGGGAACGGTTACACACTACATGTAGACATATGACGGTGGTTGTTTATCTCTTAAATTATTTCATCTTTAATTTAGTAATTGTTTGGTATTTAAAAAAAATATACTTATGCTTTTGTTCATGTCGTTTTCAAAGTGGAAGTCTGATAGTGATTTGAAGATAAAACTATACAAAAACTCGTTTAGACTAAAATTCAAGATGGATGACAAACCTGTCTTGATAGAAAAATAATTAAATAAAAAACAAATACTTGCTTGTTTTCCCTAAAGGTTTAAATATATTTTTACACAATAACAAATTTGTATAGTACAAAACGTTTTGTTTGCCCTGATACAAAATTCTAATCTAATTTTGAACGTATATAAAATTGGACTTTTATGTCCACTTGTCGACGCAATTATTTTTTAACAATTTGTTAGCAATAAAATATGATCGACTATAAATTCCGTTAAAGCTTGTTTCTTTTTGTATAAAAATAATGGTGAAAGTTTATTTTTTGTGCCAAACTGTTATTTGCGTTTAATAAAATTCTAAAACTTTTCAAATGTGTGCGTGTATTGCAAGAAAAAAGACAACGATTAAAATATTAAATTAAAATTACATTTTTAATACTTTAAATTTTTTAAATTTATTTCAGGACAAGAAATACAATTTAAACGAAGCGAAATATGTTTATATATTTATATATTTGTTTCCAAATAGTTTTTCACTTTTTGTAATAAAATTCATTATTTATTTATTTATTTATTTATCGTTTTCAGATTTAAAATTATTTATCGTTTTTTCTTAATTTGGTTGTTTTTATTTAATTACTGTATGTTTGTTCGCTAAATTCATAATTATAGTTCCTTGGCCTTACCAATTTAAATAGTATTTTCATATTTTTTCAAAATTCAATTATTTAAAGTGTAATATCTATTCTGATACTAAACTTTATCTTTTCTGTCCTCGGTCAGTGAAGGAGAAATCCTTCTAGCTGGAAACAATTTTAATTGTTGTCCCTATTAAGTGGCCTACTTTTTGGGAGGTAGATTTCTCCATTTCAAAAATCGACATTGTATCTAACTCTGCCCTCGTGAAGAGGCAAGTAAATAGGAACACACGTAATTACATGAATGGTAACCAACAATATTTTCTACAAGACAAATGGGTTGATATTGTAACTTTAAAATAAGTATAATCGGCTTTGCTTGACTTTGCATGTTTTTATTCTAATAACTTTCGTAAAGAAAAATGTTTTCACATTTTTCACAATAAAAATCATTAAACAATTTTTTGTCTCTAAAATCCATGAAAAAACATAATGTTTGTTCACATTAATGTAGAAACAACTTTTCTTTTTTAATTAATTCTTGTTTCTTTTTAATTAATTATTGTTTCTTTTTTAATTAATTCTTGTTTCTTTTTAATTAATCATTATTTTTTTTAATTAATTCTTGTTTCTTTTTAATTAATTCTTGTTTCTTTTTAATTAATTCTTGTTTCTTTTTAATTAATTATTGTTTCTTTATAATTAATCCTTGTTTTTTTAAATTTATTCTTGTTTCTTTTTTAATTATTTTTCTAAAAAAATAATCCTTGTTTCTTTTTAATTAATTCTTATTTCTTTTTAATTAATTCTTGTTTCTTTTTAATTAATTCTTGTTTCTTTTTAATTTATTCTTGTTTCTTTTTAATTAATTCTTGTTTCTTTTTAATCAATTCTTGTTTCTTTTTAATTAATCCTTGTTTCATTTTAATTAATTCTTGTTTCTTTTTAATTTATTAAAAAAAAAATAATTCTTATTTCTTTTTAATTAATTTCTTTGGTTTTTCAAATTAATTCTTGTTTTTTTTATTAGTTTTTTGAAAAATTAATTCTTGTTTCTTTTTAATTAATTCTTGTTTCTTTTTAATTTATTCTTGTTTCTTTTTAATAAATTATTGTTTCTTTTTTATTAATCCTTTTTTATTTTAATTAATTTTTGTTTCTTTTTAATTATTTAAAAAAATTAATCTTTTTTTCTTTTAAATTAATTCTTGTTCGTTTTAATTAATTTTTTAAAAAATTAATTCTAGTTTCTTTTTAATTAATTCTTGTTTCTTTTTAATTCATTCTTGTTTCTTTTTAATAAATCATTATTTCTTTTCAATTATTTATTGTTCATTTTTAATTAATTATTTTTTCTTTTTAATTAATTCTTGTTACTTTTTAATTAATTCTTGTTTTTTTAAATTATTTTTTAAAAATCAATTTTTGTTTCTTTTTATTAATTATTGTTTCTTTTTACTTATTTAAAAAAATAATCCTTGTGTCTTTTTAATTAATCTTTGTTTCTTTTTAATTTATTCTTGTTTCTTTTTAATTAATAATTTTTTCTTTTTAATTCATTCTTGTTTCTTTTTAAGTAATTATTTTTTCTTTTTAATTCATTCTTGTTTCTTTTTAATTAATTCTTGTTTCTTTTTAATTGATTCTTGTTTCTTTTTAATTAATTCTTGTTTCTTTTTAATTAATTCTTGTTTCGTTTTTAATTAATTCTTGTTTCTTTTTAATGAATCATTATTTTTTTTAATTAATCATTATTTCATTTCAATTATTTTTTTAAATCAATTTTTGTTTCTTTTTATTAATTATTGTTTCTTTTTAATTATTAAAAAAAAAATAATCCTTGTGTCCTTTTTATTAATCTTTGTTTCTTTTTAATTTATTCTTGTTTCTTTTTAATTAATTCTTGTTTCTTTTTAATTTATTCTTGTTTCTTTTTAATTAATTTTTGTTTCTTTTTAATTCATTCTTGTTTCTTTTTAATTAATTCTTGTTTCTTTTTAATTAATTCTTGTTTCTTTTTAATTAATTATATTTTCTTTTTAATTCATTCTTGTTTCTTTTTAATTAATTATTTTTTCTTTTTAATTAATTCTTGTTTTTTTTAATTAATTCTTGTTTCTATTTAATTGATTCTTGTTTCTTTTTAATTAATTATTGTTTCTTTTTAATTAATTCTTGTTTCTTTTAATTAATTCTTGTTTATTTTTTAAATAATTTTGTTTTAAAATCAATTTTTGTTTCTTTTTATTAATTATTTTTTCTTTTTAATTAATTCTTGTTTCTTTTTAATTTATTCTTGTTTCTTTTTAATTAATTCTTGTTTCGTTTTAATTAATTCCTGTTCCTTTTTAATTTATTCTTGTTTCTTTTTAATTAATTCCTGTTCCTTTTTAATTAATTCTTGTTTCTTTTTAATTAATTCCTGTTCCTTTTTAATTAATTCTTGTTTCTTTTTAATTAATTCCTGTTCCTTTTTAATTTATTCTTGTTTCTTTTTAATTAAATCATTGTTTCTTTTAAATTAATTCTTGTTTCTTTTTAATTAATTATTTTTTCTTTGTAATTAATTCTTGTTTTTTTTAATTAATTCTTGTTTCTTTTTAATTGATCCTTGTTTCTTTTTAATTCATTCTTGTTTTTTTTAATTAATTCTTGTTTCTTTTTAATTGATTTTGGTTTCTTTTTAATTAATTCTTGTTTCTTTTTAATTAATTCTTGTTTCGTTTTTAATTAATTCTTGTTTCTTTTTAATGAATCATTATTTTTTTTAATTAATCATTATTTCATTTCAATTATTTTTTTAAAATCAATTTTTGTTTCTTTTTATTAATTATTGTTTCTTTTTAATTATTTAAAAAAAATAATCCTTGTGTCTTTTTAATTAATCTTTGTTTCTTTTTAATTTATTCTTGTTTCTTTTTAATTAATTCTTGTTTCTTTTTAATTTATTCTTGTTTCTTTTTAATTTATTTTTGTTTCTTTTTAATTAATTCTTGTTTCTTTTTAATTCATTCTTTTTTTTTAAAATTAATTCTTGTTTCTTTTTAATTAATTCTTGTTTCTTTTTAATTAATTCTTGTTTCTTTTTAATTCATTCTTGTTTCTTTTTAATTAATTATTTTTTCTTTTTAATTAATTCTTGTTTTTTTAATTAATTCTTGTTTCTTTTTAATTGATTCTTGTTTCTTTTTAATTAATTATCGTTTCTTTTTAATTAATTCTTGTTTCTTTTAATTAATTCTTGTTTATTTTTTAAATAATTTTGTTTTAAAATCAATTATTGTTTCTTTTTATTAATTATTTTTTCTTTTTAATTAATTCTTGTTTCTTTTTAATTCATTCTTGTTTCTTTTTAATTAATTCTTGTTCCTTTTTAATTTATTCTTGTTTCTTTTTAATTAATTCTTGTTTATTTTTAATTAATTCTTGTTTCTTTTTAATTAATTCTTGTTTCTTTTTAATTCATTCTTGTTTCTTTTTAATTAATTCTTGTTCCTTTTTAATTTATTCTTGTTTCTTTTTAATTAATTCTTGTTTCTTTTTAATTCATTCTTGTTTCTTTTTAATTAATTATTTTTTGTTTTTAATTAATTCTTGTTTCTTTTTAATTGATCCTTGTTTCTTTTTAATTCATTCTTGTTTCTTTTAAATTAATTCTTGTTTCTTTTAAATTAATTCTTGTTTCTTTTTAATGAATCATTATTTTTTTTAATTAATCATTATTTCATTTCAATTAATTATTGTTTCTTTTTAATTAATTATTGTTTCTTTTTAATTAATTCTTGTTTCTTTTAATTAATTCTTGTTTATTTTTTAAATAATTTTGTTTTAAAATCAATTATTGTTTCTTTTTATTAATTATTGTTTCTTTTTAATTAATATTTAATTAATATTGAATAAGTTCAGTTTCAGTATAATTCAGATCGTGTTCCTCTCTTTTCTTTTCAATTGCAATTTTTAACGTTTCCTTATACTTTTTACAAAAGCCAACATTTCTATCGACAGCCTAACTTTTCGACATGTTTCGCTCGCGCCAAAATGTATGACGTCGTTATTTATCTTCCTCCCACAAGGTAAGATGTGACACAAGGTCATGAAAGTGGGGAAAACCCCAGCGCTCGAGAATTTGAGCACTCTGGCTGTTTAAAAATTGCCTGGGCAGCCCCGTCGGCATTCCCCGGTAGGTGCGCCTCAGCCGATTAGCAATAAACTAACTCCCTCGTTTAACTTGTAGCTCGACGGGAAACATATGAATTCATACTTTTCCTAATTATAGTGTTGAACTGCCCCGGGTTGAACTAGAACACGACATACCGAACTCACAGTGTGCACCGGTAACCACTGCACCACGGCCACTCTCAGCTTAGAAGCTGCAAGTCAATGTGTAAAACATTTGGTGGGGTAGTGACGATGCCATTACTCCCCAGCTCTATAATAAAGAACAATGTGTATTTATTTATTTATATATATATATAAACATGTGTACTTCCATTCCGTCATGCAAAAAATTAGCGAGTAAAACACGTGGTTTTTTTCTATCCCCCGGACGAAACCATTTCAAGTGGCGAGGGAAAGCGTGAAAGCAAATAGCAAGTCAGACAACCACCTCAAACTCACCCCGCAACCTGAAATTAATTTGGAAAGAAATCCTCAACTCTAAAATAAAAAGTCAATGGTGGATGTTTTTTTATTTGCGTCATCAGAAATGATGATAACAATTTATATATAAAAAAAATTAAATTACTGACGTAATTCTATGATTTTATGTTAATATTTTAGTAATATATTTAGATAAATAGTGAGTGTGAACACTGGCGAAGCATATTTTTCTTTCTCTCATTTTTAACGGAAGGTATAAAATATTACTCAATAAGTCCTGGGCCTAACTCATAAAACAACAGCTTTGAGGCAAAATTCGACTTTATTAAGCAACAAAGTCTATGGTGATACACTGATTCCAACGCTTCTCTAACAGACACAACTCATCAAACCCTCTCGCTCTCGCCTTTACATCCGGGTCTGACCTTAACGAACGCACACAAACACTCTCTATTCAATATGTAAGACTCTCTTTCCTCCTCTACTTGCACACATCATTTGAAGACTCTCATGAATACATTCTCAATGAACACAATTTCATAGCGCACCAAGTCGGCTTCGCGACCAATAAATGTGTATTTGCATACTTCATTATTTCCGAGTTGTTACTTTGTTTTCATTGGCATGTTTGTATTTGAACACATATCAACGTATATAGAACAACCGGCGCTGCCAAGCGTCATAAAAACCTCCCTAAATGTGCAGTATTTATTTAATAAATTATATGTTATCTAAACAATGCAGGCTTTCAAATTTAATACAAGAGCGATTTTAAAAGGAGCGGAAGTTTGACAAAATTTGTGGACACATATAAAAAAAACACGCGCAGTAACGTTTTGATTTGCTTTTTAAACTTTGTTGCTGGTAAAAGCTAAATAAAAAAGAATCTATTTAATTTTCCTCTGAATACTTTACTCTGAACACTTCCGGTTTAACCCCCCAGCGCTCCTGGCATTTTCTCGGTACCCGGGATTTTTCTTTTCTTTATTTTTGACAAGGAGAGGAAGAAGAAAAAAAAAAATCTCTCGAAATATCAAATTGATTCTTGATAATCCGGACATTACAAACTAACACCCTTGCTGTCTAGAAAAATAAACAAACCTTTCGATCTATATCCGACTTATTTCGGTTTTGTTCTGTTTTTGTTCTTCACAGCTTCCAGCAACCCGGATCTTCGCATTGCCTTAAACCTTTTTAAAAACTTTTATTATTACTCCCAACAATGCTTACAGCAAACTACCAATTTCTCTCTCTCTCTCTCTCTCTCTCTCTATATATATATATATATATATATATATATATATATATATATCACGAAAACATTTTCAACATGATGAACAAAATATAAATCTAAGAAAGCCTCCAGAGCACTGCTGAAACCATCACTTCCAGAGCTACCCATCAGGCTTGGGCCCCCGTTCCTCCATTCGGACGGAAGTTCGTAGTTAATTAGAACTATCTCTGTGTGCCCCTTTTTATTTGCCTCCCCACGAGGGGAGAATTAGACACAAGGCCGGGGTTTAACGTTAAGAAAATCCAGCTCCCCTAAATGGGGAAACTCTGAATTGGGGAAAAAATTAAAATTGTCTCGGTCTAGAAGGATTTCTTTTTCACTAACCGCGGATAGAAAAATATAAAATATACATTTCGACAAATCAGGCACAGGGCCATCAAGATACTGCACTTTGCTTGTCGCCAAAAAGCCACCGACTCTGTTTGTTGGTGACTGTTGCGATCAATATTCGTTGCCATAATGGCGTTAAAAGTGTCGTCTGAGAGATGATCAAGTCGGTTGTATTCGTGGTGACAGGGTTGAAACGACGACAATGACGACGATGACAAAGGCGAAGCTAAAATCTGATTTTCTCGATTTATATCTGATTGTTTTAGCGCCAAGTAGACAGGCCCGTCTAATTCGTATTGCTTTCTCGGCCATAAGAAGTAAAAACTAAAAAAAAATTTTAAAAATACAAAAAATACATTTAGCCAGGTAATTAAAATGTCCGCTTTTTTATTTATTTCCCCTTATCGATTCTGGAATGGATTTCTGTAATTCATGACTGACTGGCCTCTTTCTGTCTCTGAGACGACTCACACCTTCTGAAAGGGTCTCGACACAACGACGGATCTATAGTGAAGCAACGTTTGCGCAATCACTAACCGCGCTTCTCACCCAGCATTGCTTAAGTCCAGTGGAATGAAGAAATCACAGACGAGCGAAACAGTTATGAAACAAGCTGGTGTCATTTGGGGAATTTTCTATATCCTTGACGAGTTGCCCTACCAATGCTTGGGTCAAGTCTATCCTACTATTTTAGTTATAGCTAGGCGGAGAAGAAGGAGGGTTGATTCGTACCTTTCCTATGGAAATGACAGAAAGTAGCTTTGTAACCATTTTCAATTAAAAAATTACGGCACTCTGTATTAAAAAAACGGCCACTCATTTAAGTACTGACCAGGCTAGACATTGCTTTATGTTAGCGATTTGAGCCAATATTTAAACATGATAGTTTTGCAATTTAAGAGTTTGGAATTTTAGAGATGCTGAGACCATATTGCTGTGAATTATTTGACCACAACTTGTGTATCTGGCCGTTATAATACAGTGTTCCCTAGACTATGTTGGTCTGTTAACGACACACCACACCGGAGACCATCGTGAATTGACTTGGTTTTACGAGCGCCTCTCCATCGCCATTATTCGTGGAAACTACTTAAGCCTGCTCTCGGCCTGCCAAGCAAGCACGGCATCCGATGAAACTTCCTGATATTTGCATATTGGTTTGTAAAAAGGACATTTTATTAATTAACTATTAGTTATTGTTTGGAGGTGACGGTTGTTAAGAGGTCCGACGACCTGGGTGTGCCAAGTTCGAATCCAGTCGGTTCCATTTACTACTTTACTAACAACACAATAAAAACTCTTTACCTTTCGTCAATTATTTACTCAAAATAATACCTGGAGCAAACTGTTTACCTAATGACCCCCCCCCCCCATAATAGGGAGGTGACGGTAGTTAAGTGGATAATCCAGTCGATTCCATAATACCACTTTCACTTGGCAACCACTACGTGGTTCCTCCTGCAAGACTGCCGACAACAGAATCAAACCGGTCAACAAAGTTGTACCATTCTGATTCATACGAATTTATTTTGTGTTGTTATTTATTGCATAAATTAATGATCTTTCGAACACTGCTAATTATTCATCTGTTATTATTAATCTAACACTGTTCGCCCTTCAAATTCAATGAGCGCTGATCTCTTCTCTTCTTTACAATCCCTTTCTCACAAAAGAGACGCTGCTAGTCTTTTTCCACTCTATCATTAGTTGCATGGTTGGTGCTCGACAGGGCCGCAATCTCTGCCCCCTCCCTGTAACACATTCACACCAAAAACACGTCTAGCTACAACCACTATAAATAATTTCCATTTCTTTCTCTGTGTACCAAAACTAAACGGAACTTCCATGAACAAAGTTTCTTCCCAAGAACTTACCATTAGTGGAATACAATACCACAGGGCTGCTTCCCAGCTGACTACAATATTATCGTTTTCAAGTCCAATGTTAACAAATTCTTGTTGAGCTGTTCGTCTGAATAATCAAATTCTGACCGTTCCACCCGTCGTTTCTAATCGCGTCAATGTGTTTTTTTTTTATTATTATAGAAATCGCTCCAGACAAGACATGAAGCCACTTGATGCAAAGAGCTAAAAAATACTACTTCAAGGTAAAAAAAACAAAAAAACTAGCCAACGACAAGTGTTAGATGGATAGATTCCGACCCAGAAAACAGCAATTCTTCCCCCTTTGTCAGAAACATCGCTCATGGAATGTGAGGACTAAAAGACAAAATAAGGGAAGCGAGAGTTACGAAGTTTCCAAAAGTTAAACGAAGTTAGTCACTTTCTACTCTACTTTGTGTTGTTCATCATCAACGGATAATTTCATAACCGTATCCTCGGGTGGCCTTTGGGTCTTGCTAAACGGTGAGACATTAGTAAAATAATTCTATTTAAGTAATATATTTTTTCATAACATTTACAGCTAACCTACGGGATATTGTAATGTGCGTTACAGCTTCTCTTTGTAACAGCTGTGGTTTAGAAAAAATGACGAATGTCACAATGTTATATTTTAATCAATAAAATTACACACAATATTTAAATACTAGTGGACACCCTCCGTCAAACATGACGGGAAATTTATGCTTCGCCAGTGTTCGCGCTGATATTAATATATAATCATACAATTACGTCAGTATTTTAATTTTTCATATATAAATTATTATTATCATTTCTGATGACCTAAAGATAATCCACCAACTGTTGACATTTATTTAGAGTAAAAGATTTCTTTCCGAAATCCATTTTTGTCAGTAAAAGCTGTTTGTTTTTCTATTTGCTTTCTCGCTTACCCTCACCACTTGAAATTATTTCGTCCGGGGGCTAGAAAAATGCACGTTTCTTTACTCGTTAAATTTTATGTGACGGGACGGATTTATATTTATTTATATACAAATAAATACACATTGGTCTTTATTATAGAGTGGGAGGTGTAAAGATGTATACGACGCATAGTAAAAGAGCTAGTTCTGCGTTCGACCCCTCCCCCCCCCCCCGTCAGATCGGTGGAAGGAAGGGGACTCAATTCTCATGACTCTCAAATGGATGTTTTCAGCAGTGCACTAGAGGTTTCCTGAGATTTTTACCCTTTTACTTAACATTTTGTTGGAATGAATATTTATACAAACGCTATTAACATTTATTCTTCTTTGCGCGTCTTTGAAGCATGTGGTCATACGACAGTTTCACACATTTTTACGCAGTTAAAACACATTTATTTAAAAAGTAATCTTCGATGCCTAATTTCTCACGTAAAAAAAAACGTTTTTACTCCAATACAACTGTGAGATATCTATTCAGAGAAAAAAACAGCTGTGTATAACATTTTGGTTTCTTCCATTGGCTATTTGAGAAAATACTGCTCAATTTTTTTTTACTCACTTTTAAAAGTTGATTTCAGTTGCTATTCTTGAAATTTAAACGTATATTTACGTTCAGACATTTCCTATTTAGTTGCACACGTGTTCAGAGTCTTTTGTTCTCTCTACTTGGCTACGATGTTTGTGTCGGAAAAGAAATATAAAAAAAAGAACACTCGGTAGCAAACACATTTAGCGTTTATTAGAGTTGCCAACGTTATATTAGTAACGCCAACAGGACATTAAAGGCATGTTAAAGAAAACATGAAATACATGAATGTGTGAATGCATCTCATTACAATACTGTTGCATACCTTAGATTTCTCCCTCGTTTGTAGATGGCGGTCGGGTCGTCTAGTGGATGAATTCTTTCTTCTCTGCCGTGAACCACGCCGTCCGTTGTCTGCAACAAAAGCCATGACGCACTCCGAAGACAAACTCTTCTTTTAGATTTAATTCATTTTATTACAAGAGTTGTTATTTAAACTGGGAGTCATTCACCACGTCGAGAGAGAGAGGGAGAGAGCAAATCCTACTTTATCGTAGTTAGTTAAAAATGTTTCTTAACCATTCATAGAGAGGGGAGGGAAAGGATTTCTCGCGCTTGTCTTCCCTTAAGGGAAATATTTCCCTTAGTTTTACATCGTGAATCGCACGTCCTCTCGGTTCGCCTTCCGAATCAGACTGACTAAAAACTCGCTTCTCACGAGAACGAGTGACGTCACGAATCTTCTCTTTCGCACGCAAAGCCCGCGACATCACAGAGCCTCTCACAGGTGCAGACTGACCCTTGATCTGGAGTCTCGTCACACGGTAACCTTGTCACGTCTGTTAGCTCTGACTGTGAGAACAGTCCCTAATCTGCACTCGACCGCACCCGCGTTGATTCGCGCAAGTCAAACCAATGATTCCCAACAGATACGTCCATTCCCATAGGGCCATTATCCAACAATACTAAGTTCGCAAATTGTTATATGGACGAAGAATAATGGGCGAATACACGAATGTAAATGTATTTACACGCATCTAAAATGTCGTCTGCTGTCTGTACTCGCTAAACATTTTAGGCCAATAAACCTATGAACGTGAAAATTGGAAGGAATTATTACCTACGTATACAGATTGTTATATATATAGGGTAGGCCAAAATAAGGGTCCTATCTTTAAATTTGAATAACTTGAATTTGAATAACTTCCACAAAATAAAAGTTAAACTCACCAAACTTTATGTGTGTGTAGACTGACCCTTCCGAGATTTTTCGAAATAAACAAAACAAATTTTAGCCGAAAAACACTTCTTAAAACTTACAAAAACTAAAGTATTGTTTTTTACACGGTTTTGAGTTTTTTAAGCAAAAATAATGTTTTCTAAATGAGGGTACGTTCCTTAGGGCTAATACGGCTCATGCTTGCTTCGGAAGGGGTCCTTTACTTATTCTAAAAAAAAATTTTAAAAATCAATAAATAAAAAAATTATGAATTTTAAAAATAGGACCATTATTTTTGCCCACCCTGTATATTTACTCTTTCTTATGGCTAAAGACGTCCCGAGGGAGGAGGACTCCTCCTAACTGAAATACATTTTTATCTCTGATTTTTTAATACAGAGACGAATCCAGTTATCTGTCTCTCGGGTTGGAACACATTATGATATTGTTTGTAGAATGAAAATGTCCCATTGATTAAAAGAAAGCTGAATTCAGAATTTACTAATGAAAATTAACAAATACATTTAAGGAGGATGTTTTCAATATTTGCAATAATAATACAGGTATTTTTTGTATACTAATGAGTTTCATTTTTTTTTTCAAGACTAGAAGCCTCCCGAGGCTAAGGGTTAGGGAGATAGGGTTAGGGTTAGGGAGATTAGGGTTAGGGTTAGGGTTAGGGAGATTAGGGTTAGGGTTAGGGTTAGGGAGATTAGGGTTAGGGAGATTGTACGATGGGTTATCAACAATAACACGAGGAGAATGGAAACGATGTGTATTTTGGACTGTTTAAGAAGTATGGTTAGGGTTAGGGTTAGGGTTAGGGTTAGGGTTAGGGTTAGTTTAGTATGGTTAATATATTGTTAAACTACTTTTTTGTTGTTTTTTTCTTTTCCCATTTGGAGTTTAGGAAATTCGACGACTGCCCCCATCTTTGTCAGCCAAATACAAAATAATGAAAATCAGATGTTCTCGTTATTCAGAAATGTGTGCAAGAGTTACGTTGCATTCGTTTTAAAAATGGTCTCAAGTGATTTTTGTTGTTTT
>OY744533.1:88120141-88162641 GCA_963556195.1 Sepiola atlantica
ATGCGCTTTTTTTGCGCACGTTTAAAAGGTTGTTGAAATATAAGATGGAACGAAAGAAGTTAAACGCATCACAGCCTTTCTCCCCCGTTCGCTTATCTCCCTTGTCATACTTCCACCCTCTTCGTACTTCCTTTGCTTGTCCAAAGATTTAAGTGTTACTTCGCGACACGAATGGAGTTC
Organism: Sepiola atlantica; assembly: GCA_963556195.1. Lineage (NCBI taxonomy): Eukaryota > Metazoa > Mollusca > Cephalopoda > Sepiida > Sepiolidae > Sepiola > Sepiola atlantica. Next base: position 88,120,322 of record OY744533.1, read on the forward strand.
TAAATGTCGCTAATGATTCATCGCATATTCTTAAAGCGCATCGTGTAATGTGCCCACGACATTATCGTCTATGGCTGTGACATTAATCCACATATGTAAAATCCAGTGTGTATCGATGTATGGAGTTTTCGCTTAGTAACTATGCCGCCAAAACAATTCACTACACAAAGATGGTTGAATCGTAATAGGTGTTTCAGGTGGTAAGGGTAGAAAAGTAGTACGTTCAGTTAGGCTTCATAAATAGCGTCCCTGCCTTATTCGGTTAAATACTACATTTATGCTAGGTTACTCAGGTAAGATGGTCGGATTATCACCGACGAAACCGCTTCCCTAAGATTCGTTTGTTGGGGATGGTGCCTAGAAAGCCAACAGGATAAAGTATAAGGTCTGTCAAAGAGAAAGGTCGAATGAACTCTCATGTTAGGTCAACGGGCATCTAAAGCTAAACACTATTACTCAGCAACACGCACATCAGTTAACTTCCATGATGTTACATTTAATCTAACTGATAACAAATATAAACCCTTCATGAAAGAAAACTCCAGCCCCATATACGTACATCCACGATCAAACCACCCTCCTTCAATAATTAAACACATACCCAAATCTATAGAAAGTAGAATTAGTAATAACTCATCATACGAAACAACGTTTAACAACTATAAAAATATTACAACACTGCCTTAAAGAATAGCAGGTAAATAAATGCTGATATAAAATATGAGAATATAACAACAAATGCGAACCACTCTAGAAATCGAGGCAGGAAAATAATATGGTTTACACCCTCCTTTAATATGATGTTAAAAACAAAAATTGGTGACAAATTCCTACAACTTATAAACAAACACTTCCCACCTAGTAATGCACTGCATAAGCTATTTAATAAGAATAAATTAAAACTAAGTTATAGTTGCACAGATAACCTAGAAAGAATAATTAAAAAATACAACAATAAAATACTTAAAAGGAATGATGCAAATAATGACATTGACGGTAATTCAACACCTAATAATTGCAATTGTCAGAGACAGGATGAATGTCCCTTACAAAACAAAATGCGTCACCGCATCAGTAATATATTGTGCTAAAATCTACACTGCTGAAAATCCAAACGATAATACGTTCTATATAGGAAGCACGTCAAGGAGTTTTAAAGATAGGTATTATATGCACAAATTATCTTTTAGAAATAAAAAAATACAGTAACACTTCGCTGTCCCGATAGTTCTAGAAATTGATAGATGAGAAGAAAAAACAATAATTAGATGGGGCATTATAAGAAAAGCTAAAACATGTAGATCACTCAACTGACCCGGTTTCGTATGCCTAGGTGAGAAACTTGAAATTGTAAAATTAAAAGACAGGGAAAAATTACTCAACGTACGAAAAGAAACGAGTTTAAACTGCAAAAATTTCAAGGAACACACACTAAGCAGACTTTAGATTACGAATAACCACTATTACGTCACATTATAATTTAATTATTATTTTGACTTTATTGACTTTTACTTCATTGTTTTTTCTTTATTTTAATTTTTTTATTTTAATTTTATTTTTTATTAGATAAAGAAAATATTTTTTTATAAAATATTTAGAAAACCTTCACAACGCAGATTATTGTTTTTAAAAATAAATTATTTATTTATCTTAAAAACATATATTTTTTTTTTGAACTTGAGCGCTTTCGGTAATAAAATCACCATCTTCAGAAGAATAAGCATATTTTTCTTTTTTTTCTTCATTTTTTTTTTTTCACCCCGACTGAGACAAGCAGTAAGGATGAATTCGTCTCGATGTTATGGACGAAATGTTTATAAGTCGTGTGTATCACGTGGTACGTGGAAAGTTATTTGAAAATTTCACACATTAGGAGCGTTGGCGAAATGGCAGAGATAAAGAGAATATTTTTTTATAAAATATTTAGAAAACCTTCACAACGCAGATTATTGTTTTTAAAAATAAATTATTTATTTATCTTAAAAACATATATTTTTTTTTTTTGAACTTGAGCGCTTTCGGTAATAAAATCACCATCTTCAGAAGAATAAGCATATTTTTCTTTTTTTTCTTCATTTTTTTTTTTTTCACCCCGACTGAGACAAGCAGTAAGGATGAATTCGTCTCGATGTTATGGACGAAATGTTTATAAGTCGTGTGTATCACGTGGTACGTGGAAAGTTATTTGAAAATTTCACACATTAGGAGCGTTGGCGAAATGGCAGAGATAAAGAGAATATTTTTTTATAAAATATTTAGAAAACCTTCACAACGCAGATTATTGTTTTTAAAAATAAATTATTTATTTATCTTAAAAACATATATATTTTTTTTTGAACTTGAGCGCTTTCGGTAATAAAATCACCATCTTCAGAAGAATAAGCATATTTTTCTTTTTTTTCTTCATTTTTTTTTTTCACCCCGACTGAGACAAGCAGTAAGGATGAATTCGTCTCGATGTTATGGACGAAATGTTTATAAGTCGTGTGTATCACGTGGTACGTGGAAAGTTATTTGAAAATTTCACACATTAGGAGCGTTGGCGAAATGGCAGAGATAAAGAGAATATTTTTTTATAAAATATTTAGAAAACCTTCACAACGCAGATTATTGTTTTTAAAAATAAATTATTTATTTATCTTAAAAACATATATTTTTTTTTTTGAACTTGAGCGCTTTCGGTAATAAAATCACCATCTTCAGAAGAATAAGCATATTTTTCTTTTTTTTCTTCATTTTTTTTTTTTTCACCCCGACTGAGACAAGCAGTAAGGATGAATTCGTCTCGATGTTATGGACGAAATGTTTATAAGTCGTGTGTATCACGTGGTACGTGGAAAGTTATTTGAAAATTTCACACATTAGGAGCGTTGGCGAAATGGCAGAGATAAAGAGAATATTTTTTTATAAAATATTTAGAAAACCTTCACAACGCAGATTATTGTTTTTAAAAATAAATTATTTATTTATCTTAAAAACATATATTTTTTTTTTTGAACTTGAGCGCTTTCGGTAATAAAATCACCATCTTCAGAAGAATAAGCATATTTTTCTTTTTTTTCTTCATTTTTTTTTTTTCACCCCGACTGAGACAAGCAGTAAGGATGAATTCGTCTCGATGTTATGGACGAAATGTTTATAAGTCGTGTGTATCACGTGGTACGTGGAAAGTTATTTGAAAATTTCACACATTAGGAGCGTTGGCGAAATGGCAGAGATAAAGAGAATATTTTTTTATAAAATATTTAGAAAACCTTCACAACGCAGATTATTGTTTTTAAAAATAAATTATTTATTTATCTTAAAAACATATATTTTTTTTTTTGAACTTGAGCGCTTTCGGTAATAAAATCACCATCTTCAGAAGAATAAGCATATTTTTCTTTTTTTCTTCATTTTTTTTTTTTCACCCCGACTGAGACAAGCAGTAAGGATGAATTCGTCTCGATGTTATGGACGAAATGTTTATAAGTCGTGTGTATCACGTGGTACGTGGAAAGTTATTTGAAAATTTCACACATTAGGAGCGTTGGCGAAATGGCAGAGATAAAGAGAATATTTTTTTATAAAATATTTAGAAAACCTTCACAACGCAGATTATTGTTTTTAAAAATAAATTATTTATTTATCTTAAAAACATATATTTTTTTTTTTGAACTTGAGCGCTTTCGGTAATAAAATCACCATCTTCAGAAGAATAAGCATATTTTTCTTTTTTTTCTTCATTTTTTTTTTTTCACCCCGACTGAGACAAGCAGTAAGGATGAATTCGTCTCGATGTTATGGACGAAATGTTTATAAGTCGTGTGTATCACGTGGTACGTGGAAAGTTATTTGAAAATTTCACACATTAGGAGCGTTGGCGAAATGGCAGAGATAAAGAGAATATTTTTTTATAAAATATTTAGAAAACCTTCACAACGCAGATTATTGTTTTTAAAAATAAATTATTTATTTATCTTAAAAACATATATTTTTTTTTTTGAACTTGAGCGCTTTCGGTAATAAAATCACCATCTTCAGAAGAATAAGCATATTTTTCTTTTTTTCTTCATTTTTTTTTTTTCACCCCGACTGAGACAAGCAGTAAGGATGAATTCGTCTCGATGTTATGGACGAAATGTTTATAAGTCGTGTGTATCACGTGGTACGTGGAAAGTTATTTGAAAATTTCACACATTAGGAGCGTTGGCGAAATGGCAGAGATAAAGAGAATATTTTTTTTATAAAATATTTAGAAAACCTTCACAACGCAGATTATTGTTTTTAAAAATAAATTATTTATTTATCTTAAAAACATATATTTTTTTTTTTTGAACTTGAGCGCTTTCGGTAATAAAATCACCATCTTCAGAAGAATAAGCATATTTTTCTTTTTTTTCTTCATTTTTTTTTTTTCACCCCGACTGAGACAAGCAGTAAGGATGAATTCGTCTCGATGTTATGGACGAAATGTTTATAAGTCGTGTGTATCACGTGGTACGTGGAAAGTTATTTGAAAATTTCACACATTAGGAGCGTTGGCGAAATGGCAGAGATAAAGAGAATATTTTTTTATAAAATATTTAGAAAACCTTCACAACGCAGATTATTGTTTTTAAAAATAAATTATTTATTTATCTTAAAAACATATTTTTTTTTTTTTGAACTTGAGCGCTTTCGGTAATAAAATCACCATCTTCAGAAGAATAAGCATATTTTTCTTTTTTTTCTTCATTTTTTTTTTTTCACCCCGACTGAGACAAGCAGTAAGGATGAATTCGTCTCGATGTTATGGACGAAATGTTTATAAGTCGTGTGTATCACGTGGTACGTGGAAAGTTATTTGAAAATTTCACACATTAGGAGCGTTGGCGAAATGGCAGAGATAAAGAGAATATTTTTTTATAAAATATTTAGAAAACCTTCACAACGCAGATTATTGTTTTTAAAAATAAATTATTTATTTATCTTAAAAACATATATTTTTTTTTTTGAACTTGAGCGCTTTCGGTAATAAAATCACCATCTTCAGAAGAATAAGCATATTTTTCTTTTTTTTCTTCATTTTTTTTTTTTCACCCCGACTGAGACAAGCAGTAAGGATGAATTCGTCTCGATGTTATGGACGAAATGTTTATAAGTCGTGTGTATCACGTGGTACGTGGAAAGTTATTTGAAAATTTCACACATTAGGAGCGTTGACGAAATGGCAGAGATAAAGAGAATATTTTTTTATAAAATATTTAGAAAACCTTCACAACGCAGATTATTGTTTTTAAAAATAAATTATTTATTTATCTTAAAAACATATATTTTTTTTTTTGAACTTGAGCGCTTTCGGTAATAAAATCACCATCTTCAGAAGAATAAGCATATTTTTCTTTTTTTTCTTCATTTTTTTTTTTCACCCCGACTGAGACAAGCAGTAAGGATGAATTCGTCTCGATGTTATGGACGAAATGTTTATAAGTCGTGTGTATCACGTGGTACGTGGAAAGTTATTTGAAAATTTCACACATTAGGAGCGTTGGCGAAATGGCAGAGATAAAGAGAATATTTTTTTATAAAATATTTAGAAAACCTTCACAACGCAGATTATTGTTTTTAAAAATAAATTATTTATTTATCTTAAAAACATATATTTTTTTTTTTTGAACTTGAGCGCTTTCGGTAATAAAATCACCATCTTCAGAAGAATAAGCATATTTTTCTTTTTTTTCTTCATTTTTTTTTTTTCACCCCGACTGAGACAAGCAGTAAGGATGAATTCGTCTCGATGTTATGGACGAAATGTTTATAAGTCGTGTGTATCACGTGGTACGTGGAAAGTTATTTGAAAATTTCACACATTAGGAGCGTTGGCGAAATGGCAGAGATAAAGAGAATATTTTTTTATAAAATATTTAGAAAACCTTCACAACGCAGATTATTGTTTTTAAAAATAAATTATTTATTTATCTTAAAAACATATATATTTTTTTTTGAACTTGAGCGCTTTCGGTAATAAAATCACCATCTTCAGAAGAATAAGCATATTTTTCTTTTTTTTCTTCATTTTTTTTTTTTCACCCCGACTGAGACAAGCAGTAAGGATGAATTCGTCTCGATGTTATGGACGAAATGTTTATAAGTCGTGTGTATCACGTGGTACGTTATTTTTTATTATTTTTTAATTTTAATTTTAATTTTTTATTTTTTCATTTTTTTTATTTATATCTTTTCTATTTTATTATTATTTTTTAAATTTATTTATTTATATATTTATTTATATATATTTTTAAAATTCTGATGTCTTTATATTTTGAACTTAAGTAATCTATATTATCCAAAATCACTACACCTCACCCTGATGATATGATTTTGATACTTCCTCATAGTTATCACCAGTCTATATATATATATATATATATATATATATATATATATATAGAATTATAAAAAGAAAAAACTATACACACATTAAGGTTGTACACATTATAACTTATTTCGACCCCTTAATTAGGTCTCCTCAGATGTATAAACAACCACGTCAAAAAAACAAAAAAGATTTTTTGGTTTTTTGACGTGGTTGTTTATACATCTGAGGAGACCTAATTAAGGGGTCGAAATAAGTTATAATGTGTACAACCTTAATGTGTGTATAGTTTTTTCTTTTTATAATTCTGTTTTGCTCTGTTTAAATTACATTGAGCTCTGTTATTCAGATTCTCAACACAAAATTGAAATCTACACACTATATATATATATATATATATATATATATCTATATATATATATATATATATATATATATAATTAACTATTGCAATTACATACGCGCTGTATTTAATTAGTTTGCTTGTCTTTATGGTACTTATCTTGTAAGTTCCTTGCATTAATACTAGAGCAGGTATAAATGTAAGCAAATTGAACATAGATAGCTAACAAGAAGTAATACTGATTGATATAAGCACTTAAGTTTTAACGAAATATCGATATGTGTGTACATATGTATGTGTGTGTGCATGCATACAAATGTCTGCATACACATGTGTATGTGTGTGTATGTGTCTGCGTGCATATATAATGGTTTTATGTATATTTATGTTATGTGTGTATGTATATGTGCATGTATATGTAATGGTATAAATGTATATACATGTGTGTATATGTATGTTATATATGTATATATAATGGTATGTATATATATATACATATATAGTGATGTATATGTATATATATGTGTGTATGTGTGTGTATGTATGTATGTTGTGTGTATGTATCGCTATGTGCGTGAGTATATATATATATGTATGTGTATGTGTGTGTATCTGTGTATATATATGTATACATGCATGTATGTGTATTATGGTAAATAAATGTAGGCAAATAAGGCTCAAATGGGTCCAAATGTATGCGTATATATATATATATATATATATATATATATATATATGGATACTTGAACTGATATCTTGTATGTATGGGTATGTTTATACGGGTGTAAAAGTTGTATATTTTTATATTTTTATTTTTATATTTATTTCGTGTGTAAGTATGCGTAGGTTAATTGGCATATTTATATGTCACTGTATGTAGTTATATATGTGCTGTATGAACATGTCCATGTATGTAGGTACGTATTTTATATAGACATATGTATATGGTATACCAGTATGTGAGAGTATAAGTAAAATATTAGTAGTACTAGCATTTACATATGTATGTATATATGTGAGTAGATATGGATGGAGGTACATTCTATGGTGATGCATATACATGAATGTAAGTCTATGCACGTGTTTAGAACAAGTTAATTCAAAAACCGTTAGATTAATGACAAAAAACACATATATGTATATATGTTGTAATATATTATGATGAACTAATCAGTGGAAAATGAAATGTATCCATGGGCTGTATGTATGTATGTATGTATGTATGTATGTATGTATTTATGTATGTATGTATGTATGTGTGTATGTATGTATAGGTGTGAGGGGATGTGGATTTTTAAATCTATATGTATACATGCGTCTATCTATGTATGTGTGTGCATGTGTGTATGTATGTTTATATATATATATATATATATATATATATATATAGTCATACTTCTATGCTGATGAGTCTTGATTGAAAAGAAACGAAACGTATACGTCCATAGATAAATAAACAATAATATATATATATATATATATATATATATATATATATATATATATATATATATATATATATATATATATATATATATATATATATATATATATATATATATATATATATATATGGATATGTATGTTTATACGTGTATATATGTGCATATCCGTGTATGGATATATGCGTATATATTTGTATTTGTTATATATATATATATGTGTGTGTGTGTGTGTGTGTTTATGTGTGTACTTGTGTATCTATAGATTTGTGCGCACGTGTGTATTTTATATGAAGATCATATCTTTATGCCTCAAAATGTATGTACGTTGATTAAAACTTTGAAGTGTTAAATGGAGAATAAAGGAATCCAAGCTAAGTGGGTGATAACAACATTAAAAAAGAAAGAAATAGAAGGAACGGTAGGTAATAAAAATGATAAAAAAGATAGACACTAATAGTTGTTCTATTGCTTATCTTGATTTGCATTTCTCAAAATTTCGTTCTGTTTATAAATGTGTGAAATACGAGACGGAATGTTTTTAGTACGATGATGTGTAAATATCACGACAGACATAAAAACCACCGATAACATTTCTCCCGACATCTTCACTTCACTTCTTTACACATTCATGACGCAATGTATTCAAATGTTGCTGGTGCATTTTAATAAAGGAAGATAACAGATTGGCTAATAGAAATCTATTCTATCCGTACTTTTTTCTTATATAGATCAATTTTTATTTTATTTTAAAGGAGAATAGAAAATGAACTGTGAGTTTACTTTTGGTAGCCTTGTAACTCTCGCTTCCCTTATATTGTCCTTTAGTTCTCACATTCTATGAGGGATGTTTCTGACAAAGAGGGAATAATTGCTGTTTCCTGGGTCTATCTAACACTTATCGTTGGCTAGTTTTTGCCTTTAAGTAGCATTTTTTTCATTTTTTAGCTTCTTACATCAAGTGGCTTCATGCCTTGTCTGGGGCGATTTCCATGAAAAACAAATATATATCAGTTTTAACATTGCCAAGAAAATATCCCATAAATATTCACTGAGAAAATAATAGCGTAGTATTTCCGAGGAAGAGTTTCTGGATTTAGTCAAACGTCGCTCTATGCGAAAAATAGAGATCGATTTAAGGACGAGACTACACAAAATCCTTTTTGCCAACCGTAGAAATATTGCCCTTCGATTTATGAGTGAGATCGACTTATAGCTGTAACAATACGATACTTATATTTTAACGATTTTTAAGATCAAAGTGTAGTTTCTGTTCCGATGGATACTGCACCCCATAGACTGGTATTGTCTTGGCCTTCGGGTCTTGATTTACGCCGGTCTATGGGTCTGTCCTGTGCAGTTCTAGGAGGTCCACCCTCCCAGGCTTTGCCTCTCCTCTTTGAGGAGGAGTAAGTTTATTGCTTACTGCCTGAGGCGCCCCTACCGGGGAATGCCGACGGGGCTGCCCAGGCGATTTTTAAACCCCACTTTCCCGACCCGACCTTGGGTCACATCTTACTTGTGGGAGTAAGATAAAAACTGGCCTTGTGCCTAACTCCTGGAGAGGAGTAAATCAATACTTATATTTTAACGAGTAAAATAAATAATTATGTCAAATAATTATTTTATTGTCGTTTTCCTAATGTCTGTAGTTGAAAATAAGTTTAAAAGTTGTTTTCGATAATTGCGTTTTATAGAATATTTTATTTTATAAGAAGTCGAACAATATTTATGTATGCTGCTAGTTCGATAAGCCATCTTCTCGTTTCCGTGTTTATCGGTCGATCTGTCGGGAGAAAGCAGTTTCAGCTAGAGATTATTAAACATGACAAACAGTATTTTGTAATCCATACTGTTTATAATCGCCCACGCAACTTTTTCTTTATACTCATTTCTTTATCGATTATATTTTTGTTGGTTACTGGTGGAAGTAAGTTTCGGTGAGAATTGTTTGGGTGTTTTTTTTGTTTTTTTTTTCTTTTTTTTAACATAGTTCACCCCAAACAAGGCAGGCCGCCACTGTAGACGTAAGGGGCTACTGAGAAAAAGAAAAGGGGAGAAGGTAGGGTTGGTCAACCTAGATTGGGATCAACGCAGCGAAGTGTCTGTTTACATTAGTTTTAAACTTCTGCATGTCTGTACTGTTGGGGAAACAGGAGGCAGGGAGAGAGTTCCAGAGGCCAGCAGTACGAGGAAAGAAGCTATTTGAGTAGAAGGCTCTCCGGCATCTGGGGACCTCCACAGTGAATGAATGAGATTTAGTTGATTGTCGAGTTAGTCTAGTGAATTTACGTCGAGGGGGCACCAGAGTAGCCAATTCATCGGAGCATAATCCATTGAAGTATTTGTAAAACAAGCACAAGGATGCTACATTGCGGCGATGGGGCAGAGGCTGGAGCTTGGCTGACAGTGAGGGACCTATTAGGTTGGCGATTCTTTTTTGGACCTTGTCGAGGAGGGATAGACTAGTAGATGATGCACCAGCCCAGATATGAGAACAATACTCCATGCATGGGCGGATGGTGGCTTTGTAGAGATACAGGATAATGTCAGGTGTGAGGAGTTTACTAGCACGGTAGAGGGAGCCAACCTTCTTTGCGGCAGCCTTGGCAATGTCTTCAATGTATTTGTTCCAATTCATGTTATCTGTTAAGGAATTATTGACGTAAAAGATTGGTCTATAGACAAATAAAGACAGAACAAAGTGTTGGAGACAGAGATATAGGCACAAAAACTAAGACCACGAAAGAAGAGAAGAAACAAAGAAGGAGAGACACGGACAAATGCATACATAGATCGTGGATAACATGAATGAATACAAAAAAGATTACGATAGAAATAAATAAATAAGATTATATACAGAATGCCAATAACACGTTGACAATGAGGAAAATCTCCACAAAGCCACCATCTGCCCATGCATGGAGTATTGTTGCCACATCTGGGCTGGTGCATCATCTACTAGTCTCTCCATCCTCGACAAGGACCAAAAAAAAGAGTCGCCAACCTAATAGGTCCCTAACTGTCAACAAAGCTCCAGCCTCTGCCCCATCGCCGCAATGTAGCATCCTTGTGCTTGTTTTACAAATATTTCAATGGATTATGCTCCGATGAATTGGCTACTCTGGTGCCCCCTCGACGTAAATTCACTAGACCAACTCAACAAGCAATTAAATTCCATTCATTCACTGTGGAGGTCCCCAGATGCCGGAGACCCTTCTACTCAAATAGCTTCTTTCCTCGTGCTGCTGGCCTCTGGAACTCCCTCCCTGCCCGTGTTTCCCCGACAGTACTGACATGCAGAAATTTAAAACTAATGTAAACAGACATAGGTTGACCCCGCACCCCAAAAAAAAACCATCTCCCCTTTTCTTTCTTCTCAGTAGCCCCTTACGTCTACAGTGGCGGCCTGCCTTGTTTGAGGTGAACTATGTTAAAAAAAAATAGACAGGATTTATTTAAGTCAAAATTGAATCGTATTGAAACGGATACAACAATATACAATGTCTCTTGTCGACTGGAAAAGCGATGATCAGTCTGGTAAGATACGACGAATGGGTGTTCATGGAAGAGGAAGGTTGAAGATCACCCCGTTGTGTGTAGGTTGAACGCGGAAGCTGGTGATTGCGTTTCAGCGTAACTTGATGTTTACATGGACGACGTTTTGAAACTGTGTGCAGTCTTCGAGAAGAAGTTTTTGTGAAAGAAGGTTTTAATCGAGGAAGTTACCCTACTTATCTGAAATTGGATTATGACTTGACAGTTTTTGTCGATCCATTTTCTCTGCAACAACGTCCGACATTAGTTCTGTATGTATTTTCTGGATTATTCGAACTACTATTCTCATCTTGGATGTTATTCAGACAACGTTCCCATCGATGTAACATCCAACCTTCTTCACGTACGTCTTGTCGAACTCGGGAATCTATACGGGATTTTTAAAGGAACCCTGTATTTAATCCAAGAGGGTAACCCGCTCTCGTTCCGTCAGTCATGACCGGGTAAAATTCTTGCGTAACATGAACGTGCGTCTGTATGTGTTCGCTGTACAGGTCGTTGGTCGTCCGCTGTTTGAGCTGGTCCCAAAGTCGTGGCTCAATTCCGACAGTGTCAATTGGGTGGTCTCAGTCAGTGCCGTAACAGAAGTTGTCTCCCTCCAAATAAAATCATGACTCCAGTTTAAAACAAGTAACAAAGGTTTAGTTTCTTTGGAGGTTCCATTGATACTCGTTTTCTTCTACTTAAAAAACAACAGATTTGCAAATGAGAATTCTTAGCCCTACCAAATCAAAACTCAAGTCGAACCGAACACCAATAGACCATCGATTTCCGAGGGCCATTGAAAACCAACTGACTGTCAGAACGTAGACGGTTAGGTACTTAACTTAGTTCCAATCCTTGTAAAACATTCACAGCAAGAATCCGCTTTGCTACAACCACAGCAAATAACTTTCATTTCCCTAGACCAAAAACCAAACGGAACTTCCATGAACAAAGTTTGTTTCCTAGAAAATCCAATCTATGGAACAAAATACCACGAGGCTTCAACCCAACCGACTACAGCATGGTTGTCTTCAAGTCTAATGTAAATAAGTACTTGTTGAGCCATCCTTTAAGATAATGAACGCCTCTTTAGTAACATTTTGCGCATTCCATCCATTGTTTCTAATCCACCCGTGATGGTGTTCATCGTCCAAATGAAAATCTTTTTATCCTTTATCTTCGAGTGGCCTCTTGGCTTTGACAAACTGATTTTTAGTAAAAAATACTATTACTACTACTACTATTACTATATTATATTAATATTAGATTTTTGACTAATGCCCGTCAGAAGTCCAGAGGGCCAACTAGTTCCATTTTTCCGTCCTTGGTATGACTTGATCGAGGATTGACCCCTGCTCTCCCGGATCAATTAGCGAACATTCTTTACCATTATGTCAAATGGAAGACTAAAATCATCCCTAGGGGTCGCTAGGTGAAATCCGAAGACCTGTAGAGGTCATGACTGACATATGACTTGTAGAGGTCATGAATTGGAGAGGTCATGACTTGTAGAGGTCATGACTGAGATATTTTATTAGACACATCTTATACTTACGATTTCCCTCTATCTCATTTATAATGGTCAACTTCCGTATTCAAACGTTTCGTGGAACCCCTTTTTTTATTTATTTGATTTTTGTTTTCACAGCTAGAAAATGTTCCGTGCAAAAAAAAAAATGCAGGGAAATTGCCAGAAGCACGTGTTCCCTTGTCAACACCATTCGTGTCGTATATCACTTCACCGTTCGAATCTAGAATAAATATCGCTTATATTACGTTCTCGAATCGACTGGCATATTAAAAATTGCCTGTTTTATTCTCTACCATGTTTAGCCGTACATATGACGTCATTTCTCTTTCTCCGGAGAATAAAAAATATGACAAGGAGAAAAGAAAAGTCATTACCTACTACAGCGATTTAGAAAATCATAAAACAGTTTCACATTACTGCGATTCTCTACATTACGACTTTTCAAAAAGTAATCACTACTTGAAGTACCCATCTACGTCGGGTAATATATCATAAGTATAGTATTACAAATACATCCATTATAATTCTTTATAGACCATTACTAATTAGAATATTGGCCATTGCTGATAAATAATGTACCGATCATAGGATTGGTTCATATTAAGGAGAACATTTCTAATTTAAACACATTTAATTCCACTCACATGGCAGATCGAAAGACTTCTCAAAGTTCAGTTGAGTTTTTCTGTTTTACCATCTTAAATGTATTTGGCATTTTTACTAATTTCAAACAATGCTACCAAACGTGCTAGTATTTACCCTGTTAAACTTTCTTTTTTTCTTTCTTTTTCATATTTATGTATTTATTTTCCTTTTAATTCATTTAATTTTATTTGTTTCCCCTCTTTTTTCTTCTTAATTTTGAGTTTCAACTATCTTCTCTAGCGATTAATCTATAAATAGCAAACTAGTGTCCCTTAACTGGCTGTAAATCTCGATGTCCCTCCCTCTGTTTCAAAAGCTCCCTCGACCATTCCTAAGATGTACTCGATATGATTTCGTTGAGAGGGTCATTTGCAAAGAAGCCCGTCTTCATTTAATTCCACCCACATGGCAGATTCAAAGACTTCTCAAAGTTCAGTTGAGTTTTTCTGTTTTACCATCTTAAATGTATTTGGCATTTTTACTAATTTCAAACAATGCTACCAAACGTACTAGTATTTACCCTGTGGTTTCTTAAACTTTTTTTCTTTTTTTCCCTTTCCTTATATATACTGTCTTATTGTCTGTCTATAGAGTTCCAACTGAAGAAATCTTTGAAATCTCTTGCTGGCATAAAGTTTTTCCCTTCTTATTTCTCTTATTTGTACTTACTTGCGAGAGGGAAACCTATCTTTAACTTTCTGTTCCCTTTTTAGTATACAATGAACTTATTCTATATACGTTATATTGGAAGTTTTTTGTTTTTTTAAACCTGCGGGGGATAGGAAATACCCGACTAGTACACGGGCGCAGGCTATTTGTACCCCTCTCGGAGTGTTGGACCCGTAATACCTTGTAAGACTATCCATCTAAGAGAAGGAAATCTCTGACAAAAAAGCCTTGCTATAAGCTACTTACGCCGTGGCAGTAAACTGTTGGGGAGGGAGGCCTCATTAGTCCTGATCGACAACCTTCCTAGAGTTGGAATCTTGAACAAAATATCCGGTTTGCAAACCTACAATTGCTTAAGGAGTAGATAGGTTCTGCCTATCGCCGGCCCTTGAACTCCTTCTTTGTTTATTAGTCAGGCGCAGAGGTAACAGCGCTGGGACGCCTCTAAACTCTCAGTGCCTAGCCTTGTTTCCTTATTAGGACAATGAACGCCGTTCTCTTTCTCTCTATTTGGGCAACTTGGGGAAAATATTTTCGTCACTAAGTCTTACATGACCAGTCTGGGTCTCTCTTGTTCCGACAGGTTGAGGGTACAGGTTAGACAGCTTGTCTGGCTGCTGTTTCCGACTGAAAGCAAGGAGCCCAAACTCTTGGGTAGCGCCAAGAACGGCTGCTCCATCATCAGTTGCATGATACCGTGGGTAGTTGTATGTGTCATGTCGCGCATGGAAAGGGACCCTGCAATTATCTCCGGTGGGCTTTCCCGAGGCCACAACCCCCATGGACCAGGTCGCGAATAATGGACTGGTTGTGTGAGCTTATTGGCACCAAACAAGGACCCACCTTGGCCAACCCACTCTATAATCAAAACAAACATGTCATTACAAAAAAAAGCAAATCTAAACCAGACACCCAACAAAAAACACTTTCGCCTCCGCCCTTGAGGCTCGCATTCACAAATATCCGGGGATTTAGAACTAACATCAACGACGTAGAAACCTTTCTCCTGACAAACTCATCGGATATCCTAGCTCTAAGTGATACTAACCTTCAATCCTCAATCTCCTCTCACCTCTTTGACATGACTAACGGTCCCACTCTACCGTAAAGACCCTGACAAACATATGCACGGGCTAGGAGTTTCGGAACACCCTCTTCCTGACTAGAGAACATAGGTTAAAATCAGATGACCACGACTACATGTGCTTTAGATTGACTTTACATCACAGCGTCAGTTATTATATTTCTTATACCGCTTCCGTCGACCCAGGACTGTACTCTGCTAAACTCTGTCTCTGAAAGCATAGATAGAGCACTTTTAATTGACTCGGATGCCCAGACACATGTATTTGGGTATTTTAAGGCCCACCACCGCGACTGGTTGGGATTCTCCAGCCTTACTGACGCAGCCGGCAACTCTACGTATAATTTCTCCTTAGCTCACTTCCTCTCTCAGACTGTCGACTTTCCGACCCACATCCCCGATCGAGTAGACCAACAAGCCTCACTTCTAGACCTTTTCTTGACCTCAATTCCCGAGGCTTGTGTGACGAAAGCTGATACATATCACCCTAAAAAGTCGTCCAAAAGCTGATGAACTGTTGCTCAAAACAACAAGATACTGCGAACAGGCTGATTTTGAGTCAATCAGAGATCACATCAGTGACGCCCCATGGAGAGAAACCTTCTCACTCCCTGCCGACGAATTAACTGAATGGGTCAAAGCAGGCATTGACGCCTATGTCCCCATGCGAAAATTCTTTAGCAAGCCTCACTCTCCTCAATGGTTTACCTCGGAATGTGCAGCTGCCATTTCTGAGAGGCAACAAGCATTCCGTAAATTCGGCCGCCATAAGTCAGCTACTAATAGACAAAAATTTATAGAGTCAAGAAATAATTGAAAGGCCGTGATAGGTGAAGCGAAGAGAAGGTTTAATGAGTTAACAAAAAAAAAACGCATCCAGTCACAGAAACTATGTACTCGTGATTTCTGGAAAATCTACAAGAGTGTAGTGAATAATGGTCAATCAACGATTCCCCCACTATCAAACCACAATGATGTCGCGTGCACAGCCACTTATAAGGCTGAACTACTTGCCCAGCGCTTCGCTTCTAACTCTACTTTGGACTCAGATAACCACCCCCTCCCCAAATTCTCTTTGCGGACCGAAGCCACACTTGATAACCTGGTCATCACCCTATCCCAGGTCAGAGACATCATAAAAAACCTTGACACCTCTAAAGCTTGTGGGTCTGATTTTATACCTGTAATAGTAATAAAGAAATGCTCTGCTGAACTGGCCCCTGTCCTCTCCAAACTCTACAATAAATGTCTAGCTGAATCTTGCTTCCCCGATAGCTGGAAAATTGCCTCTGTGGTACCAGTCTACAAGAGTTCTGGGAATAGAACCGATCCTCAGAACTATCGCCCAATCAGTCTGCTGCCGATCTTTGCTAAAATCTTTGAATCCTTAATCAATCTAGCGATAGTAGGGCACTTAGTTAATGCTAAACTTCTTTCTGACCGCCAGTATGGATTTAAACAAGCACGATCTACTGCAGACATCCTAACGGTCATCTCTGAACGCATGTATCACACACTCGATAAGGCAGGTGAAGCAAGGGCAGTAGCGCTTGATATATCCAAGGCCTTTGACAAGGTTTGGCATAAAGGGCTTCTCCTGAAAATACGCTCATACGGTATTACTGAGCAATTACTTGATATAATTAGATCCTTCCTAGACAAAAGAAAAATCCAGGTTGTCCTCGATGACCGTTCATCTAAGCAACATGACCTAAATGCTGGTGTACCACACGGATCTATCCTTTGACCCTTGTTGTTCCTGATCTATATAAACGATCTCCCTGATGACATAGTCTAAGATTGGTTTATTTGCTGACGACACCACCCTTTACTCTCGCCATGTTGGCAAAACCGATGCGATCATATCTGAGGCAATGGCTGAATCTTTAGAAAATGACCGCCAAGCTGTAGTGGATTGGAGCCATAAATGGTTGGTAACTTTTAATGCCGCTAAGACAAAGCTCCTTTCCTTCAATAACTACAAGGAACCTTTTCACCCACCGATTGTCATGGGAAATAACACCCTACCTGAGAGTTCATCATTCAAACTCCTCGGCCTAACCTTCAGAGGTAACATGAATTGAAACAAATACATTGAAGACATTGCCAAGGCTGCCGCAAAGAAGGTTGGCTCCCTCTACCGTGCTAGTAAACTCCTAACACCTGACATTATCTTGTATCTCTACAAAGCCACCATCCGCCCATGCATGGAGCATTGTTGTCATATATATATATATATATATATATATATATATATATATATATATATATATATATATATATATATATAATGCTTCGACCTCGAATAAAGCCAGACTGAAGACAGCGGCTAGTCTTCTTACCCCTCCTACATCCTGCATAATATTGACACCGCCGAAGTAACTTTTAATAACATATCTAGACATTAAACACACCTTGAAAATGTACCTCTGGAAATTGACCCATTTTTTCTATCTTCAACATGAGTTTGTTTCTGGTTTTCGATGTTTCAAATCTGACAACGTGACCGTCCAATCTTAAATTTTGAATTTCGTTTCTTTTTTCTTCTTTTCCTCTTCATTCTTTCTAAATATGATCTGAGGGAAGGATCAGATTTTATTTCTACCTGATGAGATCTCAGTTTTTAACAGTTGTTGATCGATAATATCGACATGCTAGTCTCGCAGATTATGTACAAGAGTGTATAAATAAAACTAAATAATATATATATATATATATATATATATATATATATATATATATGTGGAACACGGTCACACACATTACATCACAGTGTTGAAGTCTTGCCTAATCAAGTAAGATTTGCTATATAGAAAACAAATTATAAAATATTTTTGAAAAAAAATATATTAAAAAAAATCACTTGTTTTTGTCTTACTTCTCAACGCCGACATATTTCCATTTCTTGCATCGTGATAGCCTTCTAATACTCCTCTATATACGTATTACATACCATGTCTCTCCTTATTATATATATATATATATATATATATATATATATATATATATATATATATAAAACTCAAGAGAGATGTAGATACATGTTTAAAACATTGTTTTCGTATGATAATTTATTTTACGAAATTAAAAAAAAAACATTAACAATATGTTTATGTTTTTTTTTTTTAAATAAATAAAATTTAATGTTCTTTTTTAATTTCCCCCAAAAATGATCATACGAAAATAATGTTTTAAAAATGTGTATAAATCTTTCTGGATTCACGTTTCACCGCGCAAAGAGACATCTTTGATTTCTAATGCATTACACAAGTTAGCGTTACATCTGACCGGACAATATGAGGAAAGTAATTTTTTATTTTATTCTTATCACCTGTAAAATGGATTGAACCTTCAACCTCCAGAAGACTGTCACCTATAACTGATTATTACTTAACACCTTTATCCGTTGCGCAAGGCATCCATGTGATTCGCGAGTTCGACAAAAAAATAATGACAAATGAAAAGATTCCAAGGCGTAGCAATTTGTTTATCATCATCAAAATATCAAGAAAAATGTTGCGATTTTGCCAACCTGAGAAACCATACACCTGATAATCTCATTGTTTCTTAAATGAATTGGTTTCTTGGGAAAATCTGTAGGAGGCTTTTCTTTAAAATGAAACAACACACCTTCAAAATAGAATAGGTCGTCTGGTGCGATATATATATATATATATATATATATATATATATATATATATATATATATATATATATATATATATACACACACACATATATATATATATATATATATATATATATATATATATATATATATATATATATTCACTTTAAAGCACCGGTTCTTGTCGGATTGCCAAAATAAAGCAAAGATTGGTGACCATTTTTGAATACCAGGTGCTGTAAGATCGAAATTCTTTAAAACCAATTTTAATTCGTGATTCGTGAGGATAACGTCAAAGATGACAACAGTAGTTCGAATAATCTAAATAATAGGGGGACACGTGATGCAAAAAATCATATAAATGATGCAAATCCTCAAAAGAACGAAACATAAAAAATAATTGATTAAAACAGTGGGTTTTTTAGCGAGTAATTGATAACACATGTGGGGTTTTTTAGTGAGTAATTGATAAAACATGTGGGTTTTTTAGCGAGTAAAAATAAAACATATGAGTTTTTAGCGGGTAATTGATAAAACATGTGGGTTTTTAGCGAGTAAAAATAAAACATGAGTTTTAGCGGGTAATTGATAAAATATGCGGGTTTTTAGCGAGTAAAAATAAAACATATGAGTTTTTAGCGGGTAATTGATAAAACATGTGGGTTTTTAGCGAGTAAAAATAAAACATGAGTTTTTAGCGGGTAATTGATAAAACATGTAGGTTTTAGCGAGTAAAAATAAAATCTTGTTGAATAAGCCGTAAAAAATGTAGGTATATTGTGATGTAAACAGTGACATAGATTTAGTTACAGATAGACAGATATCGAATCTTCAATATTCGAATAAAATAAAGTGCATGAAGAAGGAATATGGAAGATACTTTAAAATTACTAAATTCTACAAAAAAAACGAACGATACAACCAATTAAAAAAAGACAAGTTAATAAAAAAGCAATTACAAGATTAAACTAATAATATAGAAAATTCAGTCAAGTTAGTAAAAACGCAATTACAAGAATAAACTAATCTAATATATAAAGTAGAGACGTTTTTTCCCCTGTACCTTCTCGGAGAATAGGAAAATAACCACATGCATCACGGGCTACTGAACTCACAATTACATTGCACTTATTCACTCGAGCGTGTTTTAGTATATCTCTTATTCTTCTTTCCAAACTAACACTGAATATTACATTCGGCCCGGCCGCCACAACTCTCCGAAATACCAACTCCATATAGGTGGTAGTAAAAACTTTTCTTCCTAACAATTATGTACTGTGACTAAACTCATCGACACCTGGAACTAATAAACACAGTATAATTTTCATAAAGCACCCATTGTTATTTCGTATTTGTCTGGCATTATTTTACTACATAATATTAAGTAATACGCAAAAACTTAACAACCGCTCCCTTACACTCCGATGATTATTCGCGAATATCAGATTACGTTCTATCTAATTCTACCTTCTACATTTAAATTCATTCCAGAATTAAGCGAATGAAATTAACGAACACAGTTTCTGAAACATTTATTGATTCAACATGGCGGCTAAAATTTCTTGATCGAATCGACTTCCTATTTAATTCAATAAGCACCAAGATACTGGTAGACGCGGATACATTTACATTTTCAAAATCATACACCTTAAACACGCATATTATCGAAAAATTGCGCAAATGAAATTACTTCATTAAAAAATGACCTAAACCCTGTCATAGTTGAAGTTTCCATTTGGTCGGCAGAATGTAAATGTTAACATAACACGCATGTCAATAAACAAGCATAGCGTTATTAGCCTATTTTCACATGTACTTTCAATTCGTAACCGTGGCGCATTTGGGTAAGAATGGAGATTTAATGACCGTCAGTTTAAGCGTTCGATCCCATTCTACTCTGCCACTTTTTCTTTTTTTTTAAATTTAAAACATTCGCCTACACGGTACAGGGGTGGGGGTGGAGAAAGAACTATAGGCCGTTTTTTTTATTCGACGTCATGCAATAGGTACTAATTTCTCCCGTGCAACGCCGGGGCGACGGGTTCCGCTAGTAATATATGAAATTAAGTCAAGTTAGTAAAAAAGCAATTACAAGAATAAACTAATAATATAGAAAATTTAGTCAAGTTAGTAAGAAAGCAATTACAAGAATAAACTAATAATATAGAAAATTTAGTCAAGTTAGTAAAAAAGCAATTACAAGAATACACTAATAATATATAAAATTTAGTCAAGTTAGTAAGGAAGCAATTACAAGAATAAACTAATAATATATAAAATTTAGTCAAGTTAGTAAGAAAGCAATTACAAGAATAAACTAATAATATATAAAATTTAGTCAAGTTAGTAAGAAAGCAATTACAAGAATAAACTAATAACATATAAAATTTAGTCAAGTTAGTAAAAAAGCAATTACAAGAAAAAACTAATACTATAGAAAATTTAGTCAAGTTAGTAAGAAAGCAATTACAAGAATAAACTAATAATAAAGAAAATTTAGTCAAGTTAGTAAGAAAGCAATTACAAGAATAAACTAATAATATAGAAAATTCAATCAAGTTAGTAAAAAAGCAATTACAAGAATAAACTAATAATATATAAAATTTAGTCAAGTTAGTAAGAAAGCAATTACAAGAATAAACTAATAATATATAAAATTTAGTCAATTTAGTAAAAAAGCAATTACAAGAATAAACTAATAATATAGAAAATTTGCCAAGTTAGTAAGAAAGCAATTACAAGAATAAACTAATCATATAAAAAATTAGTCAAGTTAGTAAAAAAGCAATTACAAGAATAAACTAATAATATATAAAATTTAGTTAAGTTAGTAAAAATCAATTACAAGAATAAACTAATGATATAAAAATTTAGTAAAGTTAGTAAAAAAACAATTACAAGAATAAACTAATAATATAGAAAATTTAGTCAAGTTAGTAAAAAAGCAATTACAAGAATAAACTAATTATATAGAAAATTTAGTCAAGTTAGTAAGAAAGCAATTACAAGAATAAACTAATAATATATAAAATGTAGTCAAGTTAGTAAAAAAGCAATTACAAGAATACACTAATAATATATAAAATTTAGTCAAGTTAGTAAAAAAGCAATTACAAGAATAAACTAAAAATATAGAAAATTTAGTCAAGTTAGTAAAAAAGCAATTACAAGAATTAACTAATAATATATAAAATTTAGTCAAGTTAGTAAAAAAGCAATTACAAGAATAAACTAATTATATATAAAATTTAGTCAAGTTAGTAAGAAAGCAATTACAAGAATAAACTAATAATATAGAAAATTCAGTCCAGTTAGTAAAAAAGCAATTACAAGAATAAACTAATAATATAAAAAATTAGTCAAGTTAGTAAGAAAGCAATTACAAGAATAAACTAATAATATAGAAAATTAAGTCAAGTTAGTAAAAAAGCAATTACAAGAATAAACTAATAATATAAAAATTTAGTCAAGTTAGTAAGGAAGCAATTACAAGAATAAACTAATAATATAGAAAATTTAGTCAAGTTAGTAAGAAAGCAATTACAAGAATAAACTAATAATATATAAAATTTAGTCAAGTTAGTAAGAAAGCAATTACAAGAATAAACTAATAATATATAAAATTTAGTCAAGTTAGTAAAAAAGCAACTACAAGAAAAAACTAATACTATAGAAAATTAGTCAAGTTAGTAAGAAAGCAATTACAAGAATAAACTAATAATATAGAAAATTTAGTCAAGTTAGTAAGAAAGCAATTACAAGAATAAACTAATAATATAGAAAATTTAGTCAAGTTAGTAAAAAAGCAATTACAAGAATAAACTAATGCTATAGAAAATTTAGTCAAGTTAGTAAGAAAGCAATTACAAGAATAAACTAATAATATATAAAATTTAGTCAAGTTAGTAAAAAAGCAATTACAAGAATAAACTAATAATATAGAAAATTTAGTCAAGTTAGTAAGGAAGCAATTACAAGAATAAACTAATAATATAGAACATTTAGTCAAGTTAGTAAAAAAGCAATTACAAGAATTAACTAATAATATATAAAATTTAGTCAAGTTAGTAAAAAAGCCATTACAAGAATAAACTAATAATATATAAAATTTAGTCAAGTTAGTAAGAAAGCAATTACAAGAATAAACTAATAATATAGAAAATTTAGTCAAGTTAGTAAGAAAGCAATTACAAGAATAAACAAATAATATAGAAAATTTAGTCAAGTTAGTAAGAAAGCAATTACAATAATAGACTAATAATATAGAAAATTTAGTCAAGTTAGTAAAAAAGCAATTATAAAAATAAACTAATAATATATAAAATTTAGTCAAGTTAGTAAGAAAGCAATTACAAGAATAAACTAATAATATATAAAATTTAGTCAAGTTAGTAAAAAAGCAACTACAAGAAAAAACTAATACTATAGAAAATTAGTCAAGTTAGTAAGAAAGCAATTACAAGAATAAACTAATAATATAGAAAATTTAGTCAAGTTAGTAAGAAAGCAATTACAAGAATAAACTAATAATATAGAAAATTTAGTCAAGTTAGTAAAAAAGCAATTACAAGAATAAACTAATGCTATAGAAAATTTAGTCAAGTTAGTAAGAAAGCAATTACAAGAATAAACTAATAATATAGAAAATTTAGTCAAGTTAGTAAAAAAGCAATTACAAGAATAAACTAATAATATAGAAAATTTAGTCAAGTTCGTAAGGAAGCAATTACAAGAATAAACTAATAATATAGAACATTTAGTCAAGTTAGTAAAAAAGCAATTACAAGAATTAACTAATAATATATAAAATTTAGTCAAGTTAGTAAAAAAGCCATTACAAGAATAAACTAATAATATATAAAATTTAGTCAAGTTAGAAAAAAAGCAATTACAAGAATAAACTAATAATATAGAAAATTTAGTCAAGTTAGTAAGAAAGCAATTACAAGAATAAACAAATAATATAGAAAATTTAGTCAAGTTAGTAAGAAAGCAATTACAATAATAGACTAATAATATAGAAAATTTAGTCAAGTTAGTAAAAAAGCAATTATAAAAATAAACTAATAATATATAAAATTTAGTCAAGTTAGTAAGAAAGCAATTACAAGAATAAACTAATAATATATAAAATTTAGTCAAGTTAGTAAAAAACCAATTACAAGAATAAACTAATAATATAGAAAATTTGTCAAGTTAGTCAGAAAGCAATTACAAGAAAAAACTAATCATATAAATATTAGTCAAGTAAGTAAAAAAGCAATTACAAGAATAAACTAATGATATAAAAATTTAGTAAAGTTAGTAAAAAAGCAATTACAAGAATAAACTAATAATATATAAAATTGAGTCAAGTTAGTAAAAAAGCAATTACAAGAATAAACAAATTATATAGAAAATTTAGTCAAGTTAGTAAGAAAGCAATTACAAGTATAAACTAATAATATATAAAATTTAGTCAAGTTAGTAAGAAAGCAATTACAAGAATAAACTAATAATATATAAAATTTAGTCAAGTTAGTAAAAAAGCAACTACAAGAAAAAACTAATACTATAGAAAATTAGTCAAGTTAGTAAGAAAGCAATTACAAGAATAAACTAATAATATAGAAAGTTTAGTCAAGTTAGTAAGAAAGCAATTACAAGAATAAACTAATAATATAGAAAATTCAATCAAGTTAGTAAAAAATCAATTACAAGAATAAACTAATGATATATAAAATTTAGTCAAGTTAGTAAGAAAGCAATTACAAGAATTTACTAATACTATATAAAATTTAGTCAAGTTAGTAAAAAAGCAATTACAAGAATAAACTAATAATATAGAAAATTTGTCAAGTAAGTAAGAAAGCAATTACAAGAATGAACTAATAATATAGAAAATTAGTCAAGTTAGTAAAAAAGCAATTACAAGAATAAACTAATAATATATAAAATGTAGTTAAGTTTGTAAAAATCAATTACAAAAATAAACTAATGATATAAAAATTTAGTAAAGTTAGTAAAAAAGCAATTACAAGAAGAAACTAATAATATAGAAAAAGAGTCAAGTTAGTAAAAAAGCAATTACAAGAATAAACTAATTATATAGAAAATTTAGTCAAGTTAGTAAGAAAGCAATTACAAGAATAAACTAATAATATAGAAAATTCAGTCCAGTTAGTAAAAAAGCAATTACAAGAATAAACTAATAATATAGAAAATTTAGTCAAGTTAGTAAGAAAGCAATTACAAGAATAAACTAATAATATAGAAAATTTAGTCAAGTTAGTAAAAAAGCAATTACAAGAATAAACTAATACTATAGAAAATTTAGTCAAGTTAGTAAGAAAGCAATTACAAGAATAAACTAATAATATAGAAAATTTAGTCTAGTTAGTAAAAAAGCAATTACAAGAATAACCTAATAATATAGAAAATTTAGTCAAGTTAGTAAAAAAGCAATTACAAGAATAAACTAATAATATAGAAAATTCAGTCAAGTTAGTAAGAAAGCAATTACAAGAATAAAGTAATAATATAGAAAATTTAGTCAAGTTAGTAAAAAAGCAATTACAAGAATAAACTAATAATATAAAAATTTAGTCAAGTTAGTAAGGAAGCAATTACAAGAATAAACTAATAATATAGAAAATTTAGTCAAGTTAGTAAGAAAGCAATTAAAATAATAGACTAATAATATAGAAAATTTAGTCAAGTTAGTAAAAAAGCAATTATAAAAATAAACTAATAATATATAAAATTTAGTCAAGTTAGTAAGAAAGCAATTACAAGAATAAACTAATAATATATAAAATTTAGTCAAGTTAGTAAAAAACCAATTACAAGAATAAACTAATAATATAGAAAATTTGTCAAGTTAGTCAGAAAGCAATTACAAGAAAAAACTAATCATATAAATATTAGTCAAGTAAGTAAAAAAGCAATTACAAGAATAAACTAATGATATAAAAATTTAGTAAAGTTAGTAAAAAAGCAATTACAAGAATAAACTAATAATATATAAAATTGAGTCAAGTTAGTAAAAAAGCAATTACAAGAATAAACAAATTATATAGAAAATTTAGTCAAGTTAGTAAGAAAGCAATTACAAGTATAAACTAATAATATATAAAATTTAGTCAAGTTAGTAAGAAAGCAATTACAAGAATAAACTAATAATATATAAAATTTAGTCAAGTTAGTAAAAAAGCAACTACAAGAAAAAACTAATACTATAGAAAATTAGTCAAGTTAGTAAGAAAGCAATTACAAGAATAAACTAATAATATAGAAAGTTTAGTCAAGTTAGTAAGAAAGCAATTACAAGAATAAACTAATAATATAGAAAATTCAATCAAGTTAGTAAAAAATCAATTACAAGAATAAACTAATGATATATAAAATTTAGTCAAGTTAGTAAGAAAGCAATTACAAGAATTTACTAATAATATATAAAATTTAGTCAAGTTAGTAAAAAAGCAATTACAAGAATAAACTAATAATATAGAAAATTTGTCAAGTAAGTAAGAAAGCAATTACAAGAATGAACTAATAATATAGAAAATTAGTCAATTTAGTAAAAAAGCAATTACAAGAATAAACTAATAATATATAAAATGTAGTTAAGTTTGTAAAAATCAATTACAAAAATAAACTAATGATATAAAAATTTAGTAAAGTTAGTAAAAAAGCAATTACGAGAAGAAACTAATAATATAGAAAAAGAGTCAAGTTAGTAAAAAAGCAATTACAAGAATAAACTAATTATATAGAAAATTTAGTCAAGTTAGTAAGAAAGCAATTACAAGAATAAACTAATAATATAGAAAATTCAGTCCAGTTAGTAAAAAAGCAATTACAAGAATAAACTAATAATATAGAAAATTTAGTCAAGTTAGTAAGAAAGCAATTACAAGAATAAACTAATAATATAGAAAATTTAGTCAAGTTAGTAAAAAAGCAATTACAAGAATAAACTAATACTATAGAAAATTTAGTCAAGTTAGTAAGAAAGCAATTACAAGAATAAACTAATAATATAGAAAATTTAGTCTAGTTAGTAAAAAAGCAATTACAAGAATAAACTAATAATATAGAAAATTTAGTCAAGTTAGTAAAAAAGCAATTACAAGAATAAACTAATAATATAGAAAATTCAGTCAAGTTAGTAAGAAAGCAATTACAAGAATAAACTAATAATATAGAAAATTTAGTCAAGTTAGTAAAAAAGCAATTACAAGAATAAACTAATAATATAAAAATTTAGTCAAGTTAGTAAGGAAGCAATTACAAGAATAAACTAATAATATAGAAAATTTAGTCAAGTTAGTAAGAAAGCAATTACAAGAATAAACTAATAATATATAAAATTTAGTCAAGTTAGTAAGAAAGCAATTACAAGAATAAACTAATAATATATAAAATTTAGTCAAGTTAGTAAAAAAGCAACTACAAGAAAAAACTAATACTATAGAAAATTAGTCAAGTTAGTAAGAAAGCAATTACAAGAATAAACTAATAATATAGAAAGTTTAGTCAAGTTAGTAAGAAAGCAATTACAAGAATAAACTAATAATATAGAAAATTCAATCAAGTTAGTAAAAAATCAATTACAAGAATAAACTAATGATATATAAAATTTAGTCAAGTTAGTAAGAAAGCAATTACAAGAATTTACTAATAATATATAAAATTTAGTCAAGTTAGTAAAAAAGCAATTACAAGAATAAACTAATAATATAGAAAATTTGTCAAGTAAGTAAGAAAGCAATTACAAGAATGAACTAATAATATAGAAAATTAGTCAAGTTAGTAAAAAAGCAATTACAATAATAAACTAATAATATATAAAATGTAGTTAAGTTTGTAAAAATCAATTACAAAAATAAACTAATGATATAAAAATTTAGTAAAGTTAGTAAAAAAGCAATTACAAGAAGAAACTAATAATATAGAAAAAGAGTCAAGTTAGTAAAAAAGCAATTACAAGAATAAACTAATTATATAGAAAATTTAGTCAAGTTAGTAAGAAAGCAATTACAAGAATAAACTAATAATATAGAAAATTCAGTCCAGTTAGTAAAAAAGCAATTACAAGAATAAACTAATAATATAGAAAATTTAGTCAAGTTAGTAAGAAAGCAATTACAAGAATAAACTAATAATATAGAAAATTTAGTCAAGTTAGTAAAAAGCAATTACAAGAATAAACTAATACTATAGAAAATTTAGTCAAGTTAGTAAGAAAGCAATTACAAGAATAAACTAATAATATAGAAAATTTAGTCTAGTTAGTAAAAAAGCAATTACAAGAATAAACTAATAATATAGAAAATTTAGTCAAGTTTGTAAGGAAGCAATTACAAGAATAAACTAATAATATAGAACATTTAGTCAAGTTAGTAAAAAAGCAATTACAAGAATTAACTAATAATATATAAAATTTAGTCAAGTTAGTAAAAAAGCAATTACAAGAATAAACTAATAATATATAAAATTTAGTCAAGTTAGAAAAAAAGCAATTACAAGAATAAACTAATAATATAGAAAATTTAGTCAAGTTAGTAAGAAAGCAATTACAAGAATAAACAAATAATATAGAAAATTTAGTCAAGTTAGTAAGAAAGCAATTACAATAATAAACTAATAATATATAAAATTTAGTCAAGTTAGTAAAAAACCAATTACAAGAATAAACTAATAATATAGAAAATTTGTCAAGTTAGTCAGAAAGCAATTACAAGAAAAAACTAATCATATAAAAATTAGTCAAGTAAGTAAAAAAGCAATTACAAGAATAAACTAATGATATAAAAATTTAGTAAAGTTAGTAAAAAAGCAATTACAAGAATAAACTAATAATATATAAAATTGAGTCAAGTTAGTAAAAAAGCAATTACAAGAATAAACAAATTATATAGAAAATTTAGTCAAGTTAGTAAGAAAGCAATTACAAGTATAAACTAATAATATATAAAATGTAGTCAAGTTAGTAAGAAAGCAATTACAAGAATAAACTAATAATATATAAAATTTAGTCAAGTTAGTAAAAAAGCAATTACAAGAATAATCTAATTATATAGAAAATTTAGTCAAGTTAGTAAGAAAGCAATTACAAGAATAAACTAATAATAAATAAAATTCAGTCCAGTTAGTAAAAAAGCAATTACAAGAATAAACTAATAATATAAAAAATTAGTCAAGTTAGTAAGAAAGCAATTACAAGAATAAACTAATAATATAGAAAATTTAGTCAAGTTAGTAAAAAAGCAATTACAAGAATAAACTAATAATATAGAAAATTCAGTCAAGTTAGTAAGAAAGCAATTACAAGAATAAACTAATAATATAGAAAATTTAGTCAAGTTAGTAAAAAAGCAATTACAAGAATAAACTAATAATATAGAAAATTTAGTCAAGTTAGTAAGGAAGCAATTACAAGAATTAACTAATAATATATAAAATTTAGTCAAGTTAGTAAAAAAGCAATTACAAGAATAAACTAATTATATAGAACATTTAGTCAAGTTAGTAAGAAAGCAATTACAAAAATAAACTAATAATATATAAAATTCAGTCCAGTTAGTAAAAAAGCAATTACAAGAATAAACTAATAATATAGAAAATTTGTCAAGTTAGTAAGAAAGCAATTACAAGAATAAACTAATAATATAGAAAATTTAGTCAAGTTAGTAAAAAAGCAATTACAAGAATAAACTAATAATATAAAAATTAAGTCAAGTTAGTAAAACGCAATTACAAGAATAAACTAATAATATAGAAAATTTAGTCAAGTTAGTAAGAAAGCAATTACAAGAATAAACTAATAATATAGAAAATTTAGTCAAGTAAGTAAGAAAGCAATTACAAGAATAAACTAATACTATAGAAAATTTAGTCAAGTTAGTAAGAAAGCAATTACAAGAATAAACTAATAATATAGAAAATTTAGTCAAGTTAGTAAAAAAGCAATTACAAGAATAAACTAATAATATAGAAAATTTAGTCAAGTTCGTAAGAAAGCAATTACAAGAATAAACTAATAATATAGAAAATTTAGTCAAGTTAGTAAAAAAGCAATTACAAGAATAAACTAATACTATAGAAAATTTAGTCAAGTTAGTAAGAAAGCAATTACAAGAATAAACTAATAATATAGAAAATTTAGTCAAGTTAGTAAAAAAGCAATTACAAGAATAAACTAATAATATAGAAAATTTAGTCAAGTTAGTAAGGAAGCAATTACAAGAATAAACTAATAATATAGAACATTTAGTCAAGTTAGTAAAAAAGCAATTACAAGACTTAACTAATAATATATAAAATTTAGTCAAGTTAGTAAAAAAGCAATTACAAGAATAAACTAATAATATATAAAATTTAGTCAAGTTAGAAAAAAAGCAATTACAAGAATAAACTAATAATATAGAAAATTTAGTCAAGTTAGTAAGAAAGCAATTACAAGAATAAACAAATAATATAGAAAATTTAGTCAAGTTAGTAAGAAAGCAATTACAAGAATGAACTAATAATATAGAAAATTTAGTCAAGTTAGTAAAAAAGCAATTACAAGAATAAACTAATAATATATAAAATTTAGTCAAGTTAGTAAGAAAGCAATTACAAGAATAAACTAATAATATATAAAATTTAGTCAAGTTAGTAAAAAAGCAATTACAAGAATAAACTAATAATATAGAAAATTTGTCAAGTTAGTCAGAAAGCAATTACAAGAAAAAACTAATCATATAAAAAATTAGTCAAGTTAGTAAAAAAGCAATTACAAGAATAAACTAATAATATAAAAATTTAGTCAAGTTAGTAAAACGCAATTACAAGAATAAACTAATAATATCGAAAATTTAGTCAAGTTAGTAAGAAAGCAATTACAAGAATAAACTAATAATATAAAAATTTAGTCAAGTTAGTAAAACGCAATTACAAGAATGAACTAATAATATAGAAAATTTAGTCAAGTTAGTAAGAAAGCAATTACAAGAATAAACTAATAATATAGAAAATTTAGTCAAGTAAGTAAAAAAGCAATTACAAGAATAAACTAATAATATAGAAAATTTAGTCAAGTTAGTAAGAAAGCAATTACAAGAATAAACTAATAATATAGAAAATTTAGTCAAGTTATTAAAAAAGCAGTTACAAGAATAAACTAATAATATAGAAAATTTAGTCAAGTTAGTAAAAAAGCAATTACAAGAATAAACTAATACTATAGAAAATTTAGTCAAGTTAGTAAGAAAGCAATTACAAGAATAAACTAATAATATAGATAATTTAGTCAAGTTAGTAAAAAAGCAGTTACAAGAATAAACTAATAATATAGAAAATTTAGTCAAGTTAGTAAAAAAGCAATTACAAGAATAAACTAATACTATAGAAAATTTAGTCAAGTTAGTAAGAAAGCAATTACAAGAATAAACTAATAATATAGAAAATTTAGTCAAGTTAGTAAAAAAGCAATTACAAGAATAAACTAATAATATATAAAATTTAGTCAAGTTAGTAAAAACGCAATTACAAGAATAAACTAATAATATAGAAAATTCAGTCAAGTTAGTAAGAAAGCAATTACAAGAATAAACTAATAATATAGAAAATTTAGTCAAGTTAGTTAAAAAGCAATTACAAGAATAACCTAATAATATAGAAAATTTAGTCAAGTTAGTAAGGAAGCAATTACAAGAATTAACTAATACTATAGAAAATTTAGTCAAGTTAGTAAAAAAGCAATTACAAGAATAAACTAATTATATAGAAAATTTAGTCAAGTTAGTGAGAAAGCAATTACAAGAATAAACTAATAATATATAAAATTCAGTCCAGTTAGTAAAAAAGCAATTACAAGAATAAACTAATAATATAGAAAATTTGTCAAGTTAGTAAAACGCAATTACAAGAATAAACTAATAATATAGAAAATTTAGTCAAGTTAGTAAGAAAGCAATTACAAGAATAAACTAATAATATAGAAAATTTAGTCAAGTAAGTAAAAAAGCAATTACAAGAATAAACTAATAATATAGAAAATTTAGTCAAGTTAGTAAGAAAGCAATTACAAGAATAAACTAATAATATAGAAAATTTAGTCAAGTTAGTAAAAAAGCAATTACAAGAATAAACTAATAATATAGAAAATTTAGTCAAGTTAGTAAGGAAGCAATTACAAGAAAAAACTAATAATATAGAAAATTTAGTCAAGTTAGTTAAAAAGCAATTACAAGAATAACCTAATAATATAGAAAATTTAGTCAAGTTAGTAAGGAAGCAATTACAAGAATTAACTAATAATATATAAAATTTAGTCAAGTTAGTAAAAAAGCAATTACAAGAATAAACTAATTATATAGAAAATTTAGTCAAGTTAGTGAGAAAGCAATTACAAGAATAAACTAATAATATATAAAATTCAGTCCAGTTAGTAAAAAAGCAATTACAAGAATAAACTAATAATATAGAAAATTTGTCAAGTTAGTAAAACGCAATTACAAGAATAAACTAATAATATAGAAAATTTAGTCAAGTTAGTAAGAAAGCAATTACAAGAATAAACTAATAATATAGAAAATTTAGTCAAGTAAGTAAAAAAGCAATTACAAGAATAAACTAATAATATAGAAAATTTAGTCAAGTTAGTAAGAAAGCAATTACAAGAATAAACTAATAATATAGAAAATTTAGTCAAGTTAGTAAAAAAGCAATTACAAGAATAAACTAATAATATAGAAAATTTAGTCAAGTTAGTAAGGAAGCAATTACAAGAAAAAACTAATAATATAGAAAATTTAGTCAAGTTAGTAAAAAAGCAATTACAAGAATAAACTAATAATATAGAAAATTTAGTCAAGTTAGTAAAAAAGCAATTACAAGAATTAACT
This sequence comes from Sepiola atlantica, assembly GCA_963556195.1. Taxonomy (NCBI): domain Eukaryota; kingdom Metazoa; phylum Mollusca; class Cephalopoda; order Sepiida; family Sepiolidae; genus Sepiola; species Sepiola atlantica. The sequence continues at coordinate 88,153,418 of OY744533.1, forward strand.
AATAATATATAAAATTTAGTCAAGTTAGTAAAAAAGCAATTACAAGAATAAACTAATTATATAGAAAATTTAGTCAAGTTAGTAAGAAAGCAATTACAAGAATAAACTAATAATATATAAAATTCAGTCCAGTTAGTAAAAAAGCAATTACAAGAATAAACTAATAATATAGAAAATTTGTCAAGTTAGTAAGAAAGCAATTACAAGAATAAACTAATAATATAGAAAATTTAGTCAAGTTTGCAAAAAGCAATTACAAGAATAAACTAATAATATAAAAATTTAGTCAAGTTAGTAAAACGCAATTACAAGAATAAACTAATAATATAGAAAATTTAGTCAAGTTAGTAAGAAAGCAATTACAAGATTAAACTAATAATATAGAAAATTTAGTCAAGTAAGTAAAAAAGCAATTACAAGAATAAACTAATAATATAGAAAATTTAGTCAAGTTAGTAAGAAAGCAATTACAAGAATAAACTAATAATATAGAAAATTTAGTCAAGTTAGTAAAAAAGCAATTACAAGAATAAACTAATAATATATAAAGTTTAGTCAAGTAAGTAAGAAAGCAATTACTAGAATTAACTAATAATATAGAAAATTTAATCAAGTTAGTAAAAAAGCAATTACAAGAATAAACTAATTATATAGAAAATTTAGTCAAGTTAGTAAGAAAGCAATTACAAGAATAAACAAATAATATATAAAATTCAGTCCAGTTAGTAAAAAAGCAATTACAAGAATAAACTAATAATATAAAAAATTAGTCAAGTTAGTAAGAAAGCAATTACAAGAATAAACTAATCATATAGAAAATTTAGTCAAGTTAGTAAAAAAGCAATTACAAGAATAAACTAATCATATAGAAAATTTAGTCAAGTTAGTAAAACGCAATTACAAGAAAAAACTAATAATATAGAAAATTTAGTCAAGTTAGTAAGAAAGCAATTACAAGAATAAACTAATAATATATAAAATTTAGTCAAGTTAGTAAAAAAGCAATTACAAGAATAAACTAATAATATAGAAAATTCAGTCAAGTTAGTAAGAAAGCAATTACAAGAATAAACTAATAATATAGAAAATTTAGTCAAGTTAGTAAAAAAGCAATTACAAGAATAAACTAATAATATAGAAAATTTAGTCAAGTTAGTAAGGAAGCAATTACAAGAATTAACTAATAATATATAAAATTTAGTCAAGTTAGTAAAAAAGCAATTACAAGAATAAACTAATTATATAGAAAATTTAGTCAAGTTAGTAAGAAAGCAATTACAAGAATAAACTAATAATATATAAAATTCAGTCCAGTAAGTAAAAAAGCAATTACAAGAATAAACTAATGATATAGAAAATTTGTCAAGTTAGTAAGAAAGCAATTACAAGAATAAACTAATAATATAGAAAATTTAGTCAAGTTAGTAAGAAAGCAATTACAAGAATAAACTAATAATATAGAAAATTTAGTCAAGTTAGTAAAAAAGCAATTACAAGAATAAACTAATATAGAAAATTTAGTCAAGTTAGTAAGGAAGCAATTACAAGAATAAACTAATAATATAGAAAATTTAGTCAAGTTAGTAAAAAGGCAATTACAAGAATAAACTAATAATATTGAAAATTTAGTCAAGTTAGTAAAAAAGCAATTACAAGAATAAACTAATAATATATAAAATTTAGTCAAATTAGTAAGAAAGCAATTACAAGAATAAACTAATAATATAGAAAATTTAGTCAAGTTAGTAAGAAAGCAATTACAAGAATAAACTAATAATATAGAAAATTTAGTCAAGTTAGTAAGAAAGCAATTACAAGAATAAACTAATAATATAGAAAATTTAGTCAAGTTAGTAAAAAAGCAATTACAAGAATAAACTAATAATATAGAAAATTTAGTCAAGTTAGTAAGAAAGCAATTACAAGAATAAACTAATAATATAGAAAATTTGTCAAGTTAGTAAGAAAGCAATTACAAGAATAAACTAATCATATAAAAAATTAGTAAAGTTAGTAAAAAAGCAATTACAAGAATAAACTAATAATATAGAAAATTTAGTCAAGTTAGTAAGAAAGCAATTACAAGAATAAACTAATAATATAGAAAATTTAGTCAAGTTAGTAAAAAAGCAATTACAAGAATAAACTAATAATATAGAAAATACAGTCAAGTTAGTAAAAAAGCAATTACAAGAATAAACTAATAATATAGAAAATTTGTCAAGTTAGTAAGAAAGCAATTACAAGAATAAACTAATCATATAAAAAATTAGTAAAGTTAGTAAAAAAGCAATTACAAGAATAAACTAATAATATATAAAATTTAGTCAAGTTAGTAAAAAAGCAATTACAAGAATAAACTAATAATATATAAAATTTAGTCAAGTTAGTAAAAAAGCAATTACAAGAATAAACTAATAATATAGAAAATTTAGTCAAGTTAGTAAAAAAGCAATTACTAGAATAAACTAATAATATAGCAGATTTAGTCAAGTTAGTAAGAAAGCAATTACAAGCATAAACTAATAATATATAAAATTTAGTCAAGTTAGTAAAAAAGCAAGTACAAGAATAAACTAATAATATAGAAGATTAAGTCAAGTTAGTAAAACGCAATTAAAAGAATAAACTAATAATATATAAAATTTAGTCAAGTTAGTAAGAAAGCAATTATAAGAATAAATTAATAATATAAAAAATTTCGTTAAGTTAGTTAAAAACAATTACAAGAATAAACTAATGATATAAATAATTTAGTCAAGTTAGTAAAAAAGCAATTACAAGAATAAACTAATAATTTATCCAATTTAGTCAAGTTAGTAAAATGGCAATTACAGGAATAAACTAATGACATAAAAAATTTAGTCAAGTTAGTAAAAAAGTAATTACAAGAATAAACTAATAATATAATGCGAGCAATATGAGTGAAAGTGATTTGTTTTTGAACAAAAATCAATGAATAAACAAGATTGAAAATAATCCTCTCCAAAACAGACAATTCTCCGATCTTAATGAGATTTCAGTATTAATTAATTTAATATTTATTAATTAATTATTTATTAATTATCATAAATCAATGTTAATATAAAGTAATTATTTTATTCCAACCTCAAACTTATAGACTTTTAGGTCATTTCTTTTTTTTTACTAGTGTCTACACCTGTAAAGGTATGCTTCACGAGTGTGTACACTAATGTTCATATAAAATCATAGAATTACGTCAGCAATTTAATGTTTTACATATATTTTTCACATGTAAAAAATGAAATTGCTGACGTAATTCTATTATCATTTCTGATGATCCAACAAAAAAAGAACACCTTTGAGTTTACATTATAAAGTGGAGGATGATTTTCTTCCGAATTCATTGCAGGCGACGGAAGTTGTCTGACTTGCTATTTCTTTCATGACACCTTTCACCACTCACTGATTTATTCAGGGTACGAGAAAAAAGCACGGTTTAACTCGCTAACTTTTTTATGCCGAGACGGATTTATTAAATATTTATGTACAAATAAATACACATTGGTCTTTATTATAAAGCAGGGGATGATATTTTCATTTACTTTTTTCAAGTAATATTTAAATACGTAAAAGAATTGAATACGTCTAAAATTTTATGTAACATTTATTTAAAATTACCATATACATGAGAAGATTTTTTGACCAACGATTGGGCGGCGCCGGTGCGACGTTTGGGCGGCGCCACTACTCCTTACATAACAAAGTAATAACTCAAAGACAATATACAGGGTGATTCATAAATCACTTCACTTAGCTATTTAAAATGATTACGATATGAAGCACAAAGATACTATGAACTTTTGACAATTGTTATCTTACTCTCTGATTACTGCTATTTGTTATTTTAAATTTGTTCGTTTATATATTTGTTTCTATATATATTTATTTCATAATCAATCAAATATGCTACAAAGAGTCGTAAATTCCTTGCAAAAAAAAATTGTTGTTCGCGAACCCGACTGGGTTCACTATTAAAATGTGTTTGTAAGAATGTGTACAAAGAGTGTGTAAATGGTGTGAGCGCGTATCTGTACGTATGTAGAGATGAAAACTTTGCGTAACGAATTGTGTTCGTATGTACGCACATGGCGTTTATTATGAAATTGAGTTCACGAGTATGTGTTCAACAAAGCCTGAGTAGAAGGTTGTGTGTGTGTGTGTGTGTGTGTGTGTGTGTGTGTGTGTGTGTGTGTGTGTGTGTGTGTAAGTAGAGAAAAGTCATAAGTAGCAGAATATTGGGCTTGTGTGTGAGCGAACACATGTTGGGGAGATGCTTGTCAAAGCAACCCCCAGACTGAAGCCTGGGGTGCGTCGTTGTCGAGGCCAGCCGGATGAAAATGAGAAAATGAATTTGCCTGTTCAGCTCTTTCTATAGTTACTGATAGGAGCGCCGCCTGGGGTTCACAAAGGGCAGATACCTGGTGTCTGAAAACGCCTTCTTGCGGTGAGTCTGTGTAATTGTTTTGAGGGAGGAGATAATGCTACATATGCAACAGCGATGCAAGTCACGTAATAAATTAGCATTAGTAACTACTGTTGTTTATTTCTTTCGATAATTTCGGAGGTGAAAAATGTTTTATTTTTAATTTATGAATAAATATATTTTTAAATAGTGTTAATTTTAATTAAAGCAAAGAATAATATTTCGAATCATTGAAAATGGCCGAGGGTGAAACAGAAACACGAAACATGGCTATTGCTCCTATGCAGAACTCTAAAGTCGCAGTCGCAGTCGCAGTAATAGTTTCGTGTTTATCTCGCACAATGCTTTTGTTCATGTGATAGAATATCGGAATGAACACGACTGTTATTTCATTGCAGCATATACTTAGTTATCTACTTAAATAATGCTAATAAAATTACACTTATTTCTCTATTGTCATAGATTTCTTTTAAGATTTATACACGAAATAGCCTCTAATATGTATTAAACTAAAAACAAACCATTAGAAATCATTACTACTGGTAATTTATTTATGAAAATGAGTTTTAAATAACCAATATGTTAATTATCTATACTATTCACTGTGCGAATCACATTTTTTGTTTATATATATATATATATATATATATATATATATATATATATATTGAATATGTATGAAAATGAAGTAGATTTTTGTAAATTATATAAAATAATATTTATTTATGATTGAAGTTTCAAAATTAAATCATCTTAAATAAAATGAAAAAAAACCTTAAGGAATTGTGATGTATGAAGTGGCGGAGATTCGGTTACAGATAGACACATAATATCCATTCTCATATATATATATATATATATATATATATATATATATATATATATATATATATATATATATAAGAGAATGAATGATAAAAATGAATCAATTACAATATTTATTATTTTAATAAAATGAGTCGTTCATTTAAAGCATTGCTGGGTCAGTATTATAAAATTGAAAATAGAAGCCTTCATCAATACAAGATGCATTAAACAAATTTGTTTAATTTTTACTTTAATCTTATTAATTTCGGAATAAAATTCCATCATCAACGTTGACCAGTATTGTGTCATTTTTTTTTCATCAAGAAACAACACGATAGGATCTTAGATGAAGATATAATATTTATCTTTGTAGTTTCATTTATATATATATATATATATATATATATATATATATGTACGTAGAAAATTTATATATATATATATATATATATATATATATATATATATATATATATATATATATATATATGTATGTATGAGGAAAAAGAGAAACAATGTTTCAGACGATATGTAAAAATAAAAATGGAATAAAGGATAAGCAAATCAACAACTATCAAAAATAAACTCAAAATCTCATGTTATATAGTTATACCGAAATATTTCGGTCGTTTAAAATACGACCATCTTCGATCGGTGGCAAACTTTAATTAAAAGCGGAAAAGTTTTCAAATTTATACAAAGAATGCAATTGGCAAAAAAATAGTCACGTGTAATAAACAGTAGAGAGGAAGAAAGAAGGAAAGAAATGTTAAAGAAGCAGAAGAAGAAGCAGAAGAAGAGGAAGAAAGGGAGCAAAATCAACAGTTGACTTGAACGCCGATTTATATATATATATATTCTCGCTTCGTATTTTTATAATTATTGCCTTGATTCGGTGAGCTAGTTTTTAGGTCTCCGTAGGTAATTCGTGGAGTATGACCCTGAGAGTTCTTTTATCTGCCATCTCGAGCGCTTTCGATCTTCGCGATCGTATTCAGGAATTAGTTTGTTTTCTATTTATGATGTTATTGTTCACGGTTTTTTTGGTGTTTTTAAATTATTTTCTCTGTAGTTTTGGCGGGGGAAGAGAAAAGAACCAGGGTGTAATTGAGTATGTTGTTTATTTATGTATTTGTATATTTATTATTATTATTATTATTATTATTATTATTATTATTATTATTATTATTATTATTATTATTATTATTATTATTATTATTTACTCACTAGGAGTTATCACACTGGTCATCGTCAGTGATCGCCCACTGCCAACAACCTGTGGTATTCCCTGGAGTCTGAGTGACAACAAGTCTCCTCAGACTTCCAGTATGCTCCACCTCTTTTCGTTTATCATCGCTGATGACCTTGCGGTATCGCAACAGCCACCTACCACCGATTTCCCGCTGATAAGGACCATTGGTCCCCTCTGGGGCCCGAGTGGCAACAAGCCTCCCCAAGGTCCCAGAGCTGTCCGCGCTCTTCCAGTGGAGGTCTGGTTTGCGCTTTCCCTCCTCGACCCTCTGTCCATAATTTTCGTGGTGTCAGCCTATGCTTGTGCCTCTATCGTGCGGTTGTATTTTCCCCCGGTTCTGTTGTCTTATGCTTCCATGTGTTTGTTCTCCATTCGTTGCTTATGTGGGTTGGTTTCCGCATTCGAGGACATTTCTCAGGATTGTAGCTGTTTTGATCATTACTGTCCTTTGTATGGTCTCAGTTATCCCTTTGATTCCTATTTCTCCTAGTCTTTTCTCCATGTTTTTGGGGACTGTTCCTAGTGCTCCTATGATTATTGGTGTTGTACTGACTTTCTTCATGATCCATATTCCTTTCAGTTCTCTGGCAAGTTCAGCATATTTGCTTCTTTTTTTCCGTCTCTTTGATCTTCACTCTGTGGTCCTCTATTATTATTATTATTATTATTATTATTATTATTATTATTATTATTATTGATTTATTTAATCTTATTTATTTATTTTCTGTTTATTTTTTTATAATATGAGTTTTTATATTCATTTATTATTCTTTTAATTTGATTATGGAAGACGTTTAATACATTAGTATCTATTTTATGAATGTTTGTTTTTTTCGTTTTATATTTTTATATATTTATATAAAAGAAATCCATGGACACGTGTTTTGGGCTATAAGCCGTCATCATTAATTAATTAATTAGTATTTCAGTATCCACATAACATTTTTATAAGGAGATATTTTTTTATGTATCAATTTTCAGTATTTACTTCAATAGTGCTCGATGCGTAAGTAGAGCTAGGTAGTAAGCTATGAAAATATATTTATGGCAATTAAGCTACACAGAGTCTCCCGCGTTTTATCCCCGGGGGAATCTTCATGCTAAAATGCATGGAGTTATTTGTGCCGGGTGTTTTTATATACACGGCTGGCTAGTTAACGAATCAGATTCTTTGCTGTTCTCTCAGCAAATCGTTGGGTTTCCCACGATCAAAGGTGTGGTTAGTGTTACTTCCTTCCTATATCCTCTTCTATTGTTCTTTTTTCTATAGGTTGGCCTATATCCTGTTTCCTTTGTTGTGTCAATATAATGGGTAAATTTATTTTATTTTATTTTTGCACGTGGTTCCTTGCATTTCTATTTTAGGTTTTTATTTTTAAATTGTTAAGTTTTTGTTTAGTTTAGTTTTTTGTTTATTTATTTATGTATCTATTTATCGTTAGCCTAAGGTAAATTTATTTCTGTGTAGGCAGCTGTTTGCTATCTCACTTCTACAGTTTAATAGATTTCGAGCATCTTTAAAATTTAGGATTTCAAATTTTTCATTCAGGCATAATCTACACGGGTCGTGTAAATTTCTACATGTACTGGCCTGTCATATTATTTTCCATTCAATTATTGGTGAGCCTCCATTGTCTTTGAGCTTACTAGTGCGTTTTAATTCGACGTTCTCTGTTTTTAAATGTGCTTTTGTGGTCATAATATCGAGTTTTAAAATCAAGGGAGGTCATACCCACGTAGTACTTCTTGTCATTCGGTCTTTCCTTAGCAAATATTGTGGCTTGGTATACAATATTTTGGGGTAGGCATTTATTTTGTAGTGGACAAAGTGTACGATTTATGCAGTTATATCTTTTCTCTTGATTGCTAACTTTTTAATTTCTATTCGGGTGGTTACTATTAGTGTTTTGTTTATTTCTATTTGTATTGTTTATATTTTTGTTCTTCTTAGTGTTATTTTTGTTATATTTCTCACTTTTTTTATGTAATTTGTTATTTTTTTCTTCCTTTCTTCTGTTCTTTTTTAGTATTTTGTTATTGTGTGCCTTAGTTATCATTTCTAGGTTTTCGCAGCAGCTGTAGGATAGTTTTGGGTTATTTTTATTGAATATTTTATGCAGGGGATTGGTTACGAGTAAGTGTTTTTCAATCAGATTTAGGAATTTTTTGCCCAGTTTACTTTTTAGCATCTGGTTATAGGGCGGAGTATAGTAGATTATATTTCTTTTTCTTTTCTTTTTAATTTTGTTGTAATTATTATTGTCCGTTTTTTACATTTAATTTCGGTATCATGGTAACTACTATTTTTTAGAGCGATATTGTAAATGTTGATTGATTTTTGAAAAACTCTTTTGTTGCTAGAATTATTGATAAGCCTACGTTCGATAGAATTCGGAATATGTTTTATGATTGATGGGGGGGGGGGTGATTAGACTTTGGGTTTACATATATTGGATTGGCGTTATCTTTTAGGTATGTTCGTAAGTATTTTTATTTAAGTTTAACGTGACGTCTAGAAAGTTAGTTGTTTTTATGTTAGCCAGTACTTCTACTTTTAGGCCTAGTTTTTTCATTTCCATATGCATAATTTTCTTGAAGTTTTCTCCCTTGACTTTGTTGGAATCTCTTATTATCGCTAATCCATCATCTCTATAAAGGCCGATATCTGTATTATCAAATATATTTGTGAGTGTATATAAAATTAATAGCCCCGCAAGA